>JBAIZL010000053.1:210000-607500 GCA_036971475.1 Prosapia bicincta | reverse complement strand
GAAGGGATAGTGGATATTGGGGGGGGTGACAGAGGGAGTAAAGGAAGTAGTTGAAGAACAAATGGGAGGGATTAAGGGGATGTGGGAAAAGGAGGGTGTAAGGGAGGTAATACAAGGGGAGATAAAAGGGGTAATAAAGTTACTGGAAGAGAAAAGAAAGAGAGGAGAGGATGAACCGATGGAAGTGGAGGGAGAGGGGGGAAGATGGGCTGAAGTAGTTAAAAGGGGGGCAAAGAAAAGGGGACCAAGGGTGATAATTGAAGTACCTGAAGGGGTAAAAGGGTCAGAGGCTAGGAAGGAGATAGAGGAGTGTTTGGATGTGGCAAAGGGAGGGGTTAGGGTAAAGGGAATAACACGAAAGGGACAAAATTTCGTAATCGAAGCACATGGGGATGCGGACATGGTAAAAATAAGAGAAAATAAAAGATTCGAGGAGAAAGGGTTAAAGGTCGACGGAGAACCGGACCTATTGGATCCTAGGGTGATAATTTTTGATGTGGACAACAGAGTAGACAAGGAAGGGTTGGTGGAGGCGGTAAGGGTTAGAAATGAAGAGGTGTTTCAGGGGTTCACTGAGGAGGAGGTGGGGAAGGAGATGAGACCGTTATTTAAAATGGGGGGGAGGGATCGGTTGTATGAGGGAAATTGGGTGGTGAGGGTTTCGGCTAGGGTGTACAAAAGACTGATGTGCTTAGGGAGGGTGTATGTGGGATTAAGGAGTTGCAGGGTGAGCGAATACGAGGGGGTGGTGAGGTGCTTTCGTTGCCAGGGGTTGGGGCACTCACAAAGGGGATGCAGGGGTAAGGTAACCTGTTACAGATGTGCGGAGGAGGGACACCACGCCAGTATGTGTAAGGCTAAGGGGAAAAATTTAGCTAGGTGCGTAAATTGCGTAAGATTTGGATTTAAGGAAGTAGATCACAATGTGGGATGGGGGGGTTGTCCTGTACTGGGGATAATGCGAGGATCGCAAACAATACTAGATATGATTAAAGTAGTGCAGGTTAATATAGACAGGTCAAGGGGGGGTACAGCAGAATTAAGGGAGATATTAAGCAAAGAAAAGATAGATATAGCCCTAGTACAAGAGCCTTACACATACAAGAGGTATGTAAGGGGGTTCGGGTCAGAAGCGAGAGTGATATGTCATGTAAGGGAAGGGAGGGCTTGGGCGGCGGTAATAGTAACGAATGAGAGGTTAGGAATTATGAAAGTACAGGGGCTTTGTACTACTCATTGTGTGTGTGTGGAAGTATTGTTGGAAGGGGGTAAAAGAATATATGTGGTTTCGTTGTACTGCCAGTTCTCTGAGAGAATTGAAAGTTACATAGAATGTATGAGAAGAATAAGGGCTAAATTGAGGGGGGAATATATTTTAATAGGTATGGATGCAAATGCAAGATCGAAGAGGTGGGGGGGGTTTAGAAACAAATGAGAAAGGGGGAATGGTAGAGGATGAAATTGATCTGGGAAGATGGAATTTGTTAAACAATGTAGCATGTGGTCCGACGTATGTGACTGTGAGGGATAGCAGCTTTATCGATGTAAGCATGGAAACACAAGTAGAAGGGATAAAGGTCATGGAATGGAAGCTGATGGATGACTGGGTTACTGGGTCACATAGAGCAATAGGTATGACCATAAGTGTGAATGAGGAAGGAGGCAGAAATAGAGGGAGGGGGAGGAACAAGAAGGGCAATTGGGCAAGGGGGTTGGCAATCAAAAGAGCAGATTGGGGGGTGTATAGGGAGAAATTGAGGAAGTTGTGCGAGGAGAGGGAAGGGATAATACTAAGAAATAAAAGGGATGTAGTCAATTTAGAAAAAGAGTTAGGAGGGATAATTTGGAAGGCCGCTGTTGGGGCAATACCAAAGCAGGGGAGGAGGGTAGGGGGGAACAGGTGGTGGGACACAGAATTGGAAGGGCTGAAGAGAGAAGTGTGTGGGAGGAGGAGGGAGTGGAAGAGAGAGAGCGATGTGTGCGTGAGAAATGAGTTAGTGAATGTGTATAGAGCTAGGATGCATGTGTACAAGCAAAGGATAAGGGATAAGAAGAAACAAAGTTGGGAAAAATTCGTGGAAGAAGAAATGAAGAAGAGTGAATGGAGCCTACCTTATAAGGGAGCGGTCAATAAGGTAAGTGTAAGGGAAGCAGCATGTGCGATTGGGGGTGAGGACATAGTCACGTGGAGGGAGTCGGCGACGAGGTTGTTGAATGAGTTGGTTGTGGATGACGAGAGTGAGAGTGAGAATGAGGAGCAAGGACGGATACGGGAAATAGTGATGGGGCATAGGAGGGGTAGGGGAATATGCAGGATGACGGAGCAGGACATAGGGAGGGTGGTTAGGGGTTTAAAGAATGGGAAGGCTCCAGGTGCGGACGGAATAGTGGCGGAGATGATTAAAGAGGGATGGGAAATACTAAAGACTTGGATCATAAGGTTATTTAATGGTTGTCTGAAATTTGGGGTTTTTCCAAACAGATGGAAGAAGGGGATAATAAGGGCTTTAGTGAAGGGGGAGGACAGGGATAGAGGGGATGCTAAATCATATAGGCCAGTCTGTTTGTTAGCAGTTATGGGCAAAATTTTTGAAAGGGTACTAGTCGGCAAATTGGGGAGGGTATTTGAAGAGGGAATATCGGGTTACCAATTCGGTTATAGGAAGGGAAGGTCAACAGAGGATGCTATGATTAAGCTGAGGGAGGTGGTAGATGGGATGGGGAAGAAATACGTGACGGGAATATTTATAGATATGACGGGGGCGTTTGACAGGGTATGGTGGCCGGAGGTAATTTACAGACTAAGGGAAAGAGGGGTGACAGGGGAAGCATATGGGGTGTTAAGGGACTATTTCAGGGGGAGGTGGGTAGAGTTAAGGGAGGGCACATGGGTGGTTGGGAAAAGAGTGAATAGGGGATGTCCACAAGGATCCGTCCTTGGCCCTCAGGTGTGGAAGTTGGTGTTTGATGTGATTGTAAGACGAATAAATGAGAGTGCGAGAATGATTGCGTTTGCGGATGATGGGGTAATAGTAGTGGGGGGTAGTTCTAGGGCAGAATTGGAAAAGAGAGGGGGGAGGTTATGGGGGTTTTGGATGAATGGTGTAAGAATGCGAAGATGAGTTTGTCAGTGAGTAAGACGGTGGGAATGGTAATAAAGGGGAAGTTTGATAAAGAAAGAATGCCAATTGTAACATGGGATGGGGGGCGACTAAAGATGACAAATGAGGTAAAGTACTTTGGGGTAAAGTGGGAAAGGCTGATGAATGTGGGTAGGCATGTGATTGAATGTTGTAATAGGGCGAATGATCAAATGAAAAAAGTAATGAGGGTGTTAGGGGGAGTAAATGTGGATTATGATAAAGTGAAAAGAATATATGAGGGTATGTTTGTGGCGATAGTAACCTATGGGTGTGTGGGATGGGGGGATAGGCTGGGGGGGGAGGGAAAGAAGGGAATTGCTGAGTGGTCAGAGACGGTGTGTATTGGGAATGATAAAGGGATACAGGACCATGTCTGGAGATGCTGCAGGGGTAATAGGTGGGGTATTACCATTAGATTTAGAGATAGACAGGAGGTATATGATTGGAAGGGCGAGGAAATACGGCAGAATAGAATGGAGAGGGCACGATATAGGGAAGGAGGGATGTAGAAGGAAAGTGAAGGAGCTGGTAATGACAGAGTGGCAAGATAGGTGGAATGCGAGCGAAAAGGGAAGAATTGCGTTTAAATGGTGGGGGGATGTAAGGGCACGTGTGAATGCGGGTTGGGTCAGACCGGAGTTCTACGTGACCCAGTGTGTGAGTGGACACGGGTGCTTCAAGGGGAATCTCAAAAGATTTGGACTAGTGGATAGTGAAGTGTGTGAATGTGGAGGGAGGGACACGTCGGACCACGTTGTGTTTGAATGTGTAAGGTGGGAAAGGGAAAGGAGTGAGTGTAAGAGAAAATTAAGGGACTTGGGGCTGGGTATGGGAAAGAATGAACTGGTGTCAGAACAGGGGTTTGAGATATTTAGGGAATTTGCAAAGGAGGTGCTGGCAGTCAAGGAACAGGAGTGATTGGGAGAGGAGAGTATGGGGGTGCTGAATGGGGAAGGATAAACTAATAATAATAAGGAATGAGAATAATAAATTAAATCTAATAAAGGAAGTGAATGTGGGAAGTGTCTGACCTGAACCAGTGTGGGTACGGAAGACCAGGAAACCTGGACTGAGAAGTTAAGTCCCCAACTTGTCAGGAAGGGGGACCGAAACCGTAGTCAGTGAATCATGTGGGTTCGCTGACGGGCCGGCGACCAGTCTAGGCCTTATATCCTGTGTTCCTCCTGAGGAGCCAGGGATACTGGTACCACGGGTTCGTGTAAAGCCCCCTGGAGGACCTCTAGGACAACTCCAGGCACACGATAATTGGTGTTGGATTCGTGGGGGTAGTGGGTGTGCTAGATAGTAGATATCTCCTTCCTCCCTATATTGAGTGAGGGTTGGCGGTGTACTCTAGAGTCTAGGAACGCCAATCCTCGAAGCACTTGTTTGCACTCTTACACACATGTCCCTTATCATGGGGACTTCAGTTTGGACAGCCGTGCGGTGCGGACGTGTTTAAAGTGTGCTCCGTCAGT
Organism: Prosapia bicincta; assembly: GCA_036971475.1. Taxonomy (NCBI): domain Eukaryota; kingdom Metazoa; phylum Arthropoda; class Insecta; order Hemiptera; family Cercopidae; genus Prosapia; species Prosapia bicincta. The sequence continues at coordinate 602,879 of JBAIZL010000053.1, read as the reverse complement.
TTTTCATTTTTTAGTGGGAAAAAGTATTGTTTTTGAGTTGAATTTTGGCAGAGTGGTGGATTATCAGTGTATGTAACGAATGGTTAAGTGATTTTTAGTTTATTTTCATCTTTTAAAAAGTTATTTTGGTTTTTGTGATTTGATTATTTGAAGGAGGTTAAGTGATTTGTTTTGATTTGTTTTATTTTGTATTGACCATATGGCATACGTAAGTACATTTGCGTAATGATATGCTATTAGTTTAGTACATTTTTAGCTTATTTTGAAGACTATTTTAAAGAAATTGTTTTTAGTTTTACGTGTATTAGTGAGTTAAGATTAGAATTAGGCATTATTGCAATAGGAAAGTTTTGCATTATAGAGTGGACAAACTAGTTTGGGACTGGAGATAAGGGGAACTTGAGTTCAGTTTATTTGTTTAGTTGTTTGAACAGTAGAGTTGATTACTATACCATTGGAAAGGCAGGAAGATTTCTAGATTAATGGAAATATAAGAAGGATGTTTTTTAATTTTGGTTAACTCTGTTAAGTGTTTATTATTGTAAATTAGCGTTGTTTATAAGTTATAACTTGATTTATTTAAGGGCTTAAATTTAGGGAATTTTAAATAAAATTTAGATTAGGGAGGGAAGTGAGGGTAAGTGAATTACTGTGGACTGGGTTTCTGGTGAATTGAGTAGCCAGAAGGGGTGGTTAAAGACAGTGCATCACACTAGGGGGGGCACAGTGTTCACCTGGGTATAGGGACATTAGGGATAAGGGATGGAGAGGGATAGGGAAAGGGATAAGGGGGGGGATTCGGTATTTGAAACACCAGAGGGGGGATCTAAAAAGAGAGTCAGAAGAAGCAATTCAGAGGGTTCACCAGAGGTAGTAAGGGAGGGGTTGGGGAAGCTTATAGAAAGCAAGGGGAAGCAGGTAGCGGGTCAGGTCGAAAAATGTTTAACAGAGCTGGAAGGTTATATTAAAAATGAGTTTAGTTGGCAGAGACACGGAACGTACATTGGGGCTAGGGTAGAAGGGATTAAGAATGGTTTGAAGGAATTAGTATTAGAGCTAACAAGGGCCGGGAGATTTATGGAAAAAATAGAGGGAAGGGGAAGGGGATGTCAGAAATAGATTTTGAGGATAGAGTGGGGGACTTAGTGACAAACATGACAGGGCTGGTGCGGGAAGAGAATCAGGGACTATATAATAGGGTAAGGCAGGAGTTAGAAAGATATGAAAGGATCAATGTGGAAGCAGAGGAGAATAGGAAGAAAGAGTTGGACAGATTAGAGGAGGTGTTTAGGGAAAGGGTAGGCAAATTGGAGGTAAAGCTTGGTGAAGGTCTGAGGAAAGTAAGGGAGGAGGCGGGGTTGGAGAAAGTAGAGGAATTGGGGAAAAAGACTCTGGAGGAACAGAAGAGGGTGTCAGAAAATTGGGCGAAGGTATCGGGGAGGTTACAGTCCATGGAAAACAAGTTGGAAGACATAATGGAAGTGAGGGGGGATGTGAAAGAGTTGGGAAGGAAGGTAGAGGAGGGGAAGGGGGGGATGGGAAGATCTATAATAGGAGAGATAAAGGACGTGGTACAAGGGGAGATGAAGGGAGTGGTCAATTTAATGGAAGCGAAGAGGAGAGAAGAGAAGATGGAGGTGGACGAGGAAGAAGGGGGTTTGTGGAGTCAAGTTGTTAAGAGGGGAAGGGGGCAGGGAGTGAGAACCAGGGGTCCACAGGTGATAGTGGAGGCACCGGGGAAGGGGTCAGTGGGAAGGGAGAGGGAAGAGTTGAGGGGTTTACTAGGGGTAAAGGATGGGGAAATAAGGGTAAGGGGTTTAAGGAGGGAGGGGAAAAACTTTGTATTGGAGTTACACAATGAAGAAGATGTGGGAAAATTAAGGGGTTGGAAAGTTTGGGGGGAAAGGGATTCAAGGTAGATGGGGAACCTGAAATGAGGAAACCAAGGGTTATAATATATGACGTTGATAGGGAAATAGGGGAGGGGGATTTAGTAGAGAATTTGGTAAGAAAGAACGGGGAAATTTTTGATAATAAGGGGGATATAGGTAAGGAGATGATGCCGAAATTTAAGTTAGGGTCCAGGGAGGGTAACACATGTAATTGGGTATTGGAGGTCTCAGGGAGGGTTTTTACTATGCTGACAAAGAGGAGAAGGGTGTACTTGGGGTTAAGATGGTGCAATGTTAAAGAGTATTTAGGGGTACAGAGGTGCTACAGATGCCAGGGGTTGGGGCACACCACGAAGTTCTGCAGGAGGCCAGTCACATGTGGCAGATGTGGGGAGCAGGGTCACCATGTGTCGACGTGTGGGTACAGGGGGGAGGGGATGAGATGTGCAAATTGTTTGAGGGCGGGTTTAAGGGAGGTAAATCATTGGGTGGATTGGGCGGGTTGTCAGTCTAGGGAAATTATGGTGCGTAGAATGATGGGACGAACGGGGTATGAAAAATAAATATGGGGGTAAATGTAATGCAGATAAATGTAGATAGAACAAGGAGGAAGGTGGACGAGGTAAGGGTAAGGGCAGTAAGGGAGGGGGTAGGGGTACTTGCGGTCCAGGAACCGTATTTGTGGGGAGGGAAAGTCAGGGGTTTTGGGGCTGGGACAAGGGTTTTCTATGGGGGGCAGGGCAAAGGGGACATAGGGGCAGCAGTAGTGGTATTAGACAGGACATTGGGGGTAATGGGGTTGCAAAATTTATCTTCAAAGAACTGGGTTGTTGTGGAAATATGGGGAAGGGGGGTGGGGAGTTTTTACATTGTTTCTATGTATTGCAAGTATAATGAAGAAATAGGGGGGTATCTAAATGCAATAAGGGAAATAGGGAGGGTACTGAGAAATAGGAAGGTCATCCTCTGCATGGATGGGAATGCTAGATCGAGAGGGTGGGGGGACAGGGTAACGGATCAAAGGGGGAGGGATTTGGAGGAACAGGTAGTGGAGCTGGGGTGGGAGGTGATAAATGAGGGAGGGCAAAGGCCGACATTTATTAAGTATGGGAATGAGGGGGAGAGTTTTATTGATTTAACTGTGGTGTCAGGGGAAATGAGGGACAGCGTTGGGGGGTGGGAAATATTAAGGGAGGAGTTGGGGGAAGGGCATCAGCCAATTAAGTTCCAGGTTGGACAGCGGCTAGGGAAGGGAAGGGGAAGGGGGGACAACGGGGAGAGAAGGTTCAGGTTAAAGGAGGGGGACTGGGATGGGTTTAGGGATAAGTTAAGGGAAGGGTTAGGGGTAGAGGAACTCCAGGTTGGGAATAAAGAAGAGGTTTTGGAACTAGTTAGGAGGGTGGGGAGGGGAATTATGAAGGCAGCCATGGCAACCATACCCAGGGCAAAGGGGGGATTGGTAGGGGTTAAATGGTGGAGTGGGGAGTTAGATGGGTTAAAAAGGGATGTCAGGAAAAGTAGGAGAGCCATGCAGAGGATTAGGGGTTTAGGGGATGAGAGGGAAATTAGGAAAGCTAGAGAGGAGTATAGGAAAGTAAGCAATAGGTATAGGGGGGAGGTGAAGAAGGCGAGGAAGAGGAGTTGGGAGGATTTTGTAGAAAGGGAAATGAGGAAAGACACATGGGGAATAGTTTATAAGTTGGAAAGGGGAAAGGTGGGGGTGGGGGGAGCCATGGCTGCGGTAGGAGGAAGCGATGTGATTGAGTGGAGTCAGTCGGCGGAACGAATGTTGGGGGGGTTGATTGTGGATGATAGGTGCGAGAATGACGGTGAGTATGAAAAGGGGGTTAGGGAATGGGTGAAAGGAATGAGGGTAGGTAGAGAGGAGTTCAGGGTAAGTGAGGAAATGGTAAGGGGAGCTGTATGGGAGTGTAAGAGCGGAAAGGCCCCAGGGCCAGACGGTGTGCATGTGGAGTTTTTGAAGGAAGGGTGGGGGGTTTTAGGTAAAATTTTGGTGCGAATGTACAACGCGTGTTTTAGGTGGGGGGTGTTCCCAAACGAATGGAAAAGGGGGAGGGTTGTTTGTTTGTTAAAGGGGGAGGATAAAGACGCGGGGGAGGTTAAATCATATAGACCGGTGTGCTTGTTGTCGGTTTTGGGGAAGGTAATGGAGAGATTGTTGGTAAGGGGAATGGGAGGGGTGTTTTACGGGGGTGTGAATGAGAGGCAGTATGGATTTATGAAAGGGCGGTCGACTGTGGATGCGATGAGGAGGATGAAAGAGGTAGTAAATGGGAGATGCGAGAAGTACTGTATGGGAATGTTTCTGGACATGACTGGGGCGTTTGATAGGATGTGGTGGCCGGGGGTTATTAAAAGGTTGGGGGTTTTGGGGGTAAGGGGGGATAGGATGAGAGTATTAAGGGACTATTTGAGAGGGAGGTGGGTTTTTATACGCGAGGGGGGGAGGGAAGTAGGCAAGGTGGTGTCCAGGGGCTGCCCCCAGGGGTCGGTTCTTGGCCCACAGTTATGGAAGGTTGTTATGGATGAATTGTTGAATGAGATGAGTGAAAGGGGGATACAGGTAATTGCTTACGCGGACGATGTTGCGATTGTGGTGAGTGGAAGGTCGCGCAGAGAGTTGGAAGAGAGAGCGAATGAGGCAATGAGAGTGGTGGAGGGATGGTGCGAAAGGAGCATGATGGAGCTGTCTGAGTCTAAATCGGTAGGACTAATGCTTAAGGGGAAGTTTAACGTGAATAGGCAGCCAAGGGTTTTTGTAAAAGGGAAAGTCCTGTGCATGGCACAGGAAGTTAAGTATCTGGGTGTAACTTGGGCTAGAGGTTTAAATATAACTAGGCATTTAGAGGCTGCAGGAGATTAGGCCTTTAGGGCCGTAGTGGGGATGATGCGTTTGGCTAAAAGGTACAGGGTGGGATAAGGGAGGGTAAAGGAGGTGTACCATGGGGTGTACCTGGCTATAGTTTTGTACGGGGTGGGAGCCTGGGGGGATCTTGTAAGGAAATATCACAGCAGGATTCTGTTGAAACAGCAAAGAAGGGTTGTACTGATGATGGGGAAGTTATATAGGACAGTGTCGACTGAGGCAGCTTTGGTCATTGCTGGGGTGTGTCCGTTGAATGTTGAGGTCAAAAGGGGATGGATGAGAGAGAAATTGAGACGGGAGGGCGAGATTGAGTGGGGGGGCGAGGTCGTAAGGGGAAGCAAGCGTAAGGGCAAATTAAGGGAATTATTAATGAGAGAATGGGAAGAGAGGTGGGCCATCACAAGTGTGGGTCTGTGGACGAAAAGGTGGTTTGGAAGTGTGAGTGAAAGGGTGAGACTGAAGTGGGTGGAGCCAAGTTATCATGTCTCTCAGGTTCTGAGCGGACATGGTGACTTTGCTGAGTTTAAATGGAGAAGGAAGATTGCGAGTGTGGATGGTAGGTGTGTGTGTGTGGTGAGTATGAAACGTGTGAGCAGAAATAGATTTTGAGGATAGAGTGGGGGACTTAGTGACAAACATGACAGGGCTGGTGCGGGAAGAGAATCAGGGACTATATAATAGGGTAAGGCAGGAGTTAGAGAGATATGAAAGGATCAATGTGGAAGCAGAGGAGAATAGGAAGAAGGAGTTGGACAGATTAGAGGAGGTGTTTAGGGAAAGGGTAGGCAAATTGGAGGTAAAGCTTGGTGAAGGTCTGAGGAAAGTAAGGGAGGAGGCGGGGTTGGAGAAAGTAGAGGAATTGGGGAAAAAGACTCTAGAAGAACAGAAGAGGGTGTCAGAAAATTGGGCGAAGGTATCGGGGAGGATACAGTCCATGGAAAACAAGTTGGAAGACATAATGGAAGTGAGGGGGGATGTGAAAGAGTTGGGAAGGAAGGTAGAGGAGGGGAAGGGGGGATGGGAAGATCTATAATAGGAGAGATAAAGGACGTGGTACAAGGGGAGATGAAGGGAGTGGTCAATTTAATGGAAGCGAAGAGGGGAGAAGAGAAGATGGAGGTGGACGAGGAAGAAGGGGGTTTGTGGAGTCAAGTTGTTAAGAGGGGAAGGGGGCAGGGAGTGAGAACCAGGGGTCCACAGGTGATAGTGGAGGCACCGGGGAAGGGGTCAGTGGGAAGGGAGAGGGAAGAGTTGAGGGGTTTACTAGGGGTAAAGGATGGGGAAATAAGGGTAAGGGGTTTAAGGAGGGAGGGGAAAAACTTTGTATTGGAGTTACACAATGAAGAAGATGTGGGAAAATTAAGATGGTTAGAAAGTTTGGGGGAAAAGGGATTCAAGGTAGATGGGGAACCTGAAATGAGGAAACCGAGGGTTATAATATATGACGTCGATAGGGAAATAGGGGAGGGGGATTTAGTAGAGAATTTGGTAAGAAAGAACGGGGAAATTTTTGATAATAAGGGGGATATAGGTAAGGAGATGTTGCCGAAATTTAAGTTAGGGTCTAGGGAGGGTAACACATGTAATTGGGTATTGGAGGTCTCAGGGAGGGTTTTTACTATGCTTACAAAGAGAAGGAGGGTGTACCTGGGGTTAAGGTGGTGCAATGTAAAAGAGTACTTAGGGATACAGAGGTGCTACAGATGCCAGGGGTTGGGGCATACCACGAAGTTCTGCAGGAGGCCTGTCACATGTGGCAGATGTGGGGAGCAGGGTCACCATGTGTCGACGTGTGGGTACAGGGGGGAGGGGATGAGATGTGCAAATTGTTTGAGGGCGGGGCTAAGGGAGGTTAATCATTGGGTTGATTGGGCGGGTTGTCAGTCTAGGGAAATTATGGTGCGTAGAATGATGGAACGAACGGGGTATGAAAAATAAATATGGGGGTAAATGTAATTCAGATAAATGTAGATAGAACAAGGAGGAAGGTGGACGAGGTAAGGGTAAGGGCAGTAAGGGAGGGGGTAGGAGTACTTGCGGTGCAAGAACCATATATGTGGGGAGGGAAACTGAGGGGTTTTGGGGCTGGGGCTAGGGTATATCATGGGGGGCAAGGTAAAGAAGATGTGGGGGCAGCCATTGTGGTATTGGATAGAGCACTGGGGGTAATGGGGATTCAAAGGCTATCGGGGAAAAATTGGGTGGTGGTAGAAATTTGGGGAAGGGGGGTGGAAAGCTTTTAAATGGTATCAATGTATTGTAAGTACAGTGCTAGAATAAGACGATATTTGGATGCAATCAGGGAAATTGGGGAGGCCTTGGGAAATAGGAAAGTAGTCCTCTGCATGGATGGTAATGCTAGGTCTAGAGGGTGGGGGGATAGGGTTACTGATCGGAGGGGGGAAAAGCTGGAGGAACAGATAGCGGAACTGGGGTGGGAAGTGATCAATGAGGAAGGACAGGGGCCAACTTTTATTAAATACGGGAGCGGGGGGAATAGCTTTATTGATTTAACAGTGGTATCAGGGGCAATGATGGGAAGGGTAGGGGAGTGGGAAATTATGAGGGATGAGTTGGGAGACGGCCATCAGCCAATTAAGTTCAGGATTGGACAGAGGCTAGAGGGGGGAAGGGAAAGGGGGGTAAGGGGGAAAGGAGATTCAGGATTAAGGAAGGGGACTGGGAGGGATATAGGAATAAACTTAGGGAAGAGCTAGGTGGGGAGGGGGGGCCACTACAAAATAGAACAGAGGCACTGGGATTAGTTAAAAGGGTGGGGAGGGCAATAGTAAAGGCAGCCATGGCAACCATACCAAGGTCAAAGGGGGGGTTGGTGGGTGTGAAATGGTGGAATGGGGAATTGGATAAACTCAAGAGGGAAGTTAAAAGGAGTAGGAGATCCATGCAGAGGATTAGGGGGATGGGGGACGAAAGGAGGTGGAAAGAGGCTAGAGAGGAGTATAGGAGGGTTTTCAATAGGTACAGGGGGGAGGTGAAGCAGGCCAGGAAAAATAGTTGGGGGGATTTTGTAAGAAGGGAAATGGAGCAGGATACATGGGGTTTGGTATATAAATTGGAAAGAGGGAAGGTTGGGGTGGGGGGCGCCATGGCTGCAGTGGGAGGGAATGACGTGATTGAATGGAATCAGTCGGCAGAGCGTTTGTTGGGGGGTTTGATTGTGGATGATAGGTGCGAAAATGATGGAGAATATGAGAAGGGGATCAGGGAGTGGGTGGAAAGGATGAGGGTGGGGAGGGAAGAGTTTAGGGTTAGTGAGGAGATGGTCAGGAGGGCAGTGTGGGAATGCAAGAACGGAAAGGCCCCAGGGCCAGACGGAGTGCACGTTGAGTTTTTGAAGGAAGGGTGGGAGGTCCTGGGAAAGAGTTTGGAAAGAATGTATAACGCGTGCTTTAGGTGGGGGGGGTGTTCCCAAATGCATGGAAAAGGGGGAGGGTGGTTTGTTTATTAAAAGGGGAAGATAAAGATGTGGGGGAAGTGAAATCCTATAGACCGGTATGTTTGTTGTCGGTATTGGGGAAGGTCATGGAACGATTGATAGTAAAGGGAATGGGAGGGGTGTTTTATGGGAGCGTGAATGAGATGCAGTATGGTTTTATGAAAGGACGTTCGACTGTGGATGCGATGCGGAGGATGACTGAGGTAGTAAATGGGAGATGTGAGAAGTATTGCATGGGAATGTTTCTGGACATGACTGGGGCGTTTGACAGGATGTGGTGGCCAGGGGTAATTAAAAGGTTGGGGGATTTGGGGGTAAGGGGGGATAGAATGAATGTAATAAGGGACTATTTGAGAGGGAGGTGGGCTTTTATACGCGAGGGGGTAGGGAGGTAGGGAAAGTGGTGTCCAGGGGCTGCCCCCAGGGGTCGGTTCTTGGCCCACAGCTATGGAAGGTTGTTATGGATGAGTTGTTGAATGAGATGAGTGAAAGGGGGATAGATGTAATAGCTTACGCGGACGACGCAGCGATTGTGGTGAGTGGGAGGTCGCGTAAGGAGTTGGAAGAGAGAGCGAATGAGGCAATGAGAGTGGTGGAGGGATGGTGCGAAAGGAGCATGATGGAGCTGTCTCAGACTAAGTCAGTAGGGTTAATGCTTAAGGGAAAATTTGACGCGAATAGGCAGCCTAGGGTAATTATAGGGGGAAAAGTCCTGAAGATGGAACAGGAAGTAAAGTATTTGGGAGTAACCTGGGGAAGAGGGATGTCTATTGTTCGACATATAGAGGCTGCGGGAGAAAGGGCCTTCAAGGCCGTAGTGGGGATAATGCGTTTGGCCAAAAGGTACAGGGTGGGTTACGGGAGGGTTAAGGAAGTGTACCAAGGGGTGTACCTAGCCATATTTTTGTACGGGGTGGGAGCCTGGGGAGATTTAGTTAGGGCATATCACAGCAGGAGTCTCTTGAAGCAGCAAAGGAGGGTTGTGCTGATGATGGGAAGATTGTATAGAACAGTATCGACAGAGGCAGCTCTCGTCATAGCTGGGGTGTGTCCGTTGAATGTGGAGGTTAAAAGGGGATGGATGAGAGAGAGATTGAGAAGGGAGGGCGAGATTGAGTGGGGGGGGCGAGATCGTAAGGGGTAAGAAACGTAAGGGAAAATTAAGGGAACTTGCAATGAAAGAATGGGAAGAGAGGTGGGCCATCACAAGCGTGGGTCTGTGGACGAAAGAGTGGTTTGAAAGTGTGAGTGAAAGGGTGAGGATGAAATGGGTGGAGCCAAGTCACTATGTCTCTCAGGTGTTGAGTGGACATGGTGACTTTGCTGAGTTCAAATGGAGAAGGAAGATAGCGAGCGTGGATGGAAGATGTGAATGTGGGGAGTATGAAACGTGTGAGCATGTGGTGTTTGAATGTGTTAGGTGGGAGGGTAGGCGAGAGAGACTGAAGGGCAAAATTGGGGAAATGGGGGGAGAAGGATTAAGTATGGAGTGGATGCTAAAGGAAGGGGTATATGGGGAATTTGTTGAATTCGTGGGGTATGTGCTGAGGGAGAAAGAGAAGGGGAGGGTATAAGGGTGGGAGACGAATGAGAGAGTGAGAGAATGTTGAGAGAGTAAGAAGGATTGAGTGGACGATTGAAAGGGAGTGATTGGGTGCACGGTTGGACCGACTGAAGTCTGGGGGTACGGCGTCCCGCCTAGCCTGGAAAGCGCGGTAAGTCCCAGCCGGCGTCTGGAGGGCTAGACAAGCTGTAGCGATCCCTGGCAAGTGGCTTGGGATCACGGGCCCGCGACCATTCAGGGCTTCGGGGCTTCATTGCCAAAAATGGTACCACGGGTCATGTACTCAGCCCACGGAGGTTCTGTCCTCCGGGTACATGGATTGAGGAAAGGTTTCGTGGGGGTAGTGGTTTCACATGCTAGGGTAGACTCTCCGTTTCTTTCTTATAATGTGTGTTTTCGGGAGGAGGATTAAAGTCGCGAGGCTAGGTATCCTCCTGCCACTCTCTTCTTCTTCTTTTCTATGTTCTACTTCTATTTCATTCTATTATACACATCTCAGCACACTGTCCCTATCATGGGAGGTATGGATGCAAATGCAAGATCGAAGAGGTGGGGGGGTTTGGAAACAAATGAGAAAGGGGGAATGGTAGAGGATGAAATTGATCTGGGAAGATGGAATTTGTTAAACAATGTAGCATGTGGTCCGACGTATGTGACTGTGAGGGATAGCAGCTTCATCGATGTAAGCATGGAAACACAAGTAGAAGGGACAAGGGTAATGGAATGGAAGCTGATGGATGACTGGGTTACTGGGTCACATAGGGCTATAGGAATGACTATAAGTGTGAATGAGGAAGGAGGTAGAAATAGAGGGAGGGGGGGAAATAAAAAGGGTGATTGGGCAAGGGGGTTGGCAATCAAGAGAGCGGATTGGGGGGTTTATAGGGAGAAATTGAGGAAGCTGTGTGAGGAGATGGAAAGGATAACATTAAGAAATAAAAGGGATGTAGTCAATTTAGAGAAAGAGTTAGGAGGGATAATTTGGAAGGCCGCTGTTGGGGCAATACCAAGGCAGGGGAGAAGGGTAGGGGGGAACAGGTGGTGGGACAAAGAACTGGAAGGGCTGAAGAGGGAAGTGTGTGGGAGGAGGAGGGATTGGAAGAGAGAGAGCGATGTGTGTGTGAGAAGCGAGTTAGTGAAAGTGTATAGAGCTAGGATGCAAGTGTACAAGCGAAAGATAAGGGATAAGAAGAATCTAAGTTGGGAGAAATTTGTGGAGGAAGAAATGAAGAAAAGTGAATGGAGCCTACCGTATAAGGGTGCGGTTAATAAGGTAAGTGTGAGGGAGGCAGCGTGTGCAATTGGAGGTGAGGACATAGTCACGTGGAGGGACTCAGCGACGAGGCTATTGAATGAATTGGTTGTGGATGATGAGATTGAGAGTGAGAATGAGGAGCAAGGACGGATTCGGGAAGTAGTGATGGGGCAGGGGAGGGGAAGGGGAACATGCAGGATGACGGAGCAGGACATAGGGAAGGTGGTCAGGGGTTTAAAGAATGGGAAGGCTCCAGGTGTGGACGGAATAGTGGCGGAAATGATTAAAGAGGGATGGGAAATATTAAAGGATTGGCTTATAAGGTTATTTAATGGGTGTCTGAAATTTGGGGTTTTTCCGAATAGATGGAAGAAGGGATTAATAAGGGCTTTAGTGAAAGGGGAGGACAGGGACAGAGGGGATGCTAAATCGTATAGGTCAGTTTGTCTATTGGCAGTTATGGGTAAAATTTTTGAGAGGGCCTTAGCAAGTAAATTGGGGTGGGTATTTGAAGAGGGGATATCGGGGTACCAATTCGGTTATATGAAGGGAAGGTCCACAGAGGATGCCATGATAAAGTTGAGGGAGGTGGTAGATGGGATGGGGAAAAAATATGCAATGGGGATATTTATAGATATGACGGGGGCGTTCGATAGGGTATGGTGGCCGGAGGTGCTCTACAGACTAAGGTAAAGAGGGGTGACAGGGGAAGTATATGGGGTAATAAGGGACTATTTTAGGGGAAGGTGGGTAGAGCTAAGGGAGGGCACATGGGTGGTGGGGAAAAGGGTGAATAGGGGATGTCCACAGGGATCCGTCCTTGGCCCTCAGGTGTGGAAGTTGGTGTTTGATGTGATCGTGAGAAGAATAAATGAAAGTGAGAGGATGATTGCGTTTACTGATGATGGGGTAATAGTAGTGGGGGGTAGCTCTAGGGCAGAATTGGAGAAGATAGGGGGGGAGGTTATGATGGTTTTGGATGAATGGTGTACAAATGCGAAGATGAGTCTGTCTGTGAGTAAGACTGTGGGAATGGTAATAAAGGGGAAGTTTGATAAAGAAAGGATGCCAATTGTTACATGGACTGGGGGGGGGGCGACTTAAGATGGCAACAGAGGTAAAGTACTTGGGGGTAAAATGGGAAAGGCTGATGAATGTGGGAAAGCATGTGACTGAATGTTGTAATAGGGCGAATGATCAAATGAAGAAGGTAATGAGGGTGTTAGGGGGAGTGAATGTGGATTACGATAAAGTAAAAAGAATATATGAGGGTATGTTTGTGGCCATGGTAACTTATGGGTGTGTGGGATGGGGGGATAGGCTGGGGGGTAGGGAAAGGAGGGAATTGCTGAGTGGTCAGAGAAGATGTGTCTTGGGAATGATTAAGGGATACAGGACCATGTCTGGAGATGCTGCAGGGGTAATAGGTGGGGTATTACCATTGGATTTAGAGATAGACAAGAGGTATATGATTGGAAGGGCTAGGAAATACGGGAGAACAGAATGGAGAGGACACGTAATAGGGAAGGTGGGGTGCAGAAAGAAAGTGAGGGAGCTGGTAATGACAGAGTGGCAAGCTAGGTGGAATGGGAGCGAAAATGGTAGGATCGCGTTTAAATGGTGGGGGGATGTAAGGGCGCGTGTGAATGCGGGTTGGGTCAGACCGGAGTTCTACGTGACCCAGTGTGTGAGTGGACACGGGTGATTTAAGGGAAATCTCAAGAGATTTGGTTTAGTGGATAGCGAGGTATGTGAATGTGGAGGGTTGGACACGTCGGACCACGTTGTGTTTGAATGTGTAAGGTGGGATAAGGAAAGGAATGAGTGTAAGAGGAAACTAAGGGACTTGGGGTTGGGTATGGGAAAGAATGATCTAGTTTCAGAGCAGGGGTTTGAGATATTTAGGGAGTTTGCTAAGGGGGTGCTGGCAGTCAAGGAACAGGAGTGATTGGATGAGGAGTGTATGGGGGTGTAGATGGGGGAAGGATAACTAAATGAATGAATGTGAATAATAAACTAAATCAAATAAAGGAAGTGAATGTGGGAAGGGGTCTGACCTAGAACCAGTGTGGGTACGGAAGACCAGGAAACCTGGACTGAGACGTTAAGTCCCCAACTTGTCAGGAAGGGGGACCGAAACCGTAGTCAGTGAATCATGTGGGTTCGCTGACGGGCCGGCGACCAGTCTAGGCCTTAGATCCTGTGTTCCTCCTGAGGAGCCAGGGATACTGGTACCACGGGTTCGTGTAAAGCCCCCTGGAGGACCTCTAGGACAACTCCAGGCACACGATAATTGGTGTTGGATTCGTGGGGGTAGTGGGTGTGCTAGATATTAGATATCTCCTTCCTCCCTATATTGAGTGAGGGTTGGCGGTGTACTCTAGAGTCTAGGAACGCCAATCCTCGAAGCACTTGTTTGCACTCTTACACACATGTCCCTATCATGGGGGGAGCCATGGCTGCGGTAGGAGGAAGCGACGTGATTGAGTGGAGTCAGTCGGCGGAACGAATGTTGGGGGGTTGAATGTGGATGATAGGTGCGAGAATGACGGTGAGTATGAAAAGGGGGTTAGGGAATGGGTGAAAGGAATGAGGGTAGGTAGAGAGGAGTTCAGGGTAAGTGAGGAAATGGTAAGAGGGGCAGTATGGGAGTGTAAGAGCGGAAAGGCCCCAGGGCCAGACGGTGTGCATGTGGAGTTTTTGAAGGAAGGGTGGGGGGTTTTAGGTAAAATTTTGGTGCGAATGTACAACGCGTGTTTTAGGTGGGGGGTGTTCCCAAACGAATGGAAAAGGGGGAGGGTTGTTTGTTTGTTAAAGGGGGAGGATAAAGACGCGGGGGAGGTTAAATCATATAGACCGGTGTGCTTGTTGTCGGTTTTGGGGAAGGTAATGGAGAGATTGTTGGTAAGGGGAATGGGAGGGGTGTTTTACGGGGGTGTGAATGAGAGGCAGTATGGATTTATGAAAGGGCGGTCGACTGTGGATGCGATGAGGAGGATGAAAGAGGTAGTAAATGGGAGATGCGAGAAGTACTGTATGGGAATGTTTCTGGACATGACTGGGGCGTTTGATAGGATGTGGTGGCCGGGGGTTATTAAAAGGTTGGGGTTTTGGGGGTAAGGGGGGACAGGATGAGAGTATTAAGGGACTATTTGAGAGGGAGGTGGGTTTTTATACGCGAGGGGGGAGGGAAGTAGGCAAGGTGGTGTCCAGGGGCTGCCCCCAGGGGTCGGTTCTTGGCCCACAGTTATGGAAGGTAGTTATGGATGAATTGCTGAATGAGATGAGTGAAAGGGGGATACAGGTAATTGCTTACGCGGACGATGTTGCGATTGTGGTGAGTGGAAGGTCGCGCAGAGAGTTGGAAGAGAGAGCGAATGAGGCAATGAGAGTGGTGGAGGGATAGTGTGAAAGGAGCATGATGGAGCTGTCTGAGTCTAAATCGGTAGGACTAATGCTTAAGGGGAAGTTTAACGTGAATAGGCAGCCAAGGGTTTTTGTAAAAGGGAAAGTCCTGTGCATGGCACAGGAAGTTAAGTATCTGGGTGTAACTTGGGGTAGAGGATTAAATATAACTAGGCATTTAGAGGCTGCAGGAGATAAGGCCTTTAGGGCCGTAGTGGGGATGATGCGTTTGGCTAAAAGGTACAGGGTGGGATACGGGAGGGTAAAGGAAGTGTACCATGGGGTGTACCTGGCTATAGTTTTGTACGGGGTGGGAGCCTGGGGGGATCTTGTCAGGAAATATCACAGCAGGATTCTGTTGAAACAGCAAAGAAGGGTTGTGCTGATGATGGGGAAGTTATATAGGACAGTGTCGACTGAGGCAGCTTTGGTCATTGCTGGGGTGTGTCCGTTGAATGTTGAGGTCAAAAGGGGATGGATGAGAGAGAAATTGAGACGGGAGGGCGAGATTGAGTGGGGGGGCGAGGTCGTAAGTTGAAGCAAGCGTAAGGGCAAATTAAGGGAATTATTAATGAGAGAATGGGAAGAGAGGTGGGCCATCACAAGTGTGGGTCTGTGGACGAAAAAGTGGTTTGGAAGTGTGAGTGAAAGGGTGAGACTGAAGTGGGTGGAGCCAAGTTATCATGTCTCTCAGGTTCTGAGCGGACATGGTGACTTTGCTGAGTTTAAATGGAGAAGGAAGATTGCGAGTGTGGATGGTAGATGTGTGTGTGGTGAGTATGAAACGTGTGAGCATGTGGTGTTTGAGTGTGTTAGGTGGGAGGGTAGGCGTGAACAACTGAGGGGCAAAATTGGGGAACTGGGGGGTGAGGGATTAAGTATGGAATGGATGTTGAAGGAAGGGGTTTATGGGGAATTTGTAGGATTTGTGGGGTATGTTCTAAGGGAAAAGGAGAAGGAGAGGGGAATTGGGGTTGGAGAAGTATGAGAGGGCGGTTGAGTGAGTGAATGCTTTGAGGGAGAGGATTGACTGATGTTGAAAGGGAATGTATGGGATGGCTGGACCGACTGAAGTCTGGGGGTACGGCGTCCCGCCTAGCCTGGAAAGCGCGGTAAGTCCCAGCCGGCGTCTGGAGGGCTAGACAAGCTGTAGCGATCCCTGGCAAGTGGCTTGGGATCACGGGCCCGCGACCATTCAGGGCTTCGGGGCTTCATTGCCAAAAATGGTACCACGGGTCATGTACTCAGCCCACGGAGGTTCTGTCCTCCGGGTACATGGATTGAGGAAAGGTTTCGTGGGGGTAGTGGTTTCACATGCTAGGGTAGACTCTCCGTTTTCTTCTTATAATGTGTATTTCCGGGAGGAGGATTAAAGTCGCGAGGCTAGGTATCCTCCTGCCACTCTCTTCTTCTTCTTTGTTTATTTTCTACTTTTTCTGTCATTTCTATTATACACATCTCAGCACACTGTCCCTATCTTTAGGTTTCCGGGGGGTAGTTTTTTCACATGCTAGGGGGTTAAGTTAGGTGACGTTAGGTTCGGTTAAGTGCGTATGGACCGAGAGATTTTTAGTTTTTCGTTTATTAATGTGGTAAGATAGTGCCAAAATTCAGGTTAGGGCTTAGAGAGGGAAATACTTTTTATTGGGTTATGGAAGTATCGGGGAGGGTTTTTACATTACTAACAAAAAAGCAAAGTGTTTACTTGGGGTCGGCGATGATCACCAAAGACAAGCGAGGATCACCGGTCGGCGATGATCACCAAAGACAAGCGATGATCACCGGTCGGCGATGATCACGGGTCGGCGATGATCACCAAAGACAAGCGATGATCACCGGTCGGCGATGATCACCAAAGACAAGCGTTGATCACGGGTCACCAATGATCACCAAAGATAAGCGATGATCACGGGTCGGCGAATTTCACGGGTCGGCGATGATCACGACAAAAGTCCGATTAACTCTAAAATGGCGATCGTCACCGGTCGGCTGTGATCACCAATGGGCGATGATGACCACTGAGCGATGTTCACAGGCGTCGGTTAACACCAGCGAGCGTTTATAAGCTGACAAAAGTCATAAACCATAACCGATGATCATGGTCAGGAGCAGTTTGTTCAGACAGCCCACTTACACACGTTTGCGCTGCTATCATTGAGGGACCGTACCGGCTCGATAGGCTGGTGTGGCGAAACCATTGCAAGTGCTGTGGGCGGTTTGTTGACCGACGGCGACGGCCTTGCCGGCACATGTACGTCGTAAGACGACGGTACTGGCCGGGAAATGGGCAGTCCGATGGTTCGACACAATCGCTCGGGCAATTGGTTAGCGCACCGGCAGAATCTGTTTGAAGCCGGGAACAGCACAAACGTCTGCGGCCAGTTATTTTGGCTTGCAGTGAGTTCGCAAAATTCAGGCAGAAATCTGTCATGTGTGCCACTTGCGCAATAATAATGCGGTTTGGTCGTGCGGTACGCCAATATGAGACCACGTCCCCCGTGAATTCGGCGGGGCGGGAAAGTGCGGGGTTATCGCCTCTCTCCATGCAGGCAGAGCGAGCGGTCCCCGTGCAAGTACGGGATCTCATGTGCCGTGGGCGGTGGTTGTTTAGGCAACCAGTAGATCTTCCGTTCGATTGCCAGCCTCCACGGGCGGGTAGCGAATGGTGATCCGCGGCCGCCGCGCTAAATGTCCTGACCGACAGCCTGCATCGACTGTGCGCCCGCATTTATTATTATCACGAACGGCGCACACACTGAACGCCCGTGATGCGTAGGGTGGGTTCTACTCCCACCGTGGCTATATATTATTACACAGCAAGTGCGAACTGCCGGAGCCAGAATGACGCCGATGCCGCCAGATGAGAGATGCGGTCACAGCCGTCGCGTTCAACCGGTTCTCTAAAGGAGGCCGTTTGTAACGCGGTCGGCGCAAACCTCACCCTCGAGCATTCAGTGTCCGACCCACAGCGTAGCCGCGGGCACGCCACGCGACGGCGATTTTTCGCCGTCAACCGGCGTCAAGCTCTACCATGCGGCACTATTGCATTCAAACACGGCCGCCGTTGTTGCGTCTTTAAAAGGGCGCTCACGGTAGGCCGTACAAACGGAGAACGCTTCGCCCTCCCGGGTGTCAGCGCTATTATAACAATGAGTAAAAATCGATTGCGAACCCTTCAGCCAACTCTCTAGCGGAGTTTGGCCGGGTGTGCGAAAAGTCGTTGTGTGTGATGAAAACCGGCAGAAGGCGCGGCAACAGGGTCCTGTAGCCCGATTATGTTGTTTTCTATTTTGATTCTCGCTCGCCGTTCGTCAGCAAGGGCTCCTGCCCAGCCTACTTCGTGCGAGCGGGGGCAATTGAACGAAAGTTTTTCCGCTTCCGCAGGATCCATCCGCCCGCCAAACGGTCGTGGCGGGTGGCGCCAGCGTAGAGGTCGGAGAAACAAACGGTCCCGTTATACAAATTATACAACCCCCTAAACATAATAACCCAAATACAAACACACAAGATGACAATCCCATAAAATACTTATCAATACCATACAGATCATCCAAAACCCACAATCTAACCAACACATTACGAAAATACAACTACAAAATAGCTTACTCCACACACAACACTCTCAATAAACAATTTAAACCCAACAACAAAATCAACGACATTTACAACACCACTGGAGTTTACAAACTAACTTGCAGTTCACGCCCCAGTTTTTACATAGGCCAGCAGGGACGTCATTCTACACACGTTACCAAGAACATATAAAAGCACTAAAAAACAATAACTACCAATCAAACTTCGCCGATCACTTCAACTCCACAAAACATGACTATATAGACATAACATCTAACCTACAAATTCTTCATAAACAACACAGAAATAACAAACGCTACACAACCGAACAATACGAAATATATAGGCACTTCAAACTGCACCCTACACACATACTCAATACACAATTATATTACAACTCACACTCACTTTTTGACATCATAACTCCTAATACACACAAAATACACTAACACCACCAAAATATCCCACCCCCAACCTAACCTACGTAAACCTTGAGATCAGTTACGGTCTGAGTTGACAAAGGGTCACATCTCCCGAAACGGCCGTCCTCAACAAGCAAAGTAAGTGCTACTATAGGCAAGTTAAAACATTTAAAAGTGTTTAGTGAAGAAACATGATATAACATTTCAAGTTTTTAATTCACAAAGTAAATTTTAACTGATTAGAAAATCTGTTAGTGAGATGGATGAGCTTGCATTTTTTCACTAGCATTAACAAAACAAAATTTATAATCTCACACCACACCAAAAAGCACCAAAAACAAATAAAGCCAATAGCCCCTAAACTAAACTCCCTCCCAAACTTCACAAATACGATATCCCAATACGTCCACTAATCAACCATACAAGCGCCCCTTCTCATCTTCTAACCAAATTCCTCGACAAAACTATCCGAAACCATATAAAATTTAATAATCATTGAAGCATAAAAAATAGCCTAAATCTAATAGACAAAATAAAAAACGTAAATACCCCACACAATTCCACCTTAGGCTCTTTTGATATATCAAATCTATATACAACATCCCTACTCCAGAAGCCATCGACATCCTCAAAAACATGCTAATAGATACAAATACACCACATACACACATTGACGAAATCATCCACCTCACAAGATTAATCACATCTCAAAATTACTTCACCTACAATAACACATTCTACTACCAGAAAGATGGACTATCTATGGGCTCCCCCATAGCTAGCATCTTAGCAGAAATATTCATACATCATATTTAACAAAACCACATTTTACACAACAAATACTCAGATAACATAATTTACTGGTACAGATACGTCGACGACATCATAACATTATATAAAGGCAACAAATGCAGAGCACACATATTTCTAAAACACCTAAATTCCATACACCCTAAACTAACATACACCATCGAAACAGAACAACAAAACTCGCTCAACCTCTTAGACCTCACAATTAAACGAACAGACAAACAAACACGTAAATTCAACATATACCGAAAACCCAGCAGTACTAATACCACCATACACAGTTCATCTAACCACCCACACCAACATAAACTAGCTGCTTACAACACCAAGATATATCGCTTGCTTAAAACACCACTAGATAAAGAGGAACACTACCAGGAGTTAAACACCATAAAATATATAGCACAAACGAACGGATACAACCCAACAATGATTGACAAATTATGCATCTTGGCATCTACGGCTTCGATTGGTGGAAAAGCTTCCAACCCAACCGGAGGCCCCTCGACAGGATCTCCTAGCCTCGTGGGCGCCCTAGTTCCCCATAGGGCGCTGTACAGATGTTTGACGTCATCACGGGCTAGCTCATGGGGTTCGGACTGCAGCGGCCAGAATGTCCGATGCAAAGAATCAGGGTAATTGTACAGAATACCAGAATCAAACCTAACCTGGTTAAATAATTGGCTAAATTTATATGTAAAAATTTTAAAGCATTATAATAATAATAATATTAAAACTAGGGTAAATAATAGTAAAATGAAGAAAATTAGAAATAACTTTAGACTTAAAAAACATAAATTATAATCAATAAGAAAAATTATCACTTCAAAGTGGATAGCCTAAATTATGTATACAAAAAAGACGGTAATTGTGTAGTATAACAAACTCGGCCTAGATGCCGGCTATTAAAATAATTGTAATTAAATATAAGCAGGAATAAAGAATGTAAATTTATAAGATGTGAGGAAAGTAAATTAGGCCTAGCTAGGGAAAATAGTATTTATGTAAAAGTAAAGATTAAATGTTAAAATGTAATAGCCTAGAAATTAGGTTATACTAGAAGCAGTCATATTTGATTCCGGAAAAATCCGCTTAGGGTATTGATTATAAACCTTGTCACTACGAAACGAAAGCGCTACAGTCGAACTTTGGATTAGGAATTTTAAAAAGAAAATTAAATTAAATAAGAAGAAATAAAGTCAAATACGTTATTAAATAAAAGGTAAAAATGGAAAGGACACATCAGAATACAGAAACGCCTTTTACAAAAAGTGAAACTAATCTTAGTTCAGAATTTCCGAACAAACAAAGTCAATTGCCATGGCAACGGCTTTCTGATTGGGCAAAAGTTGAAAAATGGATACTAGGGCGTGGGAAGTTTGAAATTGGGAAGACGGGCCTCACAAAAGGGACGCTATCCAGAATTAGAATGCATTAGGCTCTCAAGGCGAGCAGACGTGTTTTTGTACCATGCGACTAGGACAAGAAAAAATGTGCTAGAAACAGAGTAAAAAGTGCTACGATGTGATCAGGGGAAGGAAGATATATATGAGCAAGGGCTCATATATACCCAGAACAAAATTTCGACCACCAAAATGCAAAATTAAAGAAAATAAGAAGATTAACCGAAATTATGGAGAGACGCCTACCTACCAAGACCCTTGAAGCTGTAATGGGACCGACAGATGACAACATTAATGAAGATAAAAAGATTTCTACAGTACAAGGTTATATAATCAATTTAATTATTCTTTTTAAATAACATTTTACTTCAAATTATATTAACTTAAATTCAAAATTAAATAAGATGGGAATAACCTAAGGGACTGATTAGTCAACTCTCTTAAGTTACCCAAATTTAAGTAACAAAGATTCAAAATTGACTTTCCATTCCCATCGCTGTGGGAATGTATGGATTAAGTATAAAGATGTATATCTTATATGGCTTTTTCTAAGTGAATTTCTAATGAATAATTTCTAAAGAAGTTAATTGTTCAAGGCCTAGCCTAAAGGCATTAAATAGTAATATTAAGTGTTTGAAAAAGAATCAGATTTTAAAATATGTTAAATTTAACTGTAACAATCAAAAATATATACAAAATTAATTATGGTAACTTTGATAATTTAAATTATATATAAAATTAATAATAAGAATCAAATTTAAAAACAGAGAATGAGATAATAATGTATAATTCAATGGCAAGTTGTATGAAATTTTGAAAAAGTAGTTAGTCAAGAAAATCCTGTTAAATTAAATAAAAACAATAATAATTAATTTGAACCTTGGAACAAATAAATAAAAAGGAATATTTTCCAATTAGCTGTGTTTTCATTCTAAATAAGATAAGTTCACTAGGTATCCAAGTATAGTCTTTAAATTACAAGTGTCTCTCAAAGATTCCACTACCCGAAAAGGAGCTTGAACAGGGCTTATCGGAGGCTAATTGGTTTTATCAAAAATTCAGGGGTTGGTTCCTCTGAGAGGTTTATTCCTTGAGGCACAGGTCTATGAAATTAGGTTCGTAGTCAATGGATAAACCATTACTTTCTTACTGACTAAGCAATTGAGAAAAAGAAAGATACAAAGTAAGGCAGGGTGAAAGGTCGGTAAGAGGACGTAGCACAATCCGTCCCCAAGCGAACATGCTTAGCAAGAACACTGGGCGCGTTCTTGAAGAGGTCTTGCGTTCGAGAGTATCTATACCGCTTGTTTGCACAGTCCTTCAACTGTGCCAGAAGCCCTACACGCCACCCTTCCATGTCCAAGAGTGGCTGGGTTTGAGGTTCTGACTCAGACAAAGGGGTCTCGGTCAGTTCGTGTGTACCAGAGGTGACAGGGCCATCTCCATCACCTAACCTTGTCCCCTCGTCCACCTCACAGGCTGAAGCGGTTGGGCCTTGCGGAGACCCGCCACTAGCGTGTACATCCCCGGTCCCTTGGGAGGGTCCGGCACGTGCGTTCAAGTCCCCCTCTGGAGTATGCACCACCTCCGTTGGGGGTAGGTCAAACCTTGGGGATACACCCACTGATGTTGGCGTGCGAGGCGACTGTGCTCGACGCATGGGTGGTCCTCTTGCGGCGGGTGAGATCGAGCCCCCTACCGAAGCAAGGAACTGATCCCGTGCCTTGATGTAAGAAGGCAACCGGCGCTTGTCGTTGACCTGTTTGGCCGTTTTGGAGCCTAAACGTTGTGCCATCCTGGCGGCGATGTAGTGGTCGCCTTTGAACTCCCGCTCCATGTGGTGCATCGCGGTAAAGATACCGGACACGGCTCTTGCGTTCAAGTTGGCCGTGTTGGTGGCCTGAGCAGGAGTTTGTCTTTTGGCATTTCTGACTTCAGGATGGCGATGTCTTTCATGCAACGAAAGGCCCCGTCTAGTCGCAAATCGCATGTTGCACAACGTGCATAGTACCTCCAGACCCTCGCTGTTCTGAGGGCCGGGGCACTTTGGTACATGACACTCAGCCGCATGCTTCTTGTTAAATTGCTTTTGGCAGAGTGAACACTCAAATATGAGGTCAAAAGCAGCATGCCTGTCTTTCAAGTGCCTGATGTAATCTGGCAGACTTGAGCGCCTTGTAATTCCCTTTTCGCCCCTGGAAACAAACAGGGCAATCTGTTACTGAAAAGGAAATTTGAACAGTCAAGGTCCGGTTGGAGGCCAAGTCCAAATCAATAGTCCCCTGAGTATTCACACGGCGCGCGGGACCATGCGCAACCGCGGCCGAGGCTTCATTTTCCATTTCCGCTACAAGATGGTACAGACCGAGGGTTTGTAAGGCCCAAGGCCCACTTCTCCGCCGAAGCGGATGGAACCCCCTCTGATTAGTTTGGACCAGGCATCGTTCAAATGGACCTTTATCTACGCCAGTGTAGCCTTGCCTAAGGGCCAGACGGTTAATATTGTATAACCTATCACAAGACTTATGTAAAACAGCTAGGCATAACCTGTCACACAATAACTGCGCAAAGGCAGCTATCAAGATAGCCCCATTAAAATAGCTACGAAAAGATAACATCCAATACATACCCTATCATATTAGCTATGTAAAGACAATAAATGCGCAAAGGCAGCTAACAATGCCTACCCCATTAAAATAGCTACGAAAAGATAACAACCAATACATAACTTATCATAATAGCTATGTAAAGACAGCTAAAGATGCATAACCTAACTCAGTAATTATTGCTATTAAATAATGAACCATTACACTAGCCACGTAAAAACAGTTATCGATCCGTGACCAAGATAATACTTACGTAAGATCTATATCAGTGCTAAGACAATAGCTCCGTAAGGAAAACCTACCACTTCATGAACTACGACAACAGCAAGGTGTGGACGGCTACCAATACATTACTTATCACAGCTACCAACACATAACTCGTCACACTAGCTAAGTAAATAGCGCTACGATTGAATAGCCTATCACACAGGCTAATTGAGGGTCACTAACTAAACCATCACAATATCTCTGTACATGGCAGATGGCGTGATGATCCTCATCTTTATCGCACACCTAACAGTAGGTTAGAAGCTACAACCACAGGTCAGTGATGCCCGTGATGGAGATACGACCAACCTTTGAAAGTTAGGGGTGGTTTTGGATGATGCAGGCGGTCGATGTGACCTTGATCGTAGCCTTGGGGGAGGGTTCAACCACGTCTAGAGGGGTAGTTTTTAGAAAAAATTATTTTCAACCCACTAACCTAAGCTAGCCAGAGTGCTTCTAACCTAACCTACTGTTGGGTGTTCAACCATGTCTAGAGGGGTGGTTTTTAGAAAAAATTATTTTCAGCCCACTAACCTAAGCTAGCCAGAGTGCTTCTAACCTAACCTACTGTTGCGTGTTCAACCACGTCTAGAGGGGTAGTTTTTAGAAAAAATTATTTTCAACCCACTAACCTAAGCTAGCCAGAGTACTTCTAACCTAACCTACTGTTGGGTGTTCAACCACGTCTAGAGGGGTAGTTTTTAGAAAAAATTATTTTCAGCCCACTAACCTAAGCTAGCCAGAGTGCTTCTAACCTAACCTACTGTTGGGTGTTCAACCACGTCTAGAGGGGTAGTTTTTAGAAAAAATTATTTTCAGCCCACTAACCTAAGCTAGCCAGAGTGCTTCTAACCTAACCTACTGTTAGGTGTGCGATAAAGATGAGGATCATCACGCCATCTGCCATGTACAGAGATATTGTGATGGTTTAGTTAGTGACCCTCAATTAGCCTGTGTGATAGGCTATTCAATCGTAGCGCTATTTACTTAGCTAGTGTGACGAGTTATGTGTTGGTAGCTGTGATAAGTAATGTATTGGTAGCCGTCCACACCTTGCTGTTGTCGTAGTTCATGAAGTGGTAGGTTTTCCTTACGGAGTTATTGTCTTAGCACTGATATAGATCTTACGTAAGTATTATCTTGGTCACGGATCGATAACTGTTTTTACGTGGCTAGTGTAATGGTTCATTATTTAATAGCAATCATTACTGAGTTAGGTTATGCATCTTTAGCTGTCTTTACATAGCTATTATGATAAGTTATGTATTGGTTGTTATCTTTTCGTAGCTATTTTAATGGGGTAGGCATTGTTAGCTGCCTTTGCGCATTTATTGTCTTTACATAGCTAATATGATAGGGTATGTATTGGATGTTATCTTTTCGTAGCTATTTTAATGGGGTAGGCCTTGATAGCTGCCTTTACACATTTATTGTCTTTACATAGCTAATATGATAGGGTATGTATTGGATGTTATCTTTTCGTAGCTATTTTAATGGGGTAGGCATTGTTAGCTGCCTTTGCGCATTTATTGTCTTTACATAGCTAATATGATAGGGTATGTATTGGATGTTATCTTTTCGTAGCTATTTTAATGGGGTAGGCCTTGATAGCTGCCTTTACACATTTATTGTCTTTACATAGCTAATATGATAGGGTATGTATTGGATGTTATCTTTTCGTAGCTATTTTAATGGGGTAGGCCTTGATAGCTGCCTTTACGCAGTTATTGTGTGACAGATTATGCCTAGCTGTTTTACATAAGTCTTGTGATAGGTTATACAATATTAACCGTCTGTACGTAGCTATTATGGTAGGGTGAGCAGCGGTAGCTCTAACGTAACTATTGTGATATAGTATGGATTGGTAGCTGTCTTTACGAAGATATCTCTTAAGGTCTTAAATTGATAAAGGGCGTTACGTAACCACTGTCTTAGATTATGAGCCGGTAACAGTTTTGACATACCTATTGTGGTGGAGTATAATTTGTTAGCTGTTTTACAGAGATGGTGTCTAAAGTCTCGGTTTGATGGAGAACATACCTGGACAATATGTGTAATGGCCTTGACGGTTTCTGCATGGCTATTTTGGTATGCGTTGATAGCTATAATTATGTCTAAGGCTTAAAGCTTTTGCCAGTGCCTTCGCTAACCATAACCCATTTGACCTCGGTGTAGATGTTGGTTGATTAGCGTAAGTTTTTCATTTTGATTAGCTGATACGTTGATCTGGGCATAGCCGCCATAGCCTATTTGGACTTGGTGTCAATGCTGTTCGTTTGAACTTCACGTATGTTGGTTGGTTAAACTACGCGTATGACAGTAGTTTAGTTGAAACGTTGGTTATTTGATCTAGCCTACACAGGCCATAGCCCTTTTTGAAGTCGGTATGAACATTGCCACCATCTTGTTCTCCACCTGGATGACGTCATATTCGATCCTAGGTTGTGTATCGGATACTATGTGTTACCTTATATCACGCCGCTCATGAGATGCTATGTGTTTGTCAAGCTATACTTCGGGTGCTATATGACGAACTTTAGCCGAGCTATGCAACGGATATTATGTGTTACTTTGTATTCATACTTCTGATCGGATACTATGTGTTAGCCCTAGTCAGGCTATGGTTTGAATATGTTGTGTTAGCCCTAGTCATGACTTGCATCGGCCGCTATGCGTTAATGATTATCCGGGCTATGTATCGGGTATTATGTGGTAATTTGTGGGCAGCTTGTAGGTTAGTGTGTGATATCCATTAGCTAAACTATGCACCGAATATAATGTGTTATACTTTGTAGGTCCATGTCTTCTTAGCATAATATCTATGCTGGCTTACACACATATATGTTTAACACATTATGTATTCTATTATGTATTTGGGCTTAACATAGTATGATAGTACATGCATGTTGGCTTACCATAGTATTTATGTAGGTTTACGCGCATATTTGTTTAACAGCGTATATATGGCTGTTTAGATTATATTGCATGTTGGTTTAACATAGTATATATGCCTATATTGGTTAGCATTGTATGTATATAGGTTGCGCGACTTTTTTTAATTATATTGTAGTATTTGCTGACCGTCATGGGCGTGATAGGTTATGCATTGTTAGCTATACGATATAGTACTTCCCGTATTATACAGCCGCCTGCCCGAGGTTCTACCTGATAGACGGGGTGAAAATGTGTGTCGGACTCTGATCATATAAGCTTGGGCCTGTGGTTTACCGACATAGTAGGCCTTATGGATACAACGTGTTAATCGTTAGCGAGGCCTCTGGACACTATATATTAAACCTTCGTCAGGCTATGCATTGGATACTATGTGTTATTGATCAGGTATTATGTGGTACCTGTAGGATAGTGTGTGATAGCCGTTTAGCTAAACTATGCAGTGGATATAATGTGTTCAGGCCCTTGTCGGCTTAGCATAATATGTATGGTGGCTTACACATGTTTGTTTAACGCGATATGTAGGCCTAACATAGTATATACGCCTATCTATGATAGCATGCATGTTGGCTTACCAGAGTATTTATTTGGTTTACACGCATATTTATTGAACACACTATAAGGGCAATCACTTATACAGGCTTAACATATTATATAGGCATATGTGGGTAACGGGATGTATATAGGTTAACCTGCATATTGGTTTAACAACGTATATTTGGCTATTTAGAGTATATTGCACGCTGTTTTAACATAGTATATATGCCTGAATGTTGGCTTAGCACTGTATGTATATAGGTTGCGCGACTTTTTTAATTATATTGTAATATTTGTTGACCGTGATGGGCGTGATAAGTTATGCATTGTTAGCTATACCATATAGTACTTCCCTTATTATACGGTTGCCAGGTTCTACCTGATAGACGAGGTGTAAATGTGTGTCAGATCATATAGGCCTTGGCCGGCGGTTTACCGACATAGTAGGCCCATGTAAGTCGGCTTAGCATAGTATGTATGCAGGTTTACATGCATATTTGTTTAACACATTATGTGGACTATCACGTATGTAGGCTTAACATGGTATATACGAATATGTATGATAGCATGCATGTTGGTTTAGCACCGTTTTAGGATCGTTTTATAACATATATTTATTCACGTTTTGTGATGGGCCTCTTTATTAGTGTTTCTCCATATATACCTTTTATATCTAGATACATTTGCAGCTATAGGATAAATCCATTGATGCTATTTGATTATTTACACTGATTTCTGATTATATATATGTATACCGTGGTATGACGATATTACATAGTAATTTGATACAGTATTCAGATCATAAACATGCGCCTAGATTCACAACGACACAGCCGTGCGGGTTTCAAGCCTGCTATAGCGGTCACCGGCCGTCGTTGCGGTTTTTAGATAATGTGTTATCGCTGCAAGTCTGTACATGTCTAACACACGGTCGAGCGTATTCCTTGAAACGACAGGGCTTTATTGCTTTGTTTATTATTTTGTAGCATAGACAAATTTTGAGTTTGGCAATCATAACCCTTTGCCCCTCTAGTTAGGGTTGGCCTAATACCTGCATAGAGTCACTCGAACGCGGGTACGTCATCAAATATATTAAACCTTTACGTGGGCTTGATAGGTTATGCATTGGTAGATGTACCCTATAGTACCTCCCATATTATACGGTTGCCAGGATCAACCTGATAGAAGAGGTGAAAGTAGCTCAGGTCATAAAGGTTTTGGCCCGTGTTTACAGACATAGTAGGCGCATTTAGGGATTCATGTATGTAGGCCTAGCATAGTATGTATGCAAGCTTGCGTATTTGTTTAACACATTATGTGGGCTATCGTATATATTGGTTTAGCTATACCTTATAGTACTCCCCATATTATACGGTTGCCTGCCCGTGGTTCTACCTGATATATGAGGTGAAACTATCTCAGTTCATATAGGCTTTGGCCGGTGATTTACCGACATAGTATGTCGGCCTAGCATAGTATGTATGTAGGCTTGCATATTTGTTTAACACATTATGTGGGCTGTCATATATATTGGTTTAACACGTTATATAGGCCTTCTCGTCTTACATTGACCGTTTACGTAGGCCTACCGGGCCCCTGCGTTGTGATTGGTTGATTCAACTTGTTGACTATTTGAACTCTATGTAGGTCGTTGGTCGTTTGATCTAACCGATCATTTTTGGGTAATTTCATATATTATTTGATAACCACCCCCCACTTGATGCCTGAATCCAGGGTTACTTTACCTATCGGCAGGCTTCGAGATGGCTTTTACCTGAGTCCTTGCTCCGTGTTTGCTTTACCTATGGTCTAACTCCATGGTAGCTTTACTTAGGCCCCGACTCCGTGGTAGCTTTACCGATGGTCTGGTTCCTGGGTTACTTTACCTAGGGCAAGGCTTCGGGATAGCTTTTACACGAGGCTTTGCTCCGTGTTAGCTTTACCTAAGGTCTAACTCTGTGGTAGCTTTACCTAAGCTCCGATTCTGTGGTAGCTTTACCGATGGTCTGGTTCCTGGGTTACTTTACCTAGGGCATGACTTCGGGATAGCTTTTACCCGAGGCTTTGCTCCGTGTTAGCTTTACCTAAGGTTTAACTCCGTGGTAGCTTTACCGGAGGTCTAGTTCCTGGGTTACTTTACCTAGGGCGTGGCTTCGTGATAGCTTTTACACGAGGCTTTGCTCCGTGTTAGCTTTACCTAAGGTCTAACTCCGTGGTAGCTTTACCTAGGACTTGGTGGGGGTATTTGTCTTGATAGTTGGTATAGCAACCATCCTAGCCCTGCTCTTGTGTAGCTTTACTTAAAGGCTGA
This sequence comes from Prosapia bicincta, assembly GCA_036971475.1. Classification (NCBI taxonomy): domain Eukaryota; kingdom Metazoa; phylum Arthropoda; class Insecta; order Hemiptera; family Cercopidae; genus Prosapia; species Prosapia bicincta. Next base: position 573,538 of record JBAIZL010000053.1, on the reverse strand, counting down.
GTGTATTGTTTATTAATTTAGTAGGATAGACAAATTTTGAGTTTGGCAGTCGTTTACCCTGGGCCCCTCATCACCCGATTCATTTGGGGTAGACCACTATAGTTCGGGTGAGCCTACTACTTGCATAGAGTTGCTCGAGCGCTGATACGTCATCAGGTAACCATTAAGTCTTTCCAAAAGTTACCCCTCCACCGGAGCTATTCCTGGGTTACACTACCTAAGAGGCCTTACTTCAGATAACCATTAAGTCTCTCCAAAAGTTACCCCCTCCACCGGAGCTATTCCGCCTATTATTTTTGGCATTCTGAAGACAACCCACAGGTGAAACCACCCCCGCAATGGTCCATAATAGACTCTACACATATCCCGGACGGTCTTTCGATCAACCCGATCGATTTTCGGCATTTTCGTGTTTTATTTAAGAACTACCCCCCAGGTGAACCGCAGCCCGTACTGGACTCTACACGTATCCCGTACTGTCTGTTGGTCCAACCGATCGATTTTTGGCAATTTCGTATTTTTTGTAAAAACTACCCCTAGTTGAAACTACCCCTACAGTAGCGATAATGCACTCTAGACTCACCCTATCGGTCAAGACACGATTTTCCAAAATTTTTTCGAAAAACTACCCCCCACCCCTCTGAATGTGGTCGAAACCACCCCTTGGTCTAGGATCAAGGCCGGGGTGACCTTGAGCATCATCCAAAACTACCCCTATAGTCCTAGGTTACGTAGAGGCCGAGTTAGGGGTGGTGCGCGCTATTCTAAACCAATTCCTACTGCGGGATTATCCCCGACGACCGCAAACTCCGTTAGGGCTGGCGTGAAGTTAATTCTTCCGTAAACCAAAGTGTGTCTGGGTCACTGGCGTGGAGTTAATTCTTCCGTAAACCAAATTGTGCATGGGTCACTGGCGTGAAGTTAATTCTTCCGTAAACCTGTTTGTGTGTGTGTGTGTGTGGGTCACTGGCGTGAAGTTAATCTTCCCATAAACATGGACAAGTAAAATAAAAAAATTTAAAAAAACGAAGAATTAAAAAATTTTAAAAAAATAAATAAAAAAGGGTTAACTGATTTTTGATACCTGAAGTGTTAACCTTGAAGTAGATTTACACATCAAACATAGTTACGTACCATCAACGAGATTTAATTGATACTTCTTGCTTTCGTCATTGTCGGAAAGCTAATTTTTAGTAAACAAAAGTGGTTAATCTGTACTTTTAATCGCGTTGTGTAGTAAAATAGGTTTATTCTTGTTCTATGTGTTATCCTAAAACAGGTTTTACTATTGATAGTACGAGCAATGTAAACACAGCAATAATAAAATTTTCAAAATTGATGCTCATTGCATGCGCTTTTCAAAATAAGCTCATGCAATAAGCTAACCTGGTGATGTAGGGCTACAGGGGATTTCCGCCAGATAAACAAACGGACAGCGCATCGAAGGCTATACCTCTAGGGTGATGTGGAAATTTGCCTATTAGCTTTGTCTTTTAAAAAATTTTAGTCTATATTATTGCTGATGTAATACCTCATAATTTATGTTTACTTAGTTTTAAACTACTCTATGTTTACCATTATCCGTAGACCTACGTATACAAGTTTTTCTAAAACAATTACGTTTCAGGAATAATTCTGAAGGCTGAACTAATATTCAGGTTCTTAACCAAAGCTTGTTATCTGATTATGGAAATAACAGGTTGTATCCGTTTGTATTTATAAACTGCGGTTAGTTTGTATTTTTCAGATATACTCTGTCGGGCCCTACCTCTCTTAAAGTTATTTGTCTAATGTAATAGTAAACCACAGAGCATTACCCGGTTTTACCCTACGTACATAGTTTAGAGTTTTCTTGTGACGACACCATTGGTCAACACTTATAAGTCATCTCGTGTAGTTAAATATATTTAACTTATTCATCGCAAGAAGTAGAACAAGAAGATGGAGGAAGCGGCGGGGTGCACTTTCTTTTTGACGACTACTCCATACGAGATAACATTGATCATTACGCTTTTGAGGTCATCGGTTTAGGTAACCGAGGTTAAAATTATTTACAGTTATACAAGGAGGTCAGTCTTTTTTTTATGTAGGGGAGGTATCCGAAGTCCGTGCCTCTGAGGGGTGTATTTGCAACCCCATTTTCCGTAGGGATGTGTAGGTCTGAGCAGGTACAGGTTGTGGCTTTGGCTTTTTTGTTATTTTTTCCTTTATAAAAGCTAGGAAATACCCACGACAGAGCATGCAGGAGCTCCGAGACTAACCTTATGCTAAGAGATATTGGGGTAATTATTATTTCACCTCTACACATAACGGTTAGGAATCCAAGTGTCTAAATAACAATAAACTTGTATATTTGCTACACACTCACACACACAGTATTACGCGTTACAGAGTATCAACCTTGTTATTCGGTACACCAGTAAACAGAAAAAGAGTTCGGTGTACTGATATTCATACTCTTCAGTAAAATCACACATCTGACTCCTGCGGGAGCGCCTGCAGCAACGCGTCCGTGTGTTGTGTGACCGTCAGGCGTAAGCCTACCGTGCGCCTGCAATGTGATAGGCCGATTCCCGCGCAGACTGTTGACTATTTGAACTTGGTGTAAATGTTGTTCGTTTGGACTTCGTGTATGTTGATCGGTTAATCTTAGCGTAAGACAGTTGTTTAGTTGAAACGTTGATCATTTGATCTAACAGATCGTTTTTAGGCAATTTTATATATTATTTAAAACAACCCTTGGGGCGACCTCACCCCACATCTAACCAACATACACCCTAAACATACAACACCTTTTCTATGGTTAGGACAATAGAGCGAGACGCCATCTTGTTCCCGCCATATGGGCGCGGCCATCTTGTTCCCGCCATATGGTCGCCGCCATTTTGGAAAGGGGTGGGGGTAACAAATCCGGCTTTCCTATTGGCTCCCTCCCAAGCGCCCCATCTACCCTGTAGCCTTCTCTACTGTTCTCCATTGGTGCAATGGGCAAATCATGTACCCTTCAGTGGATCCCGGCTCATGTTGACACCGAAAGAAATGAGGTAGCAGACTCCCTTGCCAAAGAAGCCAGAACACTCGAGCCTGTAGCTTCATCTACTACGGTTTTTGATGCCAACACAGTCGCAAAACCAATTCTCTGCCCAAAACCCAAAGAAAAAATACTCGCTGCCAGAATTAAATTACAGCAGAGAAATTACAACAGTAATAACAAGACTAAGGACAAAGCATTTTAAGGGCATGAAGATCCTGCCCGATGGTTCCAGAACATATGAAGATATCAGGCACTGCCGAGGCACGCAACCGGACCCCAAGCACCTTTTCAGCTGCCCTTCCATGGTTCGTGCCCTCTTCACAATAGACAATGACTGCAGTATGGATACTTTGTGCTCGAATAGCGCCATTAACATTGCCAAGGCTGTAATTCATGCATTTGGCAATATTTAAATTTCACCCCCTAATTGCATTTGCCATACACAACAACAGCAACAACAACAACAACAACAATACAGAATCGACCATAGATTCGCATTGTGTTCAAACAATTGATCTAATATTAGTATTATAAGAGCTATCGCAATTATCATATATTTGCTCATAAAAATGCAGGAACTATGGTTTTGCGATTTCTATATCAAAATGGATTTCTCATTTAAATACCTAAAATAACACAGAATTGACCATAGATTCGCATTGTGTTCACAGAATTGAGCTAATATTAGTATTAAAAGAGCTATCGCAATTATCATATGCTCTGCAAAATGCAATGAACTAGAGTTTAAGGATTTTGCGATTTCTACGAAAAATGGATTTGTCATTTAAATAGCTTAATAAACGCTGAATCAACCATAGATTCGCATTGTGCTCACAGAATTGATCTAATATTAGTATTATAAGAGCTATCGTATTTATCATATATTTGCTGTAAAAAATGCATCAACTAGAGTTCATGGATTTTGCGATTTCTACAAAAAGTGGAATTGTCATTTAAATGACTTAAATAATGCAGAATCGGCCATATATTCGCATTCTATTCACGGAAACGCTCTAATATTAGTATTATAAGAGCTATCGTATTTATCATATATTTGCTGTAAAAAATGCATCAACTAGAGTTCATGGATTTTGCGATTTCTACAAAAAGTGGAATTGTCATTTAAATGACTTAAATAATGCAGAATCGGCCATATATTCGCATTCTATTCACGGAAACGCTCTAATATTAGTATTATAAGAGCAATCGCAATTATCATATATTTGCTCTAAAAAATGCATGAACTATTATATAGTTCATGGATTTTGCGATTTCTACAATAATGGATTTCTCATATACATACCTAAAATAATGCAGAATCGACCATAGATTCATATTGTGTTCACAGAATTGATCTAATATTAGTATTATAAGAGCTATCGCAATTAATTATCATATATCTGCTCTACAAAATGCCTGATCTAGAGTTCATGGATTTTGCCAATTCTTTAAAAAATTGATTTCTAATTCAAACAGCTTAAAAAACGCAGAATCTACCATAGATTTGCATTATGTTTACAGAATTGATCTAATATTAGTATTATAAAAGCTATTGCAATTATCATATTTTTGGCTCTAAAAAATGCATGAACTAATATGCATTTGGACGAGTTCATGGATTTAGCGATTTCTACAAAAAATGGATTTCTCATTTAAATACCTAAAATAAGTATAATAAATGATTTCATCAATATCTTTTAATCACCTAAACAATAGTTTATTATCTGAACTTTGAATTTAGTAAATTTGTTGAAACTTACTGAGACAGAACGTTTTCGATCGCTAGGTGGCGTTTTTCATCAGTGTCTTCTGCTTGGAGAGATGTTGGGTCAAGCAGTGACGGTTTTAAAGGCAGGTTTTCTATAGTATATGTGATTTGTATTGTTTGTTCATTTAATATGTTTGTACAAACATTCGATATATTCTACAAACACCATTCGAATCTATGGTTGATTCTCTGTCATTTGAGCTATTTAAGTAAGAATATTATTTGTTGAAGAAATCGCAAAAATCCATGAACATTTCAATGCAATTTTTGAAGCAAAAATTCTCAATAACTCTTATTTCACAAACAATAGATGAATTCTGCGAACACCATGCAAATCTATGGCCGATTCTGTGTCATTAAGGCTATTTAAATAAGAATTCTAGTTTTTTAAGGAAATGCAAAAATCCATGAACTATTTATGCATATTTTAGAGCAAAAATATAACATTCAGGATAACTCTTACAAAATAAACATTAGATGCATTCTGCGAACACCAGCGAATCTATGGTCGATTTTGTGTCATTTAATCTATTTAAATATGAATTCCAATTTTTGAAGAAAACGCTAAATCCATGTACTATTTTCATATGTACTGTACATATGTACATATAGTTCATGCATTTTTTAAAGCAAAAATATAACATCTCGATAACTCATAAAACAAACATTAGATAAATTCTGCGAACACTATGCAAATCTATGGTTGATTCTGTGTCAAATAATTTATTTAATGTTTTCGTTGTTTTGTTGTAGATGTTGTTGCCGTCGTTGTCGATGACAACAATATCATATAAGCATTCACACTTATTTGTGATACTTAAGAACTTTAACCTGTAGAAGGAACAATTTTCTTAAACAGTTAATAAAAATTAATAATATTTTTTTAAAATAATTTTATTTAATGAATAAAAATAATGAAATTTTGTTTTTGCAATTATTATTTTTTTAGTGATAAATGCATTTTTTATTCAAAATCAAGGATTTTGTGGTCAATAGTCCCTATTAAAAATAAAAATTTATAAAAATATTTGATTCCATATTTTTTGTTTTACTCTGTAGCTCCTTTCAATTGAAATTTGGTATAAATATAAAAATTACACTACAACATCAAAAAAAAATTCATTTTTACTGATTGTATTGTAATTATATTTTTAGACAATGTAGATGACAATATCCATTCAAAATACAGGTTAAACAATTTAATCTCATTTTAATGTTTTTTATTTAATTTGTATAAATTAATTATTCTCTATAGTACATTATGTCAGCAGTCTTTAAGGTAACTTATATTGTTGTTAAATTTGTGTTATAAATGATATATTTACAATTGGAAGAACAATAATTTTAGATCTAAACTTTAGTAACAAATGCTACAATAAAATATCTTTTCAGAATTTATAAAAATGGAAATATCTATATCATAGTTTTGCCTTTGTTGCAAAAGCTAATTTTTCTAGTATGAAGTAGTTTTAATCTGATCGATATCACAAGTTTTTATAAAATGTTTTGAATTTCAGACATTTACAACATCGAAACAAAAGTAGTAGTACAGTAATTGAAATTACTTAATTAAGTTAGTATATTAAAACAATTTAATATTTCTAACAATCTCAATGAAATATGACTTTTTATCACTTAAACAATAGTTTATAACTATCCAAACTTTAATTTTGTAAATTTGTTAAAACTTACTAAGACAGAAAGTTTTCTGTCTCAGTAAGCTTTAACAAATTTACAAAATTAAAGTTTGGATAGCCATAAACTATTGTTTAAGTGATTAATAAGAATCACCGAACGTAATGGACTACAAAATTCAAGAAATATGACTGTTTTAAAATTATAAGTCTACATAAAGTTAAATTTTTAGATTTTATCAGTTACTTATGCTAAAGCAAAGTTGTATAGCATATTAAAAGACTCATTTTGCAATGTCTTGTGTAACAAATCTATAAGCAGACATATTTCTTATATCTAATCTTTTGTACTTTATTTTGAATCACAAATATCATCTGGTTCTTTTGTTTGTTTTCATATTGGCTAGTTGGTTTCCAAGTATATGACCTGGTGTATATTTATTGTTAACCCTGAAATAAATGTTTTGGTAGATTATCCTAATAATATCTTTACTTTATTTCTGGCTTGTCAGTTTGGTAAATTAATCTTTAAGGAAGTCTTTTTACAATCAAAGCTTTAAAACAATATTTTACTTCCATTTTTTGAAATCATCAAATAAAAATCATTTATTTTAATGGCAGTCTAAATATAGCACTATGTATGTAGATTTAGATAGCACAATGTAGGTTTAGTGCCTCTCAATGCTTTAAAATTTATAATACTCCTAAAAGTGTTAAAATCATTTCTTTAAAGTAGTAGTTTAAGTTCGCATGATAAAATTATTTAAATAAAGATATTGGTGTAAAATAATAATAAGCATTCTGTCCAAATATCTTTTCTACCTTTGGTTTAAATGCTTAATATAAAAAATATTTTATTGAATGTTTGAGGTAAAAATAAGTCTTAATTTTGCTATTTTGCAAAGAGCAAATAAACATTCCCTATCTTTGATAACTTTCTAAGTGATTTGAGATTTCATTTTTGTTGTTAAATAAGTATAACTGTTTTATTAAATATATATCACACAAATTATTTTGTTTTAAAATTCACTAAATGAAGTATTTATATAAGTTTAGAGAAATATAAAAAAATTGAAAAAAATATACATAACCTATTTAATAGAATAGAATATTATTAGTGTTGTGATTTTAAATATATTATGTAGTTGACATTGAATATTTTTCAACAAGAACTATGATCTTTGAATAAATTCTTTCACTTCTAATACATCAATAATTGGTTTAAGTTCAAGATTTTCTTCTACGATTCAAATAATTGTTTGATATTTAATTTTTGAAGTTAAATTATATAAGTAGAAGTAACGTGTCCAACAGAGAATATTTTAAGAAAAATGTTCAACTTGCTGTTAATGATGAACAATAATGGTAGTTCTTCCATAGTTTCTTGTTCTAGACAGTGATCCATTTGGTATAAATTTTTTATAACCACGATTTTGTACTCATCACTGTAATTCACAGGCATGGTCTGAATCAAGTTGAATTAATAGCCAATAATCATATCAACAAGCAACCTTTATGGAGTATGTACATATAAGGCTGACATCAATTCACAGAATCCATTGGAGACTCGCTTAAATTGAGAGTGCCATGACTGATTTTTTCATTCTGTGTCTTCTATTATTGATTTTTTAGACATTTGTTACAATTGTAAAACCTGTGGATCTAATTTCACATTACAATCAGACAAAAGTTTCACACCTAAACAAATTTCTGAATATTTTTAGTTTTTACTATAAAAAAATATGTATACTACTGAACAAAATTGTTATATTTTTTCATCCTTACATACAAGTAGAAATTTCAATACAGCTTTAAACAAATTGTAAATTTATTCTTACAAACTAATTCTATATTAGCAGTAAATAGTCTTATTTTATAAGTAGTAAGCTAAGGGTTAAAACTAGATAAAACAAATTGTTTTATTCACTATTGAAGTCAAAAGTGTAAAAAAAGCCATCGTAATATATATCAGGTTGATTATACAGACATTTTGGATTAGTTTCTTTAAAAGCAACAAATAGTTGCATGCACCTATCAGAAAGTTCTGTCTCATCCAATCAAGTGAATAATCTGGTTAGATTAGTCATTCTGACATTTCCAATTATCAGACTGAGATCAACAGTGGAACTCACCGCTCTTGGTTCTGTGCAATAGAAAATAATTGTATCAACATTTTGGATTTGAAGTTATTTTTTCATCTCCTTAAAATTTTTAAATAAGTTTGTTGTCTAATGCTCAGCCCCCTTATGTTGAAGTACATAGTCTTTACTTTATTAAAACGATTAACAGATAATTCCCCAGACTATCTTTATATTCGAATGTTTTTATTAACTTTTTTTGAGAGTTTAAACTGTTGATACTGGACTCAAATAAAATAAAACTCTTTCACTTTATAAATAGGGCAATTGAGTCTATCCTCACTCTCTTTTCTGGAAAAAAATTAAATTATATGAGCACTTGAGTGACTTAATAGCATTCATTTATCATTGTGATGATGTATGTTATTTAAAATATTTTTATTCTGAGTTATATATACATTTGTTGAAGTTGAAATATCAGAAGAAAATTAGATATGTATCAACACTATGAAATTTATGGAGATATTCAAATTTAAAACTTGCGTTATTTGAGTTCTAACTGTTATTAATTTCCTGTTTAAATTTTTATAGAAAATAATGGTACTATACTAATAATAAAATGAAGATTTGGTTTTAGATGAAGATAATTTCATCAGATTTTAAAGTAATATATTAGTTTAACGTGGTTTAAATAAAGGTGTTAATTTATTGATATAGATAATTCCAGGTCTTTGAATAAACTACTGGGCATTGTGTGATAATTCTAGCTAAGTTTATAAAGTTAAAGTTAGTTAAGTCTGAGAAAGTAGATTTTACCCTGAGTGAGATGTGCTATTCTTTAGGTTTGTAGTTTGATTAAATATACTAAACATAGATATCAAGATGGCAATATAAGCCCTAACCATAATCCATGCAATCTCCTTTACTAATCATTACTATGAATCTAAATTTTCCGTTCAAAGATTAAATTATAATTATTTGATGTGAATAATGAAACAGGAACTCATGAACAGAGTGTTTAAAATCATTTTAAATTTTGTTGCATATGTACTAAGAGAAAAAATGTAAATAACAGATATTATACTCTTAAATCAATCACAATAGAAGTAATATTATAATCCTCAGATCAAATTACAAGCAATGGTTTACACACTTTTAATAAAGTATAGCTAAGCATTTAAAGGAATATGTGTGGAAATAGAGGTCTTTAAAGAAAATTGTGTAGCTAAAATACTTCTAAAAATATTTAAATTAGAGAGATATAATGTTTCATAGAGGTATGAATGCTTTGAGTGTGGTTGTTACAATATGATGACATTTTTGTGATGATCTATATGCACAGACTTCATAATAGTAATCTCTTATTGTTTTCATATTATTATAAATTTCTTCTATAACAAAATATAAGTGGTAGACTATATATTTTGCTAATATAATGTCATAATATATTACTGAAAGCAAATCAACAAAATATAATTGTTGCCAAAAAACAACCTGAACAAATTTTAGGAATTACTGTGGCAGTAACAGTAGTGAAAGGCAATATTAATACAGTAATATAATTCTTTTAAAAAGTTAATTCCTACTTTTTTAAGTTAATAAAAAAAGTTTTATTTTAGTTACTTCTTTTTATTAAATACAAACAAAAATTAATATAAATATGTGTCTATATATATATATATATATATATATATATATATATATATATATATATATATATATGTACTAAAGACAATGGTTAAGTGACCGAAAGATGCCTCATCACATAAGGTAAGTTATTGCACTTAGTGTGGAAAAAAAACAACTTTATAAAGTCAGTGCAACGAAAAAATAATGGACAACATGAAATATCAAGATATATATATATTGTTTAATCCGCAGATTAAAAAGTTAGAATTAAAACCACGAGGTGCGGTAAGCCCTATTGTTAACAAGGTTACTCTGGATTGCGTAATTTACGTTAATCTTTAACATAGCAAGTTTAAGCACTGTTCTAAGCAAAATATAGTCATGTAACACTAAAAACGCAACGACACTGAATTTAATACAAATAAATTATAAATTGTTCATATTCCTTAACTACGCACTTACCATAGGTAAGAAGTGATGCAATGTTGGAATCGCGGTGAAGTCTCCACAGTACTGTGGTCGTCTCAGGCAGCGTAGAATTCTTGAAGGCGATCACGCAACTAAAAAACTCAATTGAAATATGAGTAAACGTAAAAGTTAAGCTTACAAAGCACTTAGTTTATTGCCGCGAGTACACGCACTAAGATTGCGCAACCGGCGAAATCGAGCGACACTGCTACTAACACGGCGAAAATATACAGTTAAAATGTTCATTAAAATGCTCATTAAAAGTTCATTAACGCGGTCCGCACTTTAAGCACAATTAACGAACGAAAGCGGTACTTTAAATTGTCTGAAACAAAAGCCATGCGGAATAGGCTACGAGGTTCAACGTAGGACTGCACTGTTCGAGGGTCGGAATGATTCTACTTTGTGTTGAAGCGGAAATCAGCTTAGAAAATAAGAAGGGAGTGGGGGTGCATAACGTTCATCCAAGAAAAATCAATAGTTTTCGGATATCGATTAGCAGGTCAGAGATCACGTGGCCAATACGTCACGGCACAGCTGTTAGGTAGATCAAGGCAATTGCAAACTTCGAGCGCTGACTCGAACATACCGCCCACCAAAACGAATGTTTTTAATCCGCCAGGTGGGTGGGGGGCGAAGAACCATAAAGCACCGGGACCCGAGGGTGCCGAAGAAGAAAGTGGCAGGGAAAACGAAGACAGCCAAAAGAAACAACAAGGGCGAGAGCGCCGAAGAAAGAAGCTGTAGACAAGCGGTGAAAACTAAGGATGAAGCGGAAAGCCGACGAGCTTGTTGACTGGTCGTCTCAGCTGTCCGTGAGCGGTCTGAATGGTGGCTACTCTAGAGACGTGGTCTTTTCCAAGATGCAGACTGATGATCCTTCCCATAGGCCAATGAAGGGGGCTTGAGTGTTCTCCAGTTATGAAGACGAGTTGATTTTCCTTGAGTGGCGTCGAGTCCTTATTCCACTTGTGTCGTTGAATCTGAGTGTGTAGATACTGAGTGGACCAAATTTTCCAAAAGCGGTTGGACATCTGTTGGAGCATAGACCATCGAGATTTAAGCGGAGGCTCAGTATAACATTCTTCGGGAAGTGACAGTAGTGGACGGCCAATCAGAAAGTGTCCAGGAGTGAGAAAGGACGCTCCTTCACTGGGGTCTGGCGAAACTTCGAAAATAGGACGACTGTTCAAAATGGCTTCTATCCGGATGAACAGAGTAGATAGCTCTTCAGCGGTGAGGGTGGTGTTGCCTACAGTGCGTCGCAATAACAACTTAGCGGATTTGACAGCGGCTTCCCAAAGTCCTCCAAAATGAGGGGCAGCCGGAGGGTTGAAATGCCAACTGATGCGTTGGTCAGCTAGCTTGCGTTCAATAAGTGAGCTAGAGCGGTCCAGAAACTTGTAGACATCGTTAAGTCGGTTAGCAGCGCCAGTAAAATTCGTACCGTTATCGGAATAAATTTCTGAAGGTAAACCTCGTCTAGCGGTGAAACGGTGTAATGCGGCGAGGAAGGCATCAGTAGATAAGTCGGTCACCAATTCCAAATGAACTGCTTTAGTAGTCATACATACGAATAAGCAGAGGTAAGCTTTCAATAGCTTGGAGGTGCGCAAATGGTTGGCCTTTGTGTCAAAAGGTCCAGCGAAATCTACTCCGACTCTATAGAAAGGTGGAGACGGCGTAACTCTCGATGAGGGCAAAGGTGCCATCATGGGCTGGCGTGGTTTAGTTTGCATGCGGAAACATCGAATACACGCATGGATGCGTTGGCGAAGTAAAGATCGCAGAGCTATGACCCAAAATTCACTGTTGATCAAGGCTTGAGTGGTACGCGGTCCGGCATGCAAGGCCAGCTTGTGATAATGGTCGCAGATGAGGTCAACGTAATGATGGCGCTTTGGTAACAGAAGCGGGTGTTTAGAATCGTAACTAAGAGCCGAATGATCAAGTCTACCGCCCACCCTGAGTAGACCCTGGGCGTCGATGAATGGTGTTAGGTTGCGTAAATAAGTAGGAGGTGACCCAGAATGATAGCAGCGGTTGGAACTGTTGGAGCGGTGGTGGTTGCTAAAAGGGGTGGTTTCGTGGAGGCTGATGAACTCTCCCGCCCACCATGAGCATGTCGGAGGCGTCGACTAGAGGGCGAAGAGACTCGGTGATATGGTTGACTCTTCTAAATGAGCCACTGGCGGGGGTAACCTTGCGTATGTCCTTGTAGCGTTGAGATGCGTTAATGGTGCGAATGACCTCTTTCCTCTCCATGGGTCGACGTGCAGCGGTGTAACGAGCGGCTAATCTCACATTGAAGGCGTGAGGTTGACGACATCGATGGTCTGGAAGCGATCCTGAGATAATCCATCCGAAGAAGGTGTTGAGGGCAGCGGGTTGACCTTTGATTATGGTCTGCGGTTCGTTAATAAGACTGCGATTAAATACGTCAGATCCTAGAATTAAGTCAATTTGGGCTGGAGTGTCAAAGTGAGGGTCAGCAAGTTGTAAATGCTGATATTGAGCACGTATGCACGGTGCCAAAGCGGTAGCTGGAAGCGGGTCAGCGATATGAGGTAGTACTGCAGCTTCGACATCGAGTTTGAAATTTGAGGCATATCTAGACGAGATTTGTAGGGACACATATTCGGATATATGTGTGGTTTGAGAAGCGACCCCGACAAGAGAAACATTTGATTTCCTAGTAGGTAAGCCCAACATGGTGGCTGCGGGTTTTGTTATAACAGACACTTGACTGCCTGGGTCAATGATTGCTCGAAGGATATGCGGATTGCCATAATGATCCTTAGCAATGACCTGAGCGGTGCCTAACAAGGCAGAAGCGACTTTAGTGTTATAGGTGGCTAGAGGTTTTATATGGGTAGTTGACTTGTTACCGTTATTGGCTGAGTTTGGGTGCCGATGCGTGTACGGTCGCTGGGGCGAAGCTGAGTTAGAGTCATGTAACAAGGAGTGATGATTACCGTTGCAATGTTTACAAGTGTTGAGCGACTTGCATTTGTTTTGGTAGTGGGTACCGAAACAATTGAAACATCGCTGCATATGTCGTATAGACTCGCGACGTTCCTGGGCTCTTTGTTTGAGAAATTCTGGACAACAAAAGATATTGTGAATGGCTGAACAATAAAAGCACTGTGCGGCGGACGGACTGTTACGAGGCGGGTTGGTAGGTCTGGTAGACAAGCGAGGTCTGGATAAATTTTGTCTAACACGCGGTAATGGTTGCGGTGCGGGTGCTTTTCGATTGAATTGGACGCGTTGGCTTATCACTGGTGATCGCAGAGTCTGCGGTCGAGTTCTGATGGTGTGGTGCGTTGTACTGCGGCGATGACCTTCATTCAGCTGTGTGGCTTCATCTGCGTAGTCGGTGTGGTTACTGGTAGCGGCTGCGGTAGTCGATATGAGCGTCATGATTCTAGCGGGGTATTCGAGGTGCGGTGTCGGACTATGTTCAGCTTCGAGGTCAGTTTCGACATGGTCAATATTTAAATTAGGGGCACTACTGGAAATTGAGTCATTCAACGCAGAGACCATCGCTCGTGGTTGCTGATCTAATTCTGAGTTAACTGCAGTCGCGGCAGAGGGTTGATTGAGCAACTCCATTGCTCTAGCCTGCTCAGTGACGAAATCATTTAAAAATCTGTACGTGGGCATTTGATTTGTTCCCAATCTGGTTTCAAAGTTAAGTCGAGTCTGTGCATCTAAGTTACCAACAGACATTTGAAAAAGTAAGAAGTCCGCTAAGTCGTCTAACTGGACAGCCTTTAGTGCGCACACAGCATTTGAATGTGCGGTTAAAAATCGGTTAAGTTCACTCTGAGACGCGTTCTTAATAGGCTTAAAGTCTTTAATGATTTGAAAATAATGATCGGCTAAACGGCGAGGGTTAGCATAACGATTGCGTAAGGCTTGATATGCGATATCATAATTATGTTCAGATATTGTTAGTCCCGTAACAATGGCTAAAGCGTCTCCTTTAAGCGCTGATTTTAAGTACTGAAATTTCTGTATGGCATTAATATTGCTATTGCAATGCACCATTGAGTCAAACATTGAAATAAAGTCAATCCATTCATTACTATTGCCTGAAAAGCTAGGCATTGCAAGGTTAGGTAAGTGAGGCGAACTTGTGCCGGGGTTGACCTGCGAGGTTAACTTCACCTCGGTCTTAATAATGTTCGGGTATTTAGCCAACATTGGCAAATACGTGTCCTGAAATTGTTTTTTAATCTTAAATGCACTTTCAGCAAGATCGGCAGCTTGACTGGCGAACGTTTTCTCTAATATCTCATACGTTTCAATAAAGTTGGATTGAATGCGGCGGATTTCCCGTGCGAGGCCTTCTGGTATTTCTTTATCGTTAAGTACATTCTTCACTTGTTCCAGCTCGCCTACAATATCTCTCAATTTAGACAAATAATACTCCGTATTAATTTCCATTTTAATAAATTTCAAACCACAAACAATTGAAATTAAAAACCTCACTATAAGTTCAAACGCGATAATAAAGTGGACTGTATAAAATTTGTAAGTCGTAGCAAGCATAAACACTTCCTTGCTCGTAATCATGCAACTAT
This sequence comes from Prosapia bicincta, assembly GCA_036971475.1. Taxonomy (NCBI): domain Eukaryota; kingdom Metazoa; phylum Arthropoda; class Insecta; order Hemiptera; family Cercopidae; genus Prosapia; species Prosapia bicincta. The sequence continues at coordinate 558,338 of JBAIZL010000053.1, read as the reverse complement.
GAGCCACGTGGCTTATTGCGCAATGTGGCACCGGTAATTATCGTTAAAGTTTTCCTGGTCACTAATACATTATCGTGAAATTTAAAGAAAAACCCTAGGTTACTGAAATAATTCAAATAATCCGGCCCGGAGGACCAATGTTTAATCCGCAGATTAAAAAGTTAGAATTAAAACCACGAGGTGCGGTAAGCCCTATTGTTAACAAGGTTACTCTGGATTGCGTAATTTACGTTAATCTTTAACATAGCAAGTTTAAGCACTGTTCTAAGCAAAATATAGTCATGTAACACTAAAAACGCAACGACACTGAATTTAATACAAATAAATTATAAATTGTTCATATTCCTTAACTACGCACTTACCATAGGTAAGAAGTGATGCAATGTTGGAATCGCGGTGAAGTCTCCACAGTACTGTGGTCGTCTCAGGCAGCGTAGAATTCTTGAAGGCGATCACGCAACTAAAAAACTCAATTGAAATATGAGTAAACGTAAAAGTTAAGCTTACAAAGCACTTAGTTTATTGCCGCGAGTACACGCACTAAGATTGCGCAACCGGCGAAATCGAGCGACACTGCTACTAACACGGCGAAAATATACAGTTAAAATGTTCATTAAAATGCTCATTAAAAGTTCATTAACGCGGTCCGCACTTTAAGCACAATTAACGAACGAAAGCGGTACTTTAAATTGTCTGAAACAAAAGCCATGCGGAATAGGCTACGAGGTTCAACGTAGGACTGCACTGTTCGAGGGTCGGAATGATTCTACTTTGTGTTGAAGCGGAAATCAGCTTAGAAAATAAGAAGGGAGTGGGGGTGCATAACGTTCATCCAAGAAAAATCAATAGTTTTCGGATATCGATTAGCAGGTCAGAGATCACGTGGCCAATACGTCACGGCACAGCTGTTAGGTAGATCAAGGCAATTGCAAACTTCGAGCGCTGACTCGAACATATATATATATATATATATATATATATATATATATATATATATATATATATATGAAGTTAATATATTACTATGTAAGTAATTTTATCCACCATTAAGTGCAATAATTTTACCTTGAGTGATGAGGCACCTTTCGGTCGTTGACCATTATCGAATCACTGATGTTTCTCTGCTGTGGATGCTCGGTCCGTGAAGCCGGTGTTTGTTGACGTTACGCGCACTTTTTCTTGATCTGTGTGTATGATATTTCTATATAGTATGTCTTCTGTATATGTTGTTTGTAGATTCATTAAGTTGTTGTGTATGTTTTTATAAATGTGGTATTTTTCTAGTGAGTTTAGTTCTATTGGGTTGTTATTTATTTCCAGTATGGTTAGGTTATTTTCGTAATTTGTTATTTCGTGTTTATGGGATATTAGGTGTGCTGCAACATTTGATACTTTAGAATTTTTGTTTTTGAATGCTCTATAATGTTCTTCAAATCTTATTTTAAATGTTCTGGTTGTTTTTCCTATGTAAAAAGCGTTACAGTTGTTGCATGTGATTTTGTAAATTCCTGATAGGTTATGTTTTTCTGAATTTGTTATGTGGTTTGTGTTATTAAGATATTTTATTATTTTGTTGTTTGGTTTGTAAGTTGGAGTGTAGTATTCTTTGTTGTATATATTTGTTATTTTTTCTATTTTGTTATTGGTGTATTTATATTTTAGGTAGATTTTTTTATTTTTATTATTTTCGTGTTCCGGTTGTAGTGTTGTGTTGAGGTTAGGTTTTTTTGTGAATTTATTGTATATATTTTTTATAATGTGTTTGTTGTATCCATTTTCTATTGCTATTTTTGTAATGTTATCTAATTCTTCATTTAATTTTTGTTTGTTATCCTGTGTGTATTTTATTGCTTTATTTATCATGTTACTGTAATTGTTAATTTTGTGTATTATTATTAACTTCATAAAGTAAGTGCAACGGAAAAACAATGGATAATGTTAAATATATATATATATATATATATATATATATATATATATATATATATATATATATATATATATATATATATATATATATTACGTTTTCTTGTTTAATAATTTAAAACAACATAGGTTACTATTTATTAGGAATATACTGTGGTTGAATTTAATAATAAATACACAAAAACCTCTTAACCACAAACTTTCTTTAATTTACCCTAATGTACATTTCAGTTACAAAGTAACCATCCTCAGAGGGATAACATACAAAGACTGACTAACGCTGTAAAAATACCTTATTTATAATCTACAGAACTAGTCACTCCCACTCCGACCGCCGCGGCCCCACCTGTTAAACAAGGCGTAGCCACGCCCATCGAGTGAAAGCAAGATATCTAACGTCAACTTACTAAAATATAAATTAAAAATACAATAAAAACAAATTTAAAATTGTTTTTTGAAATTATAACCAACACAAAATTTAATATAAAAATCATAATCCTATTTAACAAATGAATATAAAATTGAATTAGGAATAGGACCTCTATCAGAATTTAATCAATTCTCAGGTTTATGTTTACTAATTTTTAAACTTTCAAAACTATTTAATAACTTATTAGTTCTAACATTCTTAATTAACTTGACATTATTAACATCTAGATTGTGATTGGTCTCTAAAATATGGGCAGCAATACTAGACTTATCAGATCTTTGGTATTTAATATCCCTAATATGTTCCTTAAATCTAGTTATTACTTTTCGTCTTGTCTGCCCAATATACACTTTATCACAATCCTTACAATTAACTTGGTAAATCCCTGATTTATCAAGTGTTTCTACTTTATCTTTTCCATTACCTAATAAATTTTTAAGGTTATTATGATTTTTATACGCAACTCTCAATTTAACATTCTTAAAAATTCCCTCCAGCCCTTTGGCTAAAACTTTGTCAAAAGGTAAACTAATAAAACGGCTTTCTTCTTTAGTTTCCAAAGGTAATGTTGTTAATTTCTTCCAAAAAATTATAATCTTTTGCTTCCTAAGGATATTATCAATAATTTTACGTTCATAACCATTAAATTCAGCTGTACTTTTAATATGTTCTAATTCAATATCAAAACGTCTTTTACTCAACGGAATATTAATCAACCTATTAACTAAAGAATTGAAAGCTGCAAATTTGTGTTGGTTACAATGGTTAGATTCGTTTGGAATAAATCTATCATTGGATGTTGGCTTTCTATAAATATCAAAAACTATTTTATCTCTATTTCTAATACAATAAACATCAAGAAACGGTAAACGTTTATCTCTTTCAATTTTATAAGTAAATATAATATTAGGATGTTGATCATTGATATCCTTAGAAATGGATCTATACTTATATATATTCTATATATTTACTTATGAAATTGAAAGAGATAAACGTTTACCATTTCTTGATGTTTATTGTATTAGAAATAGAGATAAAATAGTTTTTGATATTTATAGAAAGCCAACATCCAATGATAGATTTATTCCAAACGAATCTAACCATTGTAACCAACACAAATTTGCAGCTTTCAATTCTTTAGTTAATAGGTTGATTAATATTCCTTTGAGTAAAAGACGTTTTGATATTGAATTAGAACATATTAAAAGTACAGCTGAATTTAATGGTTATGAACGTAAAATTATTGATAATATCCTTAGGAAGCAAAAGATTATAATTTTTTGGAAGAAATTAACAACATTACCTTTGGAAACTAAAGAAGAAAGCCGTTTTATTAGTTTACCTTTTGACAAAGTTTTAACCAAAGGGCTGGAGGGAATTTTTAAGAATGTTAAATTGAGAGTTGCGTATAAAAATCATAATAACCTTAAAAATTTATTAGGTAATGGAAAAGATAAAGTAGAAACACTTGATAAATCAGGGATTTACCAAGTTAATTGTAATGATTGTGATAAAGTGTATATTGGGCAGACAAGACGAAAAGTAATAACTAGATTTAAGGAACATATTAGGGATATTAAATACCAAAGATCTGATAAGTCTAGTATTGCTGCCCATATTTTAGAGACCAATCACAATCTAGATGTTAATAATGTCAAGTTAATTAAGAATGTTAGAACTAATAAGTTATTAAATAGTTTTGAAAGTTTAAAAATTAGTAAACATAAACCTGAGAATTTATTAAATTCTGATAGAGGTCCTATTCCTAATTCAATTTTATATTCATTTGTTAAATAGGATTATGATTTTTATATTAAATTTTGTGTTGGTTATAATTTCAAAAAACAATTTTAAATTTGTTTTTATTGTATTTTTAATTTATATTTTAGTAAGTTGACGTTAGATATCTTGCTTTCACTCGATGGGCGTGGCTACGCCTTGTTTAACAGGTGGGGCCGCGGCGGTCGGAGTGGGAGTGACTAGTTCTGTAGATTATAAATAAGGTATTTTTACAGCGTTAGTCAGTCTTTGTATGTTATCCCTCTGAGGATGGTTACTTTGTAACTGAAATGTACATTAGGGTAAATTAAAGAAAGTTTGTGGTTAAGAGGTTTTTGTGTATTTATTAACAACATAGGTTATTCAAATACAAGAATATTTATTAATTTATATCCAAAGCTTTTCGTTGGTAAACAGTACCAACATCATCAGGAATGAAAATTACAATAATGTAAGCTATAGGCCTAAAACATATGTTAAATTAGAAATAGAATTGTTGCTAAATTAATACAAATTGCCAAATTTATTTTGTTGCTATAACATTATAGACATTAAATATAGTATCAAATTTAGAATGTATTTGTTCTTTTATTAATTTGTTATTATTATTGTATTTATATATTTCGAATGCTTCACATATATATTCATTCTTAATCCCTTATTAATTTCTTTTATAAGTTTCATATTTTCTATATTTGGAAATTGGTGCTTATTATTAATACAATGATTTACAAAATTTGATTTATATATTTCTGGATTAATAAAGGCATTCAAATGTTCTTTAAATCTTTCTTTTAATTTTTTCTTGATTTTACCTATATAAACTTTATTACTGTTTTCGCATCCTAATTTATAAACACCACCTTTTTCATGTATATTAATTATTTTATTATTGTTATTTACTATGTTTATTATTTTGTTATTAGTTTTGTACATAATTTTGATATTTGTATTTATAAATAATTTGACAATATTTTTTTATTTCATGGCCTATATAATAAAAATGAAGTCCATATTGTATTATTATTACTATTGCAAATTAAATTATTATTTTGTTTATTAAAAATATTATAATTAAGTTTGTCAACAGTTTTCTTTTTATAACCGTTTTCTAATGCAATTTGATAAATTATGTTTTTTTCTCTTATTTTATTTTATTCATTCATGGGTATTTTATGCATTCTATATAATAAGTTTTATAAAGCAGCCATTTTTTGATTATATGGATGATTAAAATTATTTGGTATAATTTGGTTTGTTAAAGTTGGTTTACGGTATATCATATATTCAAATTTTTCATTTTTTCTTATTACTGTTAAATCTAGAAAATTTATTTTATTATTTGTTTCAATTTCATAAGTAAATTTGATTTTATTATTAATTTTATTTATTTTATCCAAAATATTTGTTAAATTTATATTATTATTGTTTGATATATACATTCCATCATCTACATAGCGAACCCAATAACCATTTTTATCATATATTTTTATAATTTCATTTATTTTATTATCTAATTGTTGTAAAAATATTTCAGATAATATATTTGATAATGGCGAACCCATATATATATATATATATATATATATATATATATATATATATATATATATATATATATATTATAACATAAAGTACGAGGCTTTAGATTAAATTAAGTTACTTGCTAAAATAAATCATCTATAGGATTTAGAATAGAAAGACACAAATAGTTTTCTAGGCGGACAAAGCAGGTACCAAGTCATTATCCTTTCCAGGAAAGCTATAAGTTGAGTCCGGCAACCATAGACAATAGAGAAGGGTCCATAGTGGCTAAGACGGAAAATCCAGCGGCCGATATAGCCTGGGGAATTAACCGTGTACCGTTAGGTTTAGCTAATTGTAGAACTGTGGGAAACTTACAAAGAACGTATTGGTGGTAGTGGGAGAGATTAGGGATTTTATAAAAACTAAATGATCGGGAGTTTAAGGGGAGTTTTGTGGAGAGTCTCAGAGAGAGGAAGGCAGGTTGGTGGGGACAAGGATGGAAGTGTTGTAAAGGGAGAATTTTGTTAAATTAAGTAGAGTTTTTTTTATAAGTAAAATTTAAAAGTGCGACGTAAAAGTTTTTTTTGAAATATAAAGTAAGTTTTTTTTTTGTGTCAAGTGTAAGCGCGGAAGTGAACAAAGCCAGGATCCCAGGGACTCTTCAGAACAATAAGTATATTTAAATATAAGTGTAGCCAACAGACATCTATCTTTTAATTTAAAACAATTTTAAGTTCATCAAAATTTATAAAAATTATTCTAGTCACCATTTCTAATTTAAAAGCAAAGTTCCCATAATAGCGACCCGAGAGCAAGAATAAAATTTTAATACTGTTTTTTTATGTTATTTTATTAGAAATATAAAGCCTCAGAGGTCCACCTTTTATAATTGTAAATTTAGTTAAGATATCAATACTGTCACTGCAAAATATTAATATAAATTTGGTATAATGTGTAGAGTTAATTGAAGAGAATAAATGCAAGTGATGTTTAAAAATTGATAAGAGTGTTAATTCTTTTATAAACCTGAAGGTGTGATATTAAATAGGTAAGGTAAATAAATAACATTTAAAAATAAATTTAATTATAACAAAAGTTAAGTTATAATATATATATATACATTTTTTGGACTAGGAGACTGACAGACTTACCTTGGACTACCAGTCCACACTGTAGTCTTGAGATAGAACACATAAAAGCACTTAAACAATTATATATTTCAACCACACAGTGGTCTTAGTCAATCAAAGAGAAAACACAAAAAGAAATATGGGAGAAATAAAATAAATATAAATTGTAATTACAGATTGTGTAGAGTAGAAATCAGATGTCACAGATGCACAGATTAAAGATATATATATATATATATATATATATATATATATATATATATATATATATTTATTTATATTGTTTCCATGAGCATATAAGTAATTATAGTTTATATAAGTCTGTCAGGGGAAAAGAGAATGGAGACGTCTGAGGCTATTAGGGGAAAAAAAATTTATATGAATGGATTTATCTGATGTTGAGGTTAGGGGATTCTCTGGACTTGGTATTCCACTGGTATGATAGTTCCCATCTTCTCAGTTCTGAGGGATTGCAATCAGGGGGGAGTGATTTAATTATTTTTGTGGTATAGCAGTCATCAAAAGTTGTGATGTTGTGACTTACAGCATGTTGAGCTGTTGGCCTATCCATATTCATAATTTTAACATCATGTCTGTGGCCATTCATTCTGATATTCAGACCATCCGTGGTCAGGCCTATGTACTGTGCTGAGCAAAGTTTACATTGTAGCTGGTATATGCCATTTTTCGATGTACAATTATGATGACCCTGTATTTTGAAAACCATTTTTGTTGTTTGGCTGTTGAAACTATTTGCTGAGTTGTGTATTGGACACGTCTTGCATCTAGGTCTATTGCATGGGAAGGAGCCATGAGGAAGTTTGTGTGGTTTCTCTGCCTCAAGGTGATAGGTCTCTCTATCTCAAGACTACAGTGTGGACTCTTACCAAGGTAAGTCTGTCAGTCTCCTAGTCCAAAAAATGTAAATAATCTTTACCAACCAAAACCAACCTAAATATATATATATATATATATATATATATATATATATATATATATATATATATATATATATATATATATATATATATATATATGAAATGTTACTATTATTAATTGTAAATAATATTTTCCACCACTAAGTGCAATAGTTTTACCAAGTGGAAAAATTTATTTACAAGTAATAATAATAACTTCATAAAGTCAGTGTAACGGAAAAATAATGGACGTGAATTATATATATATATATATATATATATATATATATATATATATATATATATTATAATAAATATGATTATTTTTTCTTGATTTGTTATAATTATTAAATAACTTCAAAAAGTTCATAATCAAGATATATTTTATTCAACATTTACAATTATGCTGAAGCTTTTCGCCGGTGTATAGTTCCAGCATTCTCAAAGACTACCAGTCTTTGAGAATGCTGGAACTATACACCGGCGAAAAGCTTCAGCATAAATGTAAATGTTGAATAAAATATATCTTGATTATGAACTTTTTGAAGTTATTTAATATATATATATATATATATATATATATATATATATATATATATATATATATATATATATATATATATATATATGTATATATATATTCTTGATATTTTACGTTATCCATTGTTTTTCCGCTGCACTGACTTTATGAAGTTAATATATTACTATTGTAAGTAATTTCATCCACCATCAAGTGCAACGATTCCACCCTGAGTGATGAGGCACCCAGTGATTCGACAATGGTCAGGTGACCGAAGGGTGCCTCATCACTCAGGGTGGAATCGTTGCACTTGATGGTGGATGAAATTACTTACAATAGTAATATATTAACTTCATATATATATATATATATATATATATATATATATATGAAGTTAATATATTACTATTGTAAGTAATTTTATCCACCATTAAGTGCAATAATTTTACCTTGAGTGATGAGGCACCTTTCGGTCAATTGACCATTGTCGAATCACTGATGTTTTTCTGTTGTAGATGTTCGGTCTGTGATATTGGTGTTTGTTGACGTTACGCGCACTTTTTCTTGATCTGTGTGTGTGATGTTTCTATATGTTGTTTGTAGATTCATATATATATATATATATATATACACATTTCACACAGATAATTGAAAATAAAAAAACAACAGGTATGTTCATCCGAAAAAGGTGAAACATGCCATATGACTTATAAAAAAAAACAACATACTCAACACTTTATCAGCAAACAAACAGAGCCACAAATTTTGGGATGAAATGTGTTTACTCTTTGAACCAGAAACTATATCTGCTCTGTAAAAATTAAATTACGACAACGAATATAACTTAACTAATGAAAGCTGCCTTGTTCCTTTTCACAATACATATTCCTAATTTATACTGAATTCTTCATACCCAAAACTTTTCATTACAGAGGACAATTTTGAAGAAGTAACTAGTGGACTTTAAATCTGATTTTGATACAATTTCGTGCCTATTCAATATAATTTTAAAATTATTTTCTCACTTTAACCCAATGCTGCTTACAAAACGGAGGATATATGTTATGGCACTTCAATCTTCCGTATTATACAGACGTTAATTTTCCATCATAGTTTCTGTCATTGTTTGTTTACTTCCACAATGACAAAGCATTGAGAGTGTCACGTACCAGGCTGGATGTCTAAATCGTGGCTGGATATTAATCTTTTCTCGAAACCTGTAGCACACATGAGGATAGGTATTTATAGACCATAAGTTGTCTTTTTATCAGACAATCTAGATATGATAGATAAACCTGACATCAGACTTTGTGTCAAGAAGACTCTCTTGCTCAGTTGGTACTCGGTGTTGGTCAGTAGCTGATGTTTTTCGTGTGTCGTACTGTTTCAATATGGAAAATTTGCAGTCGTCTGAGGTTGACCGTTTGTTGGAAGTGAGCGACATTTAAGAGCTGTAAAAGTGTACATATTTTTTATAATGAGTGTACTTTAGAGTAAATCCAATGTGAACAATAATAGGCCTAAAAGCTAAAGCAAACTTCAAACCTTAAGTAACTTTTAATTTGTTTTTACTAATTACGATTACAAATAATAATTATTTAATTAATAATAAACTAACTCATTTACAAAATAATACATAAGAAATTGCACCCGTATAAAAATTTATAGTATTTAATGCTTTATAATATATATATATTAGTAGATTATGCAACACTGTTTTCTTGTATACACTTAACACTTTCACTTATGTACTTAAACAAGAATCTTACTTGGTATTTATGCGAGCTAACTTTCAATGGCTGGTCGTGCCGTCATCCTCGGGCGTACTGAACAGGGTTGTAGACTGCGAGCTGAGTGGATTTCCCGTTGACCTCGGTGTACTGTTATGTTCTATTTTTAGATTCACTGCACTGTGCGAGTTTTTAACGTTTGTTTTGGGGTTAATATTGTCTATTAGATTGAATAATTTATCGTTTTTTGATTTTATTTGTATTTGTTCGTTAATGATATTATTTTTATTTTTATAAATTTCTAGTTGTTCCCAGATTGTCATTTTGAGGCCTTTTTGAACCTTTTTTACTAGGTGTACGTTTTTTAATGTGGGGAATGTGTGTTTGTTTTTGATGGCATGTGTGGCTAAGTTTGAGTTATAAATTTCAGGTTTGATGTATGCATTGAGGTGTTCTTGATATCTGTCTTTTAATTTCTTTTTTGTTTGGCCTATGTATATTTTATTACAGTCTGGGCATTCGATTTTGTATATTCCGTTATTAAGTGTGGGACATATTTTTTCTGGTTGGTTTATTTTGTTGATTATGTTTCCTGTGTTTTTGTAGGCTATGTTAATATTATTATTTTTTAGTGTTTTAGTTATTCCATTTATGTTGTATCCTGTGTATGTGAATGTAGCCCATTTTGTTGTTTGTGGTACGATTTTAGGTTGTTTTAATTTATTTAATATTTTAAAATGACAATCTGGGAACAACTAGAAATTTATAAAAATAAAAATAATATAATTAACGAACAAATACAAATAAAATCAAAAAACGATAAATTATTCAATCTAATAGACAATATTAACCTCAAAACAAACGTTAAAAACTCGCACAGTGCAGTGAATCTAAAAATAGAACATAACAGTACACCAAGGTCAACGGGAAATCCACTCAGCTCGCAGTCTACAATCCTGTTCAGTATGCCTGACGACGACGGCACAGCCAGCCATTGAAAGTTAGCTCGCATAAATACCAAGTAAGATTCTTGTTTAAGTACATAAGTGAAAGTGATATATATATATATATATATATATATATATATATATATATATATATATAAAATACGTTTTCTTGTTTAATAATTTAAAATAACACAGGTTATTCAAATACAAGAATATTTATTATTTTATATCCAAAGCTTTTCGTTGGCAAACAGTACCAACACCAACAGGAATGAATTTTCATTTGAATAACCTGTGTTGTTTTAAAATATATATATATATATATACAGTATATAAAGAAACAAAAATATAAAATAAATTTATCTTTTCAGTTTTTAAATATTCTATAGAAGAATGTATTTCATGTCTGTTAAATTTTTAGTTTCTTCAAGATACTAAGAATTATTTGTATTTTTACAATATTTTTAACAAATGATTATTTTAGCAACGAATATTTCATATGATTAACAGAGTCCTTCTGATTGTACTAGAAGGTTTTTCAACTAAATATAAACTAAAATATGCATTGGTATGTTATATCTATATTAATGTGCAATACTGTATAAATAAATAAAAAGATATTAATAAATGCATGATATTAATTTGGATAGTAAAACAATAAGCACTCTGTTCCATTAGTCCTGTACATAGAGATTTATTTACAATATATTTAATAGTGTTTAATAGACATAATATAAACCTTTTAATTCTAACAGGCAAACATAGATATTTAATATGTCATGATATTTTAATGAACACAATTCTTAAAATTTTGCTTTTTTAATAAAAAAAAAACTACAACTATACAGCCTATATCTAGTTAATATTTCAAAGCTATGAAGGACAAATGACATAGCTAATAAATTAATTTTAACAATAAGGGATAGAAGATAAAAGAAAGCTCATAATACGTTATGGTATATTTACATCAATACAAAGAATAAGTCAATTGTTTTTCTTTGGTATTAGGGACATCACCTTTAAATAATATTCATCTACCTATATATGTATGTATGTGTGTGTGTGTGTGTGTGTGTGTGTGTGTGTACACATTATGTATATAGAGTGTAATAAATTATTTTATACTATAGCACATATATGTATACATTTATATACATAGAACGATGTAACAAAAAACTGCTTTTTGCTTAGTTATGTTTTTTGAAGTTGTTAATAAATTTTCAAAAAATAAAATTTAGGGTTCACTTTTAAATTTTATAAGAATTTCAACTTGAATTGTTTACCATTGTAAATAAAAAACTAGCCAACATCCTTCTGCTAAAATCTACAACAAAATAAAAGGCTTTTCTAATAGAGGTATAACAAGAATTTCAAACGGATGACTATAGGTAAATAGGATGCAGAGTCATCCCCATGTAATTTATTTATAAACTGTTCACTAAAGATCAGGCTAAAAAAATATTTCCCTACAAAGATTCTTATTATAAAAATTGTTTACTTGAAAAAGATATTTTTTTTATAAGCATCTTTGTCTTATATTAAATATTATTCTTGTTAATACAGTATTTATTTCCGATTTTTTTCAAAAATTCTTCCAATTTATTGAGTAATTACAAACTGAGGGCCAGGTACACTGTTACACAAAATGATATAGCCATATGGAGTTGTAAAAAATCACATTCCTTTTAACGAAGCAGCAAGCAACACATACATTTACAGTATTTCTACTCTATTTAAATGACAAAAGTATAGGAATATCACATTAATTCAAAATATTTTCCAAACTATGTACAGTCATTACATACTGAACCTTAGAGTGAAGTATGAGAAACAGCTGGTTGTGCAATTGTGAAGAATTTTTAGACAGATAGTATTTGAAATTTTGTTTATTAATAGAACTATTAAGTGAAAATAGTTTAAATCAGTTGCAAAATGATTTTTTTCTTGTATACATTTCATTCATACATTCTCTCAGATATTTTTTTCTATTGGAGGCGGTTCATCGCCCATCCATAATAGATGGGTAATTCATTATTGAGTAATATCTGCCATACAGAGCACACAGAAATATCCAAGTGATTTAACATTGCCTGCAACAGAATGAGAACCCTTCAAACAACCCTTTACTTTTTCAATGCCTTTTAGGGCTAAATAACAGTGCTGCTGGAGTTGGCATCAAAAAAAGGAACAAAATATTTTAAACATAGAACCACCGCACTTAATGACAAACGTTTATTATACTTTTAATGGCATAATCAATGGTCAAGTCAGAAACATAGAACCACCGCACTTAATGACAAACATTTATTATACTTTTAATGGCATAATCAATGGTAAAGTCAGAAACATAGAACCACCGCACTTAATGACAAACGTTTGACAAACGTTTGACAAACGTTTGACAAACGTTTATTATACTTTTAATGGCATAATCAATGGTCAAGTCAGAAACATAGAACCACCGCACTTAATGACAAACGTTTATTATACTTTTAATGGCATAATCAATGGTAAAGTCAGAAACATAGAACCACCGCACTTAATGACAAACGTTTGACAAACGTTTATTATACTTTTAATGGCATAATCAATGGTCAAGTCAGAAACATAGAACCACCGCACTTAATGACAAACGTTTATTATACTTTTAATGGCATAATCAATGGTCAAGTCAGAAACATAGAACCACCGCACTTAATGACAAACGTTTATTATACTTTTAATGGCATAATCAATGGTCAAGTCAGAAACATAGAACCACCGCACTTAATGACAAACGTTTATTATACTTTTAATGGCATAATCAATGGTCAAGTCAGAAACATAGAACCACCGCACTTATAGAATATCTTAATGACAAACGTTTATTATACTTTTAATGGCAATAATCAATGGTCGTCAGAAAAACTTCTTATTGCAGTATCATCATGCTCCTTGCACGGCTAGTAAACCATGGCTTTGTTTAAGCCTTGTAAAGTATAGACGCTTATGGGGGTTTAGGAAACTCTACTCCTGATTGTTCATGTGAGAACTGTATTTGTTTTTCAGATGTAGTATATATTAACAACAAAAAAAACTCATATTTTAAATAAGTTCTTTAGTTTGACATAATATAAAACGTTATAGTCACATATGTATTTAGTTGGAAAAACATTTTAAAATTATCTCTATTCAAGAATCTTTCTAACTACAAAAAATTTTGTACTTAAATTTAGATTTCAAACACAAAATCAGGATACCTTTTTGTTGAAGGTACAGTACAAATGAGTATCCCTCTTTTTGAGTAGGAAGCACTGTATCTTTGTTTTGAGCTATGTTACAAGTAGCAATTTTTCTTGGTGCCGTTTGGTTTCTTCTGGCTTCATTTGTCTTCCAGGTCACACCAGCAGCTCTTTCAATAGATTGTTTCAATGATCAACTTGAGTTTTTATTTTGTTCTGACTTTTTTTCTATGAATCCTTTATATAATGATAGCATAAACCCAACTCTGAATTGAGGGTTTGTCCACACCTTATTCTACAAATCTCTATGGCATACTGTATTTTCTTTTTATCTAAATAATCATTTGGAATCTTAAAACCTTCAGTAGTTTATATTTGTAATGTAATATTAGGAATTAAGATTTACTGATATTAGGATTTTTGTACATAATACTAACCCCAAAACATGTGAAAGCTACTGTTATGTAAAAATTTTGTTTTTAAACTTGCTAAAAGAAAAACAAACTAAACAGCCTAGCAACTGACATCATATTGTATACAAAGACAGGGAAACACTGCTAGTGCAACAACAGACAGATTCTTTATAAAGAATTGTTTTTAGATTAATTTATAAAAATAAACACATGTGAAATTTAAAACTGAATCTAGAAAGCTTCAAAACGCCCCTGTAGTTTGTATTGAGGGAAATAAGGTTTAGGTTGTTTATATTACTTAGATTTCTCTGAGGATCATCACTTCAGAAAAATAACGTAAATTGGAAGTGTTTTATACTGCTGCAGGAGAAACACAAAACTGAAACAATATTAGATATGCTTCCAAACCAGTTAACTTACATATCACAAATGCATTATGAAATAGCAAAAAGAAAACCCCTTTGTGGTTTTCTCCTTCTTAGGAATGACACACCCTGTTAGCAAACACTTTATTTTGTTGTACTTTTCAGTCTGTAGAAAATGTAAAATGAAAACTTCGGTTTCATAGTAAAGCTCATATTTAACAATATAATTATTTTTTTTAATTATTACAATGGTAAAGTTACAATTTTTTTTAAATTATTAAATAGCATGAACAGATTAATTTTTCAAGTGACATATTTTCTATGCATATTCAAAGCAGGTTTTTGTCACATCTTACATCTATGCAACAACTCAAGACACCACAGACCTTGTTACATAAATAGAGAGTACTACTGAATGCCATAAACCATAAGCATCATCCTAAAATACTACAATTCAATCACTTACATTCACCTATAAAATTGAATCATTAATACTCCACGGATAGATTTTAATATAAAACAATATAATTCTTCAATAGAGATAAAAAACACATTAAATAATAATATTTTAACACTTTTTAAAATATTGGGAAAATAGATTTTTAGTTAAAACAACATTTTAACTTTTTGTACAAAAATTATAAATGTTGTACCATCATTTCATTCATAATTACTTTATCTTTAATTTTAATTTTGTTTAGATTGGTAAACAAATTATTCTGGTTGAAAAATAGTTTTTATGATGTTGTAATAGATTTTCATTATGAAGCAAGTCATCAGGGAATGTAATTGTATAAACCTGTCACTACCCTTATACTATTGGTCTGTACTAATATAGACTGGGAAATAAAGTAATTAGTGTTCAATATGTTGTTAGTAAAAGTCCATAAAACAATAAACCTTTACTAAAGTTCAAAGGTATCTCAAAAAAATTGTTTAGAAAATATATGGTTTTAACATAATTTTGCTGAACTAAAGTACATTTGAGTTTGCAATACAATTTTAAGATAATGGTTTAAATAGAATTTTCAGTATAATAACCCCCCTCAGTATAATAACACTGAACAGATTCCTAATCCCACATGCTTTGTAAAGTGTAAGCACTGCTTACCATGAAGTCAGTTTAAAATGTATACTGAACACCCAAATATCTTTTACCCAATATTATTTATTTGTCATACTCAGGAAGTGAGTTTAAATTAAATTACAAAACCTATACAGACAAGAACGAGTAGTAAAAATGTATTAAAATAAATTTTGTTCCAGTAAAAAAAAATAATAATTTTTGTAGTTATAATATAAAGGCCCCTATTAACCATCAAATTTTGACACAGCATTTCAATTTTCAAACAACGTAACAAGCTACTAAGAGACAACTGATAAATAACAGAAAACTGATTATTAGAAAAATGTGTCAACAACATTTAGTTTTACGAGATATCACCATCTGAGGTCCTTGAAATGTTGAAAACGAATCAGGAATTGATGTAAATGGGAAAACGTTCAAATTAATGGGAACCAAAAACATGCCAAGGAAGGAATAATTTCACTTAGACAAAGTAAAAAAAGAAAGGTAAAATTATGGACATGTTTTTTTTATTACAAGAGTGATATTTAACAGAATGATGTGTTCATTCTTACATCTATTTCTGATGTTACTCTAAACAATGAATTTATCATGGAGATTTATAAATGGTTATGACATCCAATCACACGTAAGCAACCGGAAGACTGGGTAGCATAAAATTTGTGTTTGTTGCTAAACAGTATGCTAGAAACAATATTAATGTTCCAGAGCCTACAACCCAATCTACTGATTAGTACTACTGGATCTTTACAACTAAAATTGAAAGTTGAGACTCCATTTTGCTGATTCAGAAAAGACAGTACAAAAATGAAAAAAGCATCAGATGGAATTTTCCAGAAAAGTTTTTAAATAGAAAAATCAAATATAAAAATACCATACATAATTTTAATAAATGATCAATAACCAATTTAAGGATTTTTTTTTTAACTCTTATCTTACAAATACATTCAGAATCACATATATATATTGAGAATTCCCTACCCAAATATATGAATAAAATTTTTAAAAAACACTGTTATAAAACTAAATGTTTTTTTGAAATATCACCCCTGAATATTATTCTTAAATTTAAAATTTTTTTATGATAAATAATAAGTTTATTTTAATACTTGCCGTTTTTGTCTTGTATATCTTGAGGTTTTTCTATTTATTTTAATACTTCATTTCTGACAAAATCAAGAAACAATTATCGTACACAAAAAATACAAATTCAATTTTCAAAATTCTCCATTAATGGGATTTCTTTTAAATTGTCAATAATTTAAAAAGATATAATTTTTATTATACATTTCATTCATTCAAATCACAGCATTATTTTATAAAATGTACACAATTTATTTTTAAAATATTCATTTTAATTGTTAGAGAGTAATTTCATCTTTAAATAAAATGGTTGAAATAATTTAAATAATAATGGTTGAAAATATTTACTAAAAAAACACCCAAATCATGTAGCATAAATATGTTAAAATTTGTCATTTTTGTGCATTTAAATTTCAAAAGATTTTTTAATAACAACCTAATTACTTAGAAGGGTTTATTACTTTGACAATTTGTACTCTTCATTTATATAAAATACTGGAGTAATTGCTAAATAAATATAGTTTTTATGTTTTATCTGGAAGCATATGTACAAAGCTTATTGGGAACATTCCCCTTGTAGAAGGGTCTCGTTCTAAAACTCCTTCCATCCAGTTCTCATCCTCTGTACTTGTACTGGTCACAAGAATAATGTCCCCCTCTTGAAATGATAACTCGTCTTCATTATCTGCGGAGCAGTCATACAGCGCCTTACACCTTGGTGGCCCAGTATCTGGTTGTTCCAAGGGACAGAAGAAATAAGGCTGCAACACAACATCCAAAACAGTGAATAACTGCTGTTTATTTTAGGGTTGTTTGAAAACATAAAATGAATAAAAAACTTAATTATTAATAATTATAAATTTATGTTATTGTTTTATTTATTAACTTTTGATAACAGTTTAAATTTTGTTTAAGAAGCCAGAAGCTCTGAAGCCTTCGTAATACTTTGCAGAATTCCTTGGATACCGAACATGTTTACTTTTAGTGCTTGTATAAGCCAAACATTGTAGAACTTCTTCTTAATTGTCTTGGCTAGAATTTTTCGAAAATAACTATTATAATGGAGTCTGTACTTATCCACAAGTAAATGTTATTTTTAATTTGATTTTATATTTCAAAAAGAATAGTATTTTGTTGATGTTACAAGTCCAAATGAAAAATGTGGGGTGTCCGAGTTTTACTTGTTACCTAAAATATTAAAACTGGGAAAACTAGGAACACAACTCTTATAAAAACTCTTTGTCAGTAACTCTTTCTTTCAGCTCACTTTATCCATAGAAAGTAAAACTGTATAAAAAGGATCTGTAATTGGGCTTAGTGGACTTTTAATTAGTACACCAATCATTAGTTTAATAATCTAGGAAGTTGGTAGCTTGAATATGAGACAAACCACATGTAAATAATATTATTGGTTTTTCCAAGAGTAATAAAAAAATTGACATTTTCAAGTTATAAAAGTTATGAACTGGTTAAATTAATTATATTGGAAGGAATCTGATACCTTGCATATATTATTTAAGTTCAAGTTTTTAATGAACTGCACAAGAATATATTCATTATTATTTATTTAATTGACTTCTTTTATTGCCGGCATTTTGGCCTTTCACATTCCGTTATGACTATTTTCAGGACTAAAACCGTAATAGATAGCCAATATAAACAAATTAACATATGCACCAATAAATATGCCATGCACGCCAATAACAGGCATATCTAGAATCCACAAACCCAACACACCATTTAGACCAATAATAAATTTCAAAACCACCGTTTTACATGATCGCAAAAAATGCTAGACAAAATAATAAGATCTAAAATACATATCAACGCCACATACAATATAAAAAACTGATACGAATTAATTAATTAATTTAAAAACATAGAAACAAATAGCAACACAAAAATAATTAGTTATCACATAACCAACATGAGCCCTAGTATTCCAATAAACAAACCATAGTAATAATAAAAAACAAACTAATACACAATAACGAGAAAGAAAACAGAATAAATAGTATTATTACACCAATCAAACACATATGTAACCAAAACTACTTCCAATTTAACAATAAATACTATAAACAAACAACTGAACTCCCCATGGGATCACCCATATCATCTGTCATGTCAGAAATATATCTACAACACTTTGAACAAATAATAATTAAACCTATACCATACACACACATAACATTTTACTATGGACAAGATACGTAGATGATATACTTGTAATATACCAACCTACCATCCACAACAAACACATCCTATTACTAAACAAATTAAATACATACAACAAAAACATACAATTCACCTTCGAAACAGAAACAAACAGAACAATTAACTATCTTGAAATTACATTAAATATAAACAATAATAAAATAGAAACTACAGTTCACAGAAAACCACCTTCTAACAATACCACAATACACTACAAATCTAACCACCCCTGGACACACAAAATTAACACTTACAGTAACATGATAAATAAAGCAATAAAATACACACAGGATAACAAACAAAAATTAAATGAAGAATTAGATAACATTACAAAAATAGCAATAGAAAATGGATAAGACAAACACCTTATAAAAAATATATACAATAAATTCTCAAAAAAACCTAACCTCAACACAGACTACAACCTGAACACAAAAGTAATAATAAAAAATTACCTAAAATATAAATACACCAACAAAATAGAAAAAATAACAAATATATACAACAAAGAACACTACACTCCAACATACAAACCAAACAACAAAATAATAAAATCTTAATAAGACAAACTACAAAACAAATACAGAAAAACATAGCCTATCTGGAATCTACAAAATTGCATGCAACGACTGCAACGCATTTTCATACCATTACAGAGCATTCAGTACTAAAAATAAAAAAGCATCAAATGTAGCAGAACACCTAATATCACATGAATATGAAACAAGTTTCGAAAATAACCTAGCCATACTTGAAATAAATGATAACCCAATAGAACTAAACTCACTAGAAAAATACCACATCTATAAAATCATATACAAGAATTTAATGAACCAACAGACAACATATCCAGGTGACGTACTTTTCAAAAACATCATGCACGCAGCACAGGACGAAACATACATGACGTCAACAAATACCAACATCACGGACCGAACAACGACACCAGAAAAATAGAGAAAAATAATTCAGTGATTCGACAGTGGTCAAGTGACCAAAACGTGCCTCATCACATAAGGTAAAAATTAATTGCACTTAGTGGTGGAATAATTGTTTAAATCAACAATAATAACTTTGTAAACTCCGTGAAACGGAAAAAATAATAGACGTGAATTATCACGATATATATATATATATATATATATATATATATATATATATATATATATATATACATATATATATATATATATATATATATATATATATATATATATATATATACATATATACATATATATATATATACATATGAAGTTATTATTATTAATTGTAAACAATTTTTTCCACCACTAAATGCAATAATTTTAATTTATGTGATGAGGCACCTTTCGGTCACTTGACCATTGTCGAATCACTGAATTAATTTTTTCAAATAAATAATATCCCAACTGAACTAAACTCCTGGAGTTTAATCAACGTGCAATGGAAAAATAATGGACAATGTGAAATATCACGATATATATATACACGAGGTCTGTTCAAAAAATACGCGGACTGTTTGAATTTCGCGACTCTAGTTAGTTTCAAGAGAATCCGCTTGGTGTCGCTAGGTTCGTATAAATCACCTGATTAAAACGCGGTATTTCAGTCGCAGATATCTTCATTTGTCGGATTGTAAAATGGACAGCCTGAAGGAGCAACAAATTGGTTTTTTGAGTTTTGGGAATATGAAAAAGTCACAAGGAGCGAGGTCAGGTGAGTAGGGGGGTTGGGAAAGAACAGTGATCGAGTGTTTGGCCAAAAACTCACGAGTTCTGAGTGCTGAGTGAGCTGGAGCATTGTCGTGATGGAAAAATCAGTTATCACTTCACAACAATTCTGGCCTTTTGCGTTGGACAGCGTCTCTCAGACTTTTCAGTACTTCAATGTAGGTAATCTGGTTAACTGTAGAGCCTTCAGGGAAGTACTCATAGTGAACAACACCCTTAGCATCAAAAAAAACTTACAGCATCACCTTCACATTCGACCGAACTTGGCGAGCTTTTTTGGGTCTTGGGGACGTTTGACTCACCCATTGGGATTATTGGACCTTCGTTTCAATATCGTAAACATACACCCATGATTCATCACCAGTTATAATTCTTGACAAAAAGTTCTCATCTTCATTTGAACGATCAAGCAGTTCCCGACAAACCCAGACGCGATTGGCTTTTTGGTTGTCGGTCATCAGGCACGACACAAATTTCGCAACGACGCGGTGCATCTTCAATTTTTCGGTCAAAATCTCGTAACAAGATCCAACTGATATTCCACACTCTTTGGAAAGCTCCCTAATGGTCAGACGTCGATTTTCAAGCACCAGGGTGTTGATTTTGTCAAAGTGTGGGTCGTCAGTTGACGTTGAAGGATGTCCAGGACGCTCAACGCCATCAATCGACTGTCGGCCACCCTTGAAACGTTCATGCCACTTGAAACATGCAGTACGCTTCATGGCAACATCGCCGTAGGCCGTGTTAAGCATGGCAATGTTTCTGTTGCAGATTTCCCTAGTTTTACAAAAAATTTCACAGCAATTCGTTGCTCCTTCAGGCTGTCCATTTTACAATTCGACAAACGAAAAAAATACTCTTTACTAAACTGCGTGTAGCTCATCAACAAATGAAGATATCTGCGACTGAAATACCGCGTTTTAATCAGCTGATTTATACCAACCTAGCAACACCAAGCGGATTCTTCTGAAACTAATTAGAGCCACAAAATTCAAACAGTCCACGTATTTTTTGAACAGACCTCGTATATATGATTTTTAACCTCCATTTTTTATATGATCATATATATAAATATGGTTATACATAAAAGTTGAGTGTGAATGAGATTAAGGGAAGTTTTCCCTTGCAATCTAAAAAAATTTAAAAATTTTGAATTTTGAATTTCAAAAATTAAATGAAAGTACCAAATGTTAAAATTTTTATATAGAAGAAAAGTAAAGTAAAACAAAGAAGTGATGTAACCCAGTATTTTATAGTAAATTAAACAAAATTTTAATTAACAAATAAATTTAACACAGGGAGTGAAAAACCAATAATTAAGTGTGAGAAAATAACTAAAATATACTATCTTATGAACTCGGCCACCTACAACCACCATCGACATTTCTAAAGAACAAGCAAAGTGTATAAAGACTCAATAGTGAAAACCAAAACCATCAAAATTTACTAAATAAAATAATACAGTGAATTTAGTGAAATAGACAGTTTAGGAATTAAAAGAAAAATAACTGCCATAACACAAGCTATTTCATGTGCGTAAGCAACAATCTAAGACCCGTTGATAAACCATCTAATTTGTGAGACCAAGCAATAGGGGCAAGTTGCAGCGAGTCCAATAAATACAGAAATGCAAGGTTTTCTGAGCAGAGTCCAAAAAAATTAAAATTTACAGAGCCGAAAGTTACTATGTCGGTTTGTGGCTAGGTAGGACAGTTTAAAATTACAACCAAATCTATCATGACTGAATACTTCATCGATATATAAAATTAACCTTCCGTGGCAATAACAAACAATAATTATCAATATAACTTCAGAACATATTTTTTATTCATTTTATATGTATTGTATTGGAGGTAGGCAATGTGGATTTTTCCAGCCCTATTAGCACCACGTTTTGGGGGGAATTATATTGTTCCAAAATTGTAAGCTTTCAGGGCATTACCGGGAGTTTTTGTAATTTTTTTCGTACCTCTGATAACTTACCTCACCACCCAGTATAATGGTTTTTGCTAAAATCGAACACGTGGGAACTGGAAATAAATACCAAATTTCATCTCAATGGGTCCAGTATTTTTTACGTGATTGAGTAATACACACACAGACACCATTAGATTTTTATATAATAGTATAGATTAGTTCCCAATAAATATATCAAACTATAAACTTTCTGATTATTGTCTTGAAAACCAAGGGAAGGAAAAACAATGTAACACAACATTTGTAAAGTAACTTATAACTAAACTCGAAAGATAAATATCAAACGATCACAACAATTACTATCAGCTGTTTAAATGTGTTTAAAAGTGACTGTTACAGGTGATTATCAGCTGATTAACTCAAGTTAAGTATTAAATGGAGTATAGAAAATTGAGTGTTAAGGTGGTTCTCAAGGCCCGTAGGGTGGTGTCTTGATGACATTTCTATATAAAAATAAGCCTATGTGTTAACCAGGGACCCTATGAATGTCTATGTAAAATTTCAGCTCAATGGGTAATTTTTATGTGGCACGGTTATAGACGAAGAGCTGTAGTTCATTTAGCATTACCCAGGGTACACCGGGTGGAGGCGAACTACTTTGTACCCCCTGCCAGGCACACGGCAGAACACAGCAACAACCTGGGTGATTGCATCAAACTTAGGAAGGCACAGGCGAAACTGCAAAGGACGATAGTAAATAGTAAAAGAAGTAAATTCAGAAATTTCATCGCGGGAATCGACTTCAGGAAGGACGGAACTAAAGCACACAAATTCATCTCCAGGCTGCATAACGAAAGTAAAAGCTTCAAAGACCACCCGATCAAACATGGACAAGAAATCATTGTCAACCGGGAGGACATTGCCAACCTTTTCTGTAAATTGTTCTCCTCACGACCAGACTGCCAGCACTTTAAGAACCATCGAAAAATAGCAACCCCAGCAACCGCACTGAACAGGAAAGATTTTTTCCAGGTGGATTTTAACTTGTCGGAATTAAGGCTAGCTATAAGTGAAATCAGGTGTAGAAGAAGCTGTGGAATTGATGATGTCTATCCCGAATTCATTGTACATCTGGGCAAAAAAGCACAAAAAACCTTACTAATGCTATGAATGAGAGCTGGCGCATCGGTATCCCAGACACGTGGAAGAAGGCGGTAGTGGTACCAGTGTTTAAGAAGGGAAAGGATCCCGAGAAATTAAGCAGTTATAGACCGATCAGTCTTACTTCTGTTACCTGCAAAGTTATGGAAAGGATGGTCAACCACAGGCTAGAGGCCTATATAGAGAGAACTAATATAATTCGAGAAGAACAGGCGGGTTTTAGAAAACACAAATCAACTACTGACCAAGTCAATAAGCTCTCCCAGTGCGTGAAGGATGGCTTTCACCGAAAAATGTCCACCCTTGCGTGTTTTATTGACTTTCAGGGAGCTTACGACACAGTTAGCAGAAAACTCCTCTTTAACAAAATTGCCAACTACAGAGTAGCAGGAAATATGTTGAACTGGATAAATCCATTTTTGAGCCAACGATTTATAAAGGTCCGCTATGGAAACAGAAGTTCTCAGTTCTGTCAACAGAGAAGGGGACTCCCGCAGAGAGCGGTCAGCAGTTGTACTCTTTTCAACCTTTACATGAATGATTTAATCTGCAACAGTAACGTAAATAACCCGGGAGTCGAAGTACTCTGTTACGCAGATGATGTGATAATATGGGCGACCAGCAGCAACATCAACTCCTTGGAAACCAAAATAAATGAGACATTAGGTGGAGTCAAAAGATGGTGCTCAGAAAACGATATGATTATTAACGAAAAAAAGACCACAGCACAGTTATTCACACCATCAACTAAAACTTACGATCCACACGTAGTAATAGGGACTACTGACCTGCCAATAACGCGATCAACCAGGTACTTGGGTATCGCTCTGGACAGCAAACTCCAGTGGTCGGGACATATAGAGGGTGCTGTAACAAAAGCTGCAAAAAGGCTGAATATGATGAAGAGACTGACTGGAACGAAGTGGGGTGCTACTCAGGACGTTCTGATTACTACATACAAGTCTTACATCCGCCCAATCATTGAATATGGCTCAGAAGTTTACAACACGGCTTCTGACAATGCAAAGAAAGACCTGAATACAGTCCAAAACAATGCATTGAGACTGATATGTGGTGCTGCGAAGTCTACCCCAATTACAGCGTTAGAAAGTCAAACAGATATTGAGCCCCTTAACGCTCGCAGAGACAAAGCTACTATCAAATTCTTCGAAAGGGCCTTAAGAACCGACAATGACTTCTGGTAGAAATACAGATGCGCAAACCAAAGGCTTAAAACCCAAGTCACACCACTGGCAAAAGCCGCAGAAATAAGAAGAAGACATGGATTGAAAGAATCAGAGCGACAACCTTTCAAGAAAACGAAATATATAAAGGAAAGGACCGAAATACCATAGTGCACATCAATACCTGGTGTAAGCCTGAGAAAAGCCGACATCCAAATCTGCGAACTCAAAGCACTAACAGAAGCTATGATCAACGAGAGGTATCCGGCCTACGAATGGCTGTGTGTGTACAGAGATGGATCGGCAATGCATGATGCATGCGGAGCCAGATATTTCTCCTCAATTGGGCAAAAATCAATAGCAGTGGGGAAAAACAGAACCAACTTCGAAGGAGAAGTGACCGTCATCGGCGAAGCGGCCAGAGAGATTCTTCTGTCGCCCAACACCAAGAAGGAAGTTTTCCTCTCGAACTCAACATCCGCGATTCAGGGGATCACCTCCCCAAAGCCACAAGAAGGGAAGGAAATAAACAACTGCCAGAAAACACTCCGCATGTTACAAAAAAACAACACAGATCACAGTACAATGGGTGCCGGGGCACTGTGACATCAAAGGAAACGAAAAAGCAGATAGTTTGCCCAAGCATGGCTGCTCCATGGCGCAGCCGATCCTCCCCCTCTCATACTACAGTGTCTGTCGGAGTATAAACAGCACTATCAGCGACTCCGTGAAACGGGACAGTAAAGAAGCTGCTACAGGAAAGCAATGGGAAAAGATCATCCAGTCAAGCATACCACTGGATCTTCCGAGAGGCGTAGCAGTGGCTTTTTTTTTTGATGACCACTGGACATGACTACATGCAGAGACACCTGCAGTGGTAGACACACCAATCTGCCCACTCTGCTCCGACAACGAAGGAACGGCAGAGTATCTTACCACTTGTGACGGCCTGAAGGATATCTTTCACGAGGAGTCCAGGGAAGGACTCGCTACATTATACTGGGAGGCACGGCACCGGATGGCTGAGAGGCCAAGGACGGGCGTTGGCTGAAGTAAGAAGTAATTTTTATGTGATTGAATAATGCACGCAGGCACACACACACACACATGGACAGATGCCATTAGATTTTTATATATTAGTATAGATTTAATTGTTTAAAATAATTAAAATCATATGAAATAATTGAGTTTTACAAAAAGGCAAGTTTTTGTATATAAATTATTCAAATTTCATATTAAAGTGTCTATACTGCCTTAATCATTAAGAAACCAACAAAATGTGAGTATTTAATTCAAATTAGTAGAGTGGTTTTGACTATATACTTGGTCATTTTAAATAAAATTAAGAGAAAAGAATTCTTGCAAAAGTTTGAACAAGTTAAAATATTAAATATGAATTCTTAAATTGTGTAGTCCATTACGTTCGATGAATCTTCTTAATCACTTTAACAATAGTTTATGACAATTTGAACTTTAAATTTAATAAATTTTGTTAAAACCTTACTGAGACAGAACGTTTTCGATTGCTATGTGCCGATCTTCATCACTGTCTTCTGCTTGGAGTTATTGGGTCAAGCGGTGACGGTTTTAAAGGTAGGTTTTCGATAGTATCAAAGAGTATATGTAATGTGTAAATAACAAGTTACAATACAAAATACAATACAACACCAACAACAAAGATAAACTACAAGCACCAGGCGTATACAAACTGAACTGCGCCGAGTGTAACAAATTCTACATTGAACAAACAGGTTGCAGCTTTAAACAAAGAGTCGAGGAATACAAACAGAACACCAACTCAACATTTTACAATCACATAGAAGAAACAGGACACAAATATACAGACATTTACCATAACCTGGAAATCCTACATATCAACAAAAAAAGACCACATCTCAATACACTAGAACAATATGAAATTTACAGACACACAAAAATACAAAGTACAAACAAATTAAACGAACAAACACAATACAAATCACACATACTCTTTGATGCTATCTAAAACCTACCTTTAAAACCATCACCGCTTGACCCAACATCTCCAAGCAGAAGACACTGATGAAGATCGGCATGTAGCGATCAAAAACGTTCTGTCTCAGTAAGTTTTAACAAATTTACTAAATTTAAAGTTCGGATAGTCATAAACTATTGTTTAAGTGATTAAGAATTAAATATGAGTAATAATTTCATGTAAAATTAGTCAATGATTTTGAACTTATTAAATAACTATTAACATAACAGAATGTTATGTTTAAATAATATCACTTAAGGTAGAGGTAAAAATATAGTCTTAATGACGGTTTAAAAAATTTTGTTGTTTTTAAATTACTCGTTTCAATGTGTAGATCACGAATATCAATTTTTTTCTGCAGATAGTACGGAAAGTTACTTTTTTCACATTTTAAATGTTAGGGCTGTAATGGCTTGTAGGCCTATAGCGTGAACCAGGCGCGCAGTAGCTACAGTATGCAGCATTACGTCTAGATTTGGTTGTAATTTTATACAACATCACTATAAACCAATATTAAAATATACCTACGAAGTATCAAGTCAAGATAGATTTGGTTATAATTTTATTCAACATTACTACCTACCTATATTAAAGTATACCAACGAAGTAGCCAGTCAGGATAGATTTGGTTGTAATTTTGGTAAATATTTAGACCTATTGCCGATGTTGAAAATTATAACCAAATCTATCCTTACTGGATACTTCGTAGGTATACTTTAATATAGGTAGATAGTAATGTGGTATAAAATTATAACCAAATCTATCCTTACTGGATACTTTGTAAGTATACTTTAATATAGGTAGAAAGTAATGTTGTATAAAACTATAACCAAATCTATCCTGACTGGATACTTTGTAGATATATTTTAATATAGGTAGGTAGTAAAGTTAAATAATATTATAACCAAATCTATCCTGACTGGATACTTCATAGGTATATTTTAATTTATTGCACTTTTGCTATTACTTGCGACCAGATTTTTAGTTAGCAAAAAGTCTGGTCGCAAGTAATAGCAAAAGTGTAATAAGTCATTAACAACCAGCTCGTCATGAACAGCAAAAAGATTTTGATATATTTTAATGTAGGTATATAGTAATGTTGTATAAAATTATAACTAAAAGTTAA
The DNA here is from genome assembly GCA_036971475.1 of Prosapia bicincta. NCBI lineage: Eukaryota > Metazoa > Arthropoda > Insecta > Hemiptera > Cercopidae > Prosapia > Prosapia bicincta. Next base: position 529,932 of record JBAIZL010000053.1, on the reverse strand, counting down.
ATATTTAGATTTTGAGTTTAGTATTAAAATAAATTTACTTTGACGTAGTGCAGTGCGCTGTAGCTACTGCGCGGCCGGTTAACCCTATACATGCTATTATGGACTAACATTAAAAATGTGCAAAAGAATTAACTTTTCGTATTTTCGGGAGAAAAAAGTTAACATTCGTGTTTTACACATTAAAATGAGTAATTAAAAAAAACATTTTTTTTAACAATATCAATTATTATTTATGCTATACATGCCAATACAGCCAAACATTTAAAATGTGAAAAAGTAACTTTCCATATTTTCTGCGGAAAAAAAGTTGATATGTGTTGTAGACATTGAAACGAGTAATTTTAAAAAAAAATTTTGCAAACCAAGACTATATTTTTACCAAGAAAGATAAAAATTATGGAAATAATTAGCATATTATATAGTGCGAAAATTTAAAATAAATTTTTAATTTATTTTTTAAGAGTAAATGAACAATGATTAAATTTATTAGATAAATTAAATATATCTAAAACATTAATTCAATCAATTATGTGGTGTTAAAATATTTTCTGCCTATTAAGAAAGGGAGTAGCAATCAAGAAGTGTATAACTGTGTTTAATTTAACTTTTCTAATGATTAAAATTATTATGCAAAATCATTTAAATTTATTTCAAAATATCCTGTGTTAGTAAATAAATAAAAACTTTAAGTTTTTTCCAACTTATAAATTAATGGTTACAAAGTTATACATCAAAAGTATTTAAATTCATAAATTAATAAATGCAATAAAATAAAAGCCTAATCTTACAACAGGAGTGCTTCCTCCTGAGAGTAAATTAATTAAAAATATATCAGCTATATTAAAAGATAGTTAGTTTTTAAATTAAAATCCAGGGATGAGTTCCACTGGCAGGAACGGCTTAAATGTAACACAGAAGCCTACAAAGAGGTAAATTAAGCAGGATCATATTTTGCACGGCCTAAATTGGATCACCTGTTAAGAATGGCACATGGTAAAATTGTATGTATGTTATGATTGTTCATGCTAATATGAATCTTTTCAGCTGACAAAATTACTGACATATATGACTATATAGCCCTCACAACATTAGTTAACAGTAGGGGGTATTTTAGAACAGCAAGTCAAGTCGGCATGTCATTGCATGCGCATAAGTGCATTCTAAGCAATAAAGGCAGGTGGTTAAAAAAAATAGAGAGAGGTGTGTATGGGGGCGTGTGTGCATGCATGTGTGTGTGTCTGTATTGCAACAGGCTAAAATGTCACATTTTATGTGACAAATGAAATTTTAAATCCTATAATTTTAAAATTTTGTATAGTCAGAGTAGCGAAGCTAAAACATAATAGAAATGCCTTAGGCATAAGGTAGCATGAGTTTAACGCGCGTAAGGCCGAGAAACAAGGCCATTAGCAGGGAGAAGGGGTTTTTTATATGTGAAAGAGGGAAAACGGTTAAAATCCACCTAGATAGACCATCCATATTCAAGAGGATGCAGAACAGAAGGAGAAGAGAAAATTCCAACTGAAAGAGTTACAGGATAATTGAGAAATTTCGATCAAATGTGAATATATGTGGGAATTGCAAACAGGAAGTGATGAAATGCTCAGTGTTCTGAATATGTCATTTTAGAGACTAGCTATTGGTTGAAAGAAGATTTGGAGGGGTGGAAAATGCCTAAAAAGATGCACAAATTTCAGGCAGCGTGGTTTAAGATGGCAAGCTGGAAGGTTGTGGGGGGCGAGCTCTGTTTTGTTAAAACGTCAAATAGTTTCAAAACATATAGTTACAAGACAATGCAGGGCTAAGAACGGTAGAACTTTCGCTGAGATGTAGTCTTGTGTGTTTTGGAGGAAACTCTCTAAAAGTGGTTTTCGTCGAATAACATCAATGTTGTAGCGTCCTCGAGAGTAGTTGTCGCAGAGAAGTATTGACCAGAAGGAGGGATAACTCTGAAAAGGTCAGACTTTAGCTTCTCACTCTCTTAAATAAATTAAAATTTTTATATTAAAGTTTTTGGGGAAGGTTGAAATTTTAGAGTTTAAATTTAGATAAATTTACAAAAGATGTACAGTAAACTCCCGATTATCCGTGGGCGGATTAACTGGTTTGTGGATTATCCGGGGTCTGCCTTTGTTTTACAAATATTTAATTTTTATTCCAATCAGATTCATGTCTTTAAATTTCCAAACGGTGAATTACGACGTAAATACATATAAGGCTTAATAGAAGTTAAGACGAAGGGAATAGATATGTAAATATGTACGTACTAATTTTTATACTGAAAGGGAAGCATCCCTACACGGGCCAGCGAAATAAAAGGGGCGAGCAGACTACTGTATATAAGAGACGATGACAAAATGCTTGGACGCCCGAAAACCTAATGTGTATCATAAGATTGTAAACAAATGTCAGCTAATCTTGGCTATATATAGTCTAGGACATTATCGATCTTTTTGGCTTTGCGACACACGTGACACAAGTAGACACTGTGCGACAAAATAGTTCTCAAGAATCTTAGATCACACATTAAAGCTAAATCAATGCTCACAAAAAAACAGACGGAAGTGAGATTTTTTTGTTAAAAAGTGAAAGTATTATGTGTAAAGGAAATTACATATGTACATATATACTTACTTTTGACATATACTTATGTATGTATTGTAAATAGTTAGACATATAAATGTACATGTTATAATCTGTCAAATACATCCACATTTTAAATTATTTTCTGTATTTATTTTGTCCTTTGAAGGTTATTTCAGAATTGCATTAACCGGGGTCATTATTTGTGTAACTTATGGTATAATAATCGATTATCGATCGTTTTGCGTATTCTTTGTTCATAGTGGATTATCCGGGAAATTCGTTATCCGGCGTTGACGGGCCACCCTATTCCACGGATAATCGGGAGTTTACTGTGAATGCGTTTTGAATAGTGGCTTTGTTAGGAAAGAATGTGGAGGGGATAGCGTTAGTTTGCGGTAGCTACCTACTTCAAAATGATGGACTCCACTTTGCAGATTTAACAGATACTAATAAAAATAGTTTGAAATAATTTTTAAATTTCGAAAATAAAGTAGACAGTTTTTAACATAAAATAAGTAATTCAAAATTAAAATATTAATGTAGTTAAATGTGAATAACAAATAAATAGACAAAAGACATGTTAAATAAGTTCAATTTGAATCTCATTTTAGAGCCATAATAAGACATCGCCGCTTTTAACGTAACATTTTTTATAATAGATAATGACCCCAAGAAAATAATAAACGAAAGAAAATAAATAGTTTCTAAATTATTTAAGAATTTCATAAAAGGGTTTTAAAGCAGAGAAAATGCGTTAGAAAAATGACACTGAATTTTTCGTTACATAAATTGAAAATTAGATTATGTTGAGTTTTGGCAGAACACTTTATAAATAGTAAGTAAACTTCTGGAACACAGATATGAGGGTCCTATGCATTAATTTTAGATTATAAAAAAGGTTAAATAAATTTCATGTTTAGAGATAAGTTATGTTTGATGGGTAAATTTTGATGAATTTTAGTTGTTCTCATGTTGTTTTAAACTTAGTTTTTGTATAGTTTTAAGAAAGATATAAAATATTTAAAAATGTTTGTTGAAAAAAATTTTGTTTTTTAAATGTCTATTCTTAATTTGGTTTAAGACACTAAAGTCAAATATTAAGAGATTTCATGATAAAATGAAAGGATTGTTTAAACCAAAAAATTGAAATAAAGTTTTTGAAAATAAATTAAAATCTTGTAGAGAAAAGTAAAGTAGGTTTATGCAATTAAATTAGAAGTTTTCAATTGAACAAAAAATTAAATAATAAGATTTGAGTTTTTAAATATTAACGAAGAAAGGATTGATGTTGATTTTAAATTAAATTTATAGTATTTTTGAAAAAGGATGAAGGTAAGAAAAAAAAGATATAAAAATTTATTTGTTTACAAAGGAAGTTATAAAGTTTATACTGAAAGGCTTAAGAATTGTCAAAAAATTAAGAAGAGGTTAAAATATAAAATAATTAAAAGCTGTGCTTTAATAGAAATTAAATTAAAACAAAATTAAAACAAGGTTTTTACTAAACAGTGATTATATTTATTTGAACAACTTTCTCACACAATCCTAAACTAAGTGGTCACTAAGCTCCAAGATGCCTTCAAATGAACTCACTCATCAGGAACAGATAATCAAAGGGTTAAATCTCAGCGAGTAAGGTTTTTTAAATAAAGTCCAGTGACTGGTTCTCTGGAAGATTTTGGTAAGCATTGCACCGGGGTTTGGCCACTGGCCGGACCAGCTGTTCAAAATTTTTACCGAGCAACGGACAGACGGTGTTGCAGCAGTGCTCGGCCAGAGGGAGGGCGAACGTTGTAGGGTCGGTCTGTTGCAGTGTGTGTGTGTGTGTGTGTGTGTTGCAACGGGCAAACAATGTCACAGATTGCCGTTGCAAAAATAAGTAAATTTCATGTATTTTAGATAAGTTGTATAAGCTGAGTTACTAGGGAGAAAACAATATAGAAAGACCTTAGGGTTGTAATAAGAATAAATAAAGAGTTTTAAACAAAAGAAACAAAGCCATTAGCAGGGAGATGGGTATTTTTATTTTTTTATACTTAATATATATTGCAAAAGAGAAAACAGGTCAAAATCAACCTAGAAACACCAACGACATTTGACAGGATACAGAATTTCAAAAGAAGAAGAAGATGCCTAGATGCAGAAATCAAGAAAAAGCAAGATGAAAGAGTTAAATGATCATTAAGAAAACAGGCATAAATATCGATCGGCAAGGAACGAAAATTGACATGGGAGAAATGCACGCCGGTATGCTAGCTCCAAGTACATGGAAAACCCCAGTGAAAGCCACTGAAAAAGAATTTTCCCACCTTGGGAAACTACATCTGCTCCAAATCCAATTACAGGCCATACCCCAATGAAATCCACTGCTGAAGAATTTTACCACCTTGGGAAACTACATCTGCAACAGCTCCAAGTACAGGCAAAACCCCAGTGAAATCCACTACTAAAGAATTTTACCACCTTGAGAAACTACATCTGCTGCCAGCTACAAGTACAGACCATACCACAGTGAAAGCCATTGGTAAAGAATTCTACCGTCATAGTAAACTACATCTGCTCCAGCTGCAAGTACAGGCCATTCCAAAGTGAAAGCCACTGCTACAGAATTTTACCACTTTGGGAAACTACATCTGCTCCAGCTCCAAATAGAGACCATACCCCGGTTAAAGCTTCTGCTAAAGAATTTTACCACCTTGAGAAACTACATCTGCTCCAGCTCCAAATACAGGCAATACCTCAGAGAATGCCACTGCTAAAAAATTTTAACGCCTTAGTAATCTACATCTGCTTCAACTCCAAGTACAGGCCATATCCAGTAAAAGCCACTGCTAAAGAATTTTACCACCTTGGTAAAATTCCGTCCAGTACAGAGCCTCCAAAGCCATCATTGGAGTCGTCTCATCTACAAATAATTTGAAAGCTGAAACTGAATGTGGCCTAACCCCATTGGAAAATTGGAGAAAATTCGCCACAGTGAAATTCACAAACAAAATCAGGAGCAATCACGAACAACATATCTCAAAAGTCACCTTTCGGAACTGGTTGGAAAAAACCAGGCTAAAAAGATCTTCTACTCTCCAGTACGACAAAAACATCAGACAGGACATCAACCTACATCACACGAGCCTTGACATCTTTCAAGAACCCAGGTTCCCGGTCAAACCACCCTCCTTTGTGAATATAAACTTGAATCTCCTCGAACCCTGCTCCAAAAAAGAGCCTCAAGAAACAATCAAGAGGAAAGGAATGGAAACTATTGCCAAGATTTTAAAACCACACTTGGTTGCTGCTTACACTGATGGCTCTTCAAATTCTGACTGCGATAGAGGTGGATCCGGAATCTTTATAACCTTCCCTGATGGCTCAACTTCCAGACACAAAATTGCAGTAGGCAAAATCGCCTCCAACTTCACAAGCGAAGTCATTGCAATCAAAGAAGCTCTGAGTATTTACCTCACTTGGACAACACTCAAACCCTCTGATGGCACAGTAATCTTCACGGACTGCAGATCTGCTCTTCAGGCCCTCCAAAAAGGATATACAAACCTCGCCCAAAAGATCAATACCCTCCTGTCCTTAATTGAGGAAAAGAAGAAGCTTTGTACGCTTCAATGGATCCTGGCATACGTAGACATCAAATGGAACGAAGAGGCCGATTCTCTGGCCAAGGAAGCGAGGACCATCGAACCAGCCCCTGTGATTACAACATCTTCCGACGTCAATGCCGTTGCAAAACAGAAGCTCTGCCATAACAACCGAAGAAAATCATCACTTCCCGAGCTTAACTTCGACAGGGAAATAACAAAAACAATTGCCAGACTGAGGACAATGCACCTCAAAGACATGAAAATCTTGCCTGATGGATCAAGAACATACCCTGAATGTAGGCACTGCCCAGGGATACAGCTTAATCCTCTTCAACTGCCCGTCCATCATTGCAGCACTATTTAAAATTGACTTAAAACTGTTCTAGGGAGACCCTTTATATGGACAAAGCTGCAGATGTGGCCAGTGCAATGCTTCATGAATTTGGACCCGTGTAACTGTGCTCTCTCTACCTTTCTCTGAACACTTTTTTTCTGTTTTTTTTTTTATTGTTTTTATTGCACTTGTCACACGACAACAACAACAACAACAACAACCACCTTGGGAAACTACTACTGCTCCAGCTCCAGCTCCAACTACAAAAAATATACCCCAATCAAAGGCACTGCTACAGAATTTTACCATCTTGGGAAACTACATCTGCTCCAGCTCCAAGTACAGGCCATGCCAAAGTTTAAGCCACTGCTACAGAATATTTCCACCTTGGGAAAATACATCTGCTCCAGCTCCAAGTACAGGCCATGCCAAAGTTTAAGCCACTGCTACAGAATATTTCCACCTTGGGAAAATACATCTGCTCTAGCTCCAAGTACAGGCCATACGAAAGAGAAAGCCACTGCTACAGAATTTTACCACCTTGGGAAACTACATCAACTACCAGCTCCAAGTACAGGAAATACATCAGAAAAAGCCACTGCTAAAGAATTTTACCACGTTGGAAAACTACATCTGGTGTTAGCTCCAAGTACAGGAAAAACACAAGTGAAAGGCACTGCTAAAGAATTTTCCCACCTTGGGAAACTACATCTGCTGTCACCTACAAGTATAGGCCATACCCCAATGAAAGCCATTGGTGAAGAATTCTACCGTCTTAGTAAACTACATCTGCTCCAGCTCCAAGTACAGGCCATTCCAAAGTGAAAGCCACTGCTACCGAATATTCCCACTTTGAGAAAATACATCTGCTCCAGCTGCAAGTACAGGCCATTCCAAAGTGAAAGCCACTGCTACCGAATATTCCCACTTTGAGAAAATACATCTGCTCCAGCTTCAAGTACAGGCCATACCAAAGTAAAGCCACTGTTACAGAATTTTACCACCTTGGAAAACTACATCTGCCCCAGCTCCAAGTAGAGACCATACCCCAGTGAGAGCTTCTGCTAAAGAATTTACCACATAGGTAATCTACAACTACTCCAACTCTAAGTACTGGCCATACCCCAGTTAAAGTTACTGCTAAAGAATTATTCCACCTTGGAAAACTACATCTGCTCCAGCTCTAGGTGCATGCCATACACCAGTGAAAGCCCTGCTTAAGAATTTTACCATCTTGGGAAACTACACCTGCTCCAGCTCCAAGTACAGGCCATACACCAAGAAAAGTCACTGCTAAAGAATTTTACCACCTTGGAAATCTACATCTGCTCCAGCACCAAGTACATGCCATACACCAGTGAAAGCCTAGGCTTACGAAATTTACCACCTTTTGAAACTACATTTGCTCCAGCTCCAAGTACAGGCCATACTCCAGTGAGAGCCACTACTAAAGACCGTACCACCTTGGAAAACTGCTACTGCTCCAGCTCGAAGTACATGCCATACACCAGTGAAAGCCACTGCTAAAGAATTTTATTAACTTGGGAAACTACATTTGCTCCAGCACCAAGTACAGGCCGTACCCCAGTGAAAGCCAAAAGAAGAAGAAGAAGATGCCTAGACACAGAAATCAAGAAAAAGCAAGGTTGAAAGAGTTAGAAAATCATTAAGAAAACAGGCATAAATATCAATCAGCAAGGAACGAAAATTGACATGGGTGAAATGTAAGCCTGAATGCTAGCTCCAAGTACAGGGAAAACCCCAGTGAAAGCCACTGGTAAAGAATTTTCCCACCTTGGGAAACCACATCTGCTCCAGCTTCAATTACAGGTCATACTCCAGTAAAAGCCACTGCTAAAGAATTTTACCACCTTGGGAAACTATTTATAAAAGAAGGTTTTCTGCAACCATAATGGTGTACACATCCCTCAATCATATAGCATCACTTAAAATTATGTCCTCTCATGCGTATCATCTCCAAACAACATCATTTCACATACACTCACCCTCTGTAGTTGGTCACGGAATGATCAAAGTCCTACTTTGATCATCCCTCTGGATATCAGACATGAACTTTGCCTCAAACTTAGAGAGGAGAGAGGCCCTAACTTGAATCCTCTGCCAATTGAACAACTATAGAATCCTTAGACATTGTCAGAATACTAATCCTAGAAACTATATTATCAGAAACGCATAATGAAGTGATAATATTAAATCTCATGCAAATTATTCATATGACACTATATGCACGACACGGGCTCATGCAAGACAACATCAAACAACCAAGTTACCTCACTCTCTTCTGCGTAACTTTCAAGTTTAGTGTTTTCACATTTTTTCTGAAAACAAAATCAAACTGTAACCAACTTCAACTGTCATTTACATAAAAACTGTTACAATATATATCATAATACTTATTTTTACTTATACCGGTACTATAGATTAATAAAATCTTACCTTTCTTGGTGGCGGGATAGGGTTGTGGGTAGCAAATGTGTTTGATGCTTCTAGCTCCGGAGCTAACGAAGATATACTTTCTGTAGATTGACCATTAGAGAGATGAGATGATGGCAGTGATGTAGGTGTAGGAGGTGGTGGCCCACGTGGCCTTTGAATGTTACCTATTTGGACAAGGGAAGTTAGTATACTACAATGAACAGAAATCCCAAATATGGACATTTTTTTACAAAATCAAAAATAGTACAGTCAACTCCCCAAAATTTTTGCAAACTTTCTGATAGTTAACAAACTTGCATATTATCAACAAAAAATTGTTTAATTAACTACATCATAAAAAAAGACCAAATATGTGTTTTATAATAAATAAAGAAGACCAGATATAAGACAATTAATTTATAAAAAGTATAGGCAAATGAATCAAGAGTTGAACTTTAATTAATCAAATCCCTTGGGGAATAGTAAAAAAATTAATTATCTAGTAATCTGAAATAATGATGTTACAATATACAACTACAGTGTTTAAGTACGCTACAAAGCAATTTAAAATTATCAACTTAGTGTAGTCACAATTTTTATCCATTGTTTTGAAATATTACAAAAATTCATTACAACAAACGTTTAATAATGATAAAATATCCATTGCCAAACATTTGCTAAAGAGCCCATTTGTTATCTCATTTGTATCAGCCAAGTATTTCAAACCGCTAAATTAAAACATAAAAGGTTATAAATCATAAATTATATACAGCAAACTTTGTATTTCTAAAAAAACCCATCCAAAACATAACTAAAGATTCACATATCATTAGGATTCACATCAATAACACTACAAATGAAAACCTCCTGCATGTTTAACATGTTGTCTGGAATTCCACTAAGGTTACATTAGGTTTAATTAAAAATTTGCTGCTGTGTTTAACATGTCTGGAATTCCACTATGGTTTCACTAGGTTTAATTAAAAACCTCCTGCTGTGTTTAACTTGTCTGGAATACCACTATGGTTCCATTAGGTTTAATTAAGAACCTGCTGCTGTGTTTAACATGTTGTCTAGAGTTCCACTGAAGTTATATTAGGTTCAATTAAAACCTCCTGCTGTGTTTAACATGTTGTCTGGAATTCCACTATGGTTACTTTAGGTTTATTTAAAAACCTTATGCTGTGTTTAACATGTTGTCTGGAATTCCATTATGGTTCCATTGGGTTTATTTAAAACCTCCTGCTGTGTTTAACTTGTCTGGAATTCCACTATGGTTCCATTAGGTTTAATTAAGAACCTGCTGCTGTGTTTAACATGTTGTCTAGAGTTCCACTGAAGTTATATTAGGTTCAATTAAAACCTCCTGCTGTGTTTAACATGTTGTCTGGAATTCCACTATGGTTACTTTAGGTTTAATTAAAAACCTTATGCTGTGTTTAACATGTTGTCTGGAATTCCATTATGGTTCCATTGGGTTTATTTAAAACCTCCTGCTGTGTTTAACTTGTCTGGAATTCCACTATGGTTCCATTAGGTTTAATTAAGAACCTGCTGCTGTGTTTAACATGTTGTCTAGAGTTCCACTGAAGTTATATTAGGTTCAATTAAAACCTCCTGCTGTGTTTAACATGTTGTCTGGAATTCCACTATGGTTACTTTAGGTTTATTTAAAAACCTTATGCTGTGTTTAACATGTTGTCTGGAATTCCATTATGGTTCCATTGGGTTTATTTAAAACCTCCTGCTGTGTTTAACTTGTCTGGAATTCCACTATGGTTCCATTAGGTTTAATTAAGAACCTGCTGCTGTGTTTAACATGTTGTCTAGAGTTCCACTGAAGTTATATTAGGTTCAATTAAAACCTCCTGCTGTGTTTAACATGTTGTCTGGAATTCCACTATGGTTACTTTAGGTTTAATTAAAAACCTTATGCTGTGTTTAACATGTTGTCTGGAATTCCATTATGGTTCCATTGGGTTTATTTAAAACCTCCTGCTGTGTTTAACTTGTCTGGAATTCCACTATGGTTCCATTAGGTTTAATTAAGAACCTGCTGCTGTGTTTAACATGTTGTCTAGAGTTCCACTGAAGTTATATTAGGTTCAATTAAAACCTCCTACTGTGTTTAACATGTTGTCTGGAATTCCACTATGGTTACTTTAGGTTTATTTAAAAACCTTATGCTGTGTTTAACATGTTGTCTGGAATTCCATTATGGTTCCATTGGGTTTATTTAAAACCTCCTGCTGTGTTTAACTTGTCTGGAATTCCACTATGGTTCCATTAGGTTTAATTAAGAACCTGCTGCTGTGTTTAACATGTTGTCTAGAGTTCCACTGAAGTTATATTAGGTTCAATTAAAACCTCCTGCTGTGTTTAACATGTTGTCTGGAATTCCACTATGGTTACTTTAGGTTTAATTAAAAACCTTATGCTGTGTTTAACATGTTGTCTGGAATTCCATTATGGTTCCATTGGGTTTATTTAAAACCTCCTGCTGTGTTTAACTTGTCTGGAATTCCACTATGGTTCCATTAGGTTTAATTAAGAACCTGCTGCTGTGTTTAACATGTTGTCTAGAGTTCCACTGAAGTTATATTAGGTTCAATTAAAACCTCCTGCTGTGTTTAACATGTTGTCTGGAATTCCACTATGGTTACTTTAGGTTTATTTAAAAACCTTATGCTGTGTTTAACATGTTGTCTGGAATTCCATTATGGTTCCATTGGGTTTATTTAAAACCTCCTGCTGTGTTTAACTTGTCTGGAATTCCACTATGGTTCCATTAGGTTTAATTAAGAACCTGCTGCTGTGTTTAACATGTTGTCTAGAGTTCCACTGAAGTTATATTAGGTTCAATTAAAACCTCCTGCTGTGTTTAACATGTTGTCTGGAATTCCACTATGGTTACTTTAGGTTTAATTAAAAACCTTATGCTGTGTTTAACATGTTGTCTGGAATTCCATTATGGTTCCATTGGGTTTATTTAAAACCTCCTGCTGTGTTTAACTTGTCTGGAATTCCACTATGGTTCCATTAGGTTTAATTAAGAACCTGCTGCTGTGTTTAACATGTTGTCTAGAGTTCCACTGAAGTTATATTAGGTTCAATTAAAACCTCCTGCTGTGTTTAACATGTTGTCTGGAATTCCACTATGATTACTTTAGGTTTAATTAAAAACCTTATGCTGTGTTTAACATGTTGTCTGGAATTCCATTATGGTTCCATTGGGTTTATTTAAAACCTCCTGCTGTGTTTAACTTGTCTGGAATTCCACTATGGTTCCATTAGGTTTAATTAAGAACCTGCTGCTGTGTTTAACATGTTGTCTAGAGTTCCACTGAAGTTATATTAGGTTCAATTAAAACCTCCTGCTGTGTTCAACATGTTGTCTGGAATTCCACTATGGTTACTTTAGGTTTAATTAAAAACCTTATGCTGTGTTTAACATGTTGTCTGGAATTCCATTATGGTTCCATTGGGTTTATTTAAAACCTCCTGCTGTGTTTAAAATGTTGTCTGGAATTCCATTATGGTTCCATTGGGTTTATTTAAAACCTCCTGCTGTGTTTAACATGTTGCCTGTAATTCCACTATGGTTACATTAGGTTTAATTAAGAACCTGCTGCTGTGTTTAACTTGTCTGGAATTCCACTATGGTTTCACTAGGTTTAATTAAAAACCTCCTGCTGTGTTTAACTTGTCTGGAATTCCACTATGGTTCCATTAGGTTTATTTAAAAACCTCCTGCTGTGTTTAACTTGTCTGGAATTCCACTATGGTTTCACTAGGTTTAATTAAGAACCTGCTGCTGTGTTTAACTTGTCTGGAATTCCACTATGGTTTCACTAGGTTTAATTAAAAACCTCCTGCTGTGTTTAACTTGTCTGGAATTCCACTATGGTTCCATTAGGTTTAATTAAGAACCTGCTGCTGTGTTTAACTTGTCTGGAATTCCACTATGGTTCCATTAGGTTTATTTAAAAACCTCCTGCTATGTTAAACATGACTGGAATTCCACTATGGTTCCATTAGGTTTAATTAAGAACCTGCTGCTGTGTTTAACATGTTGTCTAGAGTTCCACTGAAGTTATATTAGGTTCAATTAAAACCTCCTGCTGTGTTTAACATGTTGTCTGGAATTCCACTATGGTTACTTTAGGTTTAATTAAAAACCTTATGCTGTGTTTAACATGTTGTCTGGAATTCCATTATGGTTCCATTGGGTTTATTTAAAACCTCCTGCTGTGTTTAACATGTTGTCTGGAATTCCATTATGGTTCCATTGGGTTTATTTAAAACCTCCTGCTGTGTTTAACATGTTGCCTGTAATTCCACTATGGTTACATTAGGTTTAAGTAAATCCACCTGCTGCGTTTAACATGTTGTCTGGAGATCCACTGAGGTTATATTAGGTTTAAATAAAAACCTGCTGCCGTGTTTAACATGTTGTCTGGAATTCCACTATGGTTACATAAGATTTCATTAAAAACCTCCTGCGGTGTTTAACATGTTGCCTGTAATTCCACTATGGTTACATTAGGTTTAAGTAAAAACCTCCTGCTGCGTTTAACATGTTGTCTGGAGATTCACTGAGGTTATATTAGGTTTAAATAAAAAACTGCTGCCGTGTTTAACATGTTGTCTGGAATTCCACTATGGTTACATTAGATTTAATTAAAACCTCCTTCTGTGTTTAACGTGTTGTCTTTAATTCCACTATGGTTCCATTAGGTTTAATTGAAACCTCCAGCTAAGTTTAAAATGTTCTCTGGAATTCCACTATGGTTTCATTAGGTTTGATTAAAAACCTCCTGCTGTGTTTAACATGTTGTCTGGAATTCCACTATGGTTACATTAGGTTTAATTAAAAACCTCCTGCTGTGTTTAACATGTTGTCTGGAATTCCACTATGGTTACATTAGGTTTAATTAAAAACCTCCTGCTGCGTTTAACATGTTGTCTGGAGATCCACTGAGGTTATATTAGGTTTAAATAAAAACCTGCTGCCGTGTTTAACATGTTGTCTGGAATTCCACTATGGTTACATTAGATTTAATTAAAACCTCCTTCTGTGTTTAACATGTTGTCTTTAATTCCACTATGGTTCCATTAGGTTTAATTGAAACCTCCAGCTAAGTTTAAAATGTTCTCTGGAATTCCACTATGGTTTCATTAGGTTTGAATAAAAACCTCCTGCTGTGTTTAACATGTTGTCTGGAATTCCACTATGGTTACATTAGGTTTAATTAAAAACCTCCTGCTGCGTTTAACATGTTGTCTGGAATTCCACTATGGTTCCATTAGGTTTAATTGAAACCTCCAGCTAAGTTTAAAATGTTCTCTGGAATTCCACTATGGTTTCATTAGGTTTGAATAAAAACCTCCAGCTAAGTTTAAAATGTTCTCTGGAATTCCACTATGGTTACATTAGGTTTAACTAAAAACCTCCTGCTGTGTTTAACATGTTGTCTGGAATTCCACTATGGTTACTTTAGGTTTAATTAAAAACCTCCTGCTGCGTTTAACATGTTGTCTGGAGATCCACTGAGGTTATATTAGGTTTAAATAAAAACCTGCTGCCGTGTTTAACATGTTGTCTGGAATTCCACTATGGTTACTTTAGGTTTAATTAAAAACCTCCTGCTGCGTTTAACATGTTGTCTGGAGATCCACTGAGGTTATATTAGGTTTAAATAAAAACCTCCTGCTGTGTTTAACATGTTGTCTTTAATTCCACTATGGTTCCATTAGGTTTAATTGAAACCTCCAGCTAAGTTTAAAATGTTCTCTGGAATTCCACTATGGTTTCATTAGGTTTGATTAAAAACCTCCTGCTATGTTTAACATGTCTGGAATTCCATTATGGTTCCATTAGGTTTAGTTAAAAACCTCCTGCTGTGTTTAACAAGTTGTCTGGAACTCCACAATGGTTACATTAGGTTTAACTAAAAACTTCCTGCTGTATTTAACATGTTGTCTGGAATTCCACTATGGTTACTTTAGGTTTAATTAAAAACCTCCTGCTGTGTTTAACAAGTTGCTTGAAATTCCAGTATGGTTACATTAGGTTTAACTAAAAACTTCCTGCTGTGTTTAACATGTTGTCTGGAATTCCACTATGGTTACATTAGGATTATTTAAAAACCTCCTGCTGTGTTTAACATGTTGTCTGGAATTCCACTATGGTTACTTTAGGTTTAATTAAAAACCTCCTGCTGTGTTTAACATGTTGTCTGGAATTCCACTATGGTTACTTTAGGTGTAATTAAAAACCTCCTGCTGTGTTTAACATGTTGTCTGGAATTCCACTATGGTTACATTAGGATTATTTAAAAACCTCCTGCTGTGTTTAACATGTTGTCTGGAATTCCACTATGGTTACATTAGGATTATTTAAAAACCTCCTGCTGTGTTTAACATGTTGTCTGGAATTCCACTATGGTTACTTTAGGTTTAATTAAAAACCTCCTGCTGTGTTTAACATGTTGTCTGGAATTCCACTATGGTTACTTTAGGTTTAATTAAAAACCTCCTGCTGTGTTTAACATGTTGTCTGGAATTCCACTATGGTTACTTTAGGTTTAATTAAAAACCTCCTGCTGTGTTTAACATGTTGTCTGGAATTCCACTATGGTTACTTTAGGTTTAATTAAAAACCTCCTGCTGTGTTTAACATGTTGTCTGGAATTCCACTATGGTTACATTAGGATTATTTAAAAACCTCCTGCTGTGTTTAACATGTTGTCTGGAATTCCACTATGGTTACATTAGGATTATTTAAAAACCTCCTGCTGTGTTTAACATGTTGTCTGGAATTCCACTATGGTTACTTTAGGTTTAATTAAAAACCTCCTGCTGTGTTTAACATGATGTCTGGAATTCCACTATGGTTACTTTAGGTTTAATTAAAAACCTCCTGCTGTGTTTAACAAGTTGCTTGAAATTCCAGTATGGTTACATTAGGTTTAACTAAAAACTTCCTGCTGTGTTTAACATGTTGTCTGGAATTCCACTATGGTTACATTAGGATTATTTAAAAACCTCCTGCTGTGTTTAACATGTTGTCTGGAATTCCACTATGGTTACATTAGGATTATTTAAAAACCTCCTGCTGTGTTTAACATGTTGTCTGGAATTCCACTATGGTTACTTTAGGTTTAATGTAAAACCTCCTGCTGTGTTTAACATGTTGTCTGGAATTCCACTATGGTTACTTTAGGTTTAATTAAAAACCTCCTGCTGTGTTTAACATGTTGTCTGGAATTCCACTATGGTTACATTAGGATTATTTAAAAACCTCCTGCTGTGTTTAACATGTTGTCTGGAATTCCACTATGGTTACATTAGGATTATTTAAAAACCTCCTGCTGTGTTTAACATGTTGTCTGGAATTCCACTATGGTTACTTTAGGTTTAATTAAAAACCTCCTGCTGTGTTTAACATGTTGTCTGGAATTCCACTATGGTTACTTTAGGTTTAATTAAAAACCTCCTGCTGTGTTTAACATGTTGTCTGGAATTCCACTATGGTTACATTAGGATTATTTAAAAACCTCCTGCTGTGTTTAACATGTTGTCTGGAATTAGACTATGGTTACTTTAGGTTTAATTAAAAACCTCCTGCTGTGTTTAACATGTTGTCTGGAATTCCACTATGGTTACTTTAGGTTTAAATAAAAAACTCCTGCTGTGTTTAACATGTTATCTGGAATTCCACTATGGTTACTTTAGGTTTAAATAAAAACCTCCTGCTGTGTTTAACATGTTGTCTGGAATTCCACTATGGTTACTTTAGGTTTAAATAAAAACCTCCTGCTGTGTTTAACATGTTGTCTGGAATTCCACTATAGTTACTTTAGGTTTAAATAAAAACCTCCTGCTGTGTTTAACATGTTGTCTGGAATTCCACTATGGTTACTTTAGGTTTAAATAAAAAACTCCTGCTGTGTTTAACATGTTGTCTGGAATTCCACTATGGTTACTTTAGGTTTAATTAAAAACCTCCTGCTGTGTTTAACATGTTGTCTGGAATTCCGCTGTGGTTACATTAGGTTTAACTAAAAACCTCCTGCTGTGTTTAACATGATGTCTGGAATTCCACTATGGTTACATTAGGTTTAAATAACAACCTCCTGCTGTGTTTAACATGTTGTCTGGAATTCCGCTGTGGTTACATTAGGTTTAACTAAAAACCTCCTGCTGTGTTTAACATGATGTCTGGAATTCCGCTGTGGTTACATTAGGTTTAACTAAAAACCTCCTGCTGTGTTTAACATGATGTCTGGAATTCCACTATGGTTACATTAGGTTTAAATAACAACCTCCTGCTGTGTTTAACATGTTGTCTGGAATTCCGCTGTGGTTACATTAGGTTTAACTAAAAACCTCCTGCTGTGTTTAACATGATGTCTGGAATTCCACTATGGTTACATTAGGTTTAATTAAAAACCTCCTGCTGTGTTTAACATGTTGTCTGGAATTCCGCTGTGGTTACATTAGGTTTAACTAAAAACCTCCTGCTGTGTTTAACATGATGTCTGGAATTCCACTATGGTTACTTTAGGTTTAATTAAAAACCTCCTGCTGTGTTTAACATGTTGTCTGGAATTCCGCTGTGGTTACATTAGGTTTAACTAAAAACCTCCTGCTGTGTTTAACATGATGTCTGGAATTCCACTATGGTTACATTAGGTTTAAATAACAACCTCCTGCTGTGTTTAACATGTTGTCTGGAATTCCGCTGTGGTTACATTAGGTTTAACTAAAAACCTCCTGCTGTGTTTAACATGATGTCTGGAATTCCACTATGGTTACATTAGGTTTAAATAAAAACCTCCTGCTGTGTTTAACATGTTGTCTGGAATTCCACTATGGTTACTTTAGGTTTAAATAAAAACCTCCTGCTGTGTTTAACATGTTGTCTGGAATTCCGCTGTGGTTACATTAGGTTTAACTAAAAACCTCCTGCTGTGTTTAACATGATGTCTGGAATTCCACTATGGTTACATTAGGTTTAAATAAAAACCTCCTGCTGTGTTTAACATGTTGTCTGGAATTCCACTATGGTTACTTTAGGTTTAAATAAAAACCTCCTGCTGTGTTTAACATGTTGTCTGGAATTCCACTATGGTTACTTTAGGTTTACATAAAAACCTCCTGCTGTGTTTAACATGTTGTCTGGAATTCCACTATGGTTACTTTAGGTTTAAATAAAAACCTCCTGCTGTGTTTAACATGTTGTCTGGAATTCCACTATGGTTACTTTAGGTTTAAATAAAAAACTCCTGCTGTGTTTAACATGTTGTCTGGAATTCCACTATGGTTACTTTAGGTTTAATTAAAAACCTCCTGCTGTGTTTAACATGTTGTCTGGAATTCCACTATGGTTACATTAGGTTTAAATAACAACCTCCTGCTGTGTTTAACATGTTGTCTGGAATTCCGCTGTGGTTACATTAGGTTTAACTAAAAACCTCCTGCTGTGTTTAACATGATGTCTGGAATTCCACTATGGTTACATTAGGTTTAAATAACAACCTCCTGCTGTGTTTAACATGTTGTCTGGATTTCCACTATGGTTACATTAGGTTTAAATAAAAACCTCCTGCTGTGTTTAACATGTTATCTGGAATTCCACTATGGTTACTTTAGGTTTAAATAAAAACCTCCTGCTGTGTTTAACATGTTGTCTGGAATTCCGCTGTGGTTACATTAGGTTTAACTAAAAACCTCCTGCTGTGTTTAACATGTTGTCTGGAATTCCACTATGGTTACATTAGGTTTAAATAACAACCTCCTGCTGTGTTTAACATGTTGTCTGGAATTCCGCTGTGGTTACATTAGGTTTAACTAAAAACCTCCTGCTGTGTTTAACATGATGTCTGGAATTCCACTATGGTTACATTAGGTTTAAATAACAACCTCCTGCTGTGTTTAACATGTTGTCTGGAATTCCACTATGGTTACATTAGGTTTAAATAACAACCTCCTGCTGTGTTTAACATGTTGTCTGGAATTCCGCTGTGGTTACATTAGGTTTAACTAAAAACCTCCTGCTGTGTTTAACATGATGTCTGGAATTTCACTATGGTTACATTAGGTTTAACTAAAAACCTCCTGCTGTGTTTAACATGTTGTCTGGAATTCCACTATGGTTACATTAGGTTTAACTAAAAACCTCCTGCTGTGTTTAACATGTCTGGATTTCCACTATGGTTACATTAGGTTTAAATAAAAACCTCCTGCTGTGTTTAACATGTTGTCTGGGCGATGTTGCACCACCGTCACATTAACATAACATCATTGGGTGTTACAGCTGTATGTTTTTCTACGTAACACTACGTTATGTCAAGAGCGGAGACAGTGTCGGCATGAGTAACAGCATTTGTAGAGGCATCTTTTTCTTCGCTATCGCTATCTGCTACACTGTCATCTTGTTTAACCTGGACCATAGAGACCATGTCATGCTCGGTATATTCTTCTTATTATCTAGTTTTGTTCACTCTTCCAGGCCACTTTCATCAGCATCTTCACATTCTGGTACTCTTAGAATGAGCTGAATGACCTCAGTTTCATCATCCTGTGTTCTTAAAGGTGTTTCTACAAATTAGAGGCTAGGCCAGAGCTTCTCCCAAGATTTTTGCAGTAAAGTGTTACTGGTATTACTCGAGGAATCAACTACCCAGTAAATTACATCCTTTATTGTAATCGTCTTAAGTTTTTCTAGAATAGAAAGAGAACAAGCTTCTTCAATTAATGTTTGCAGAAGCTTTTTTCTGTAGCTCAGTTTCATGTTCTGCAGCACATTTTGATCCATAGGCTGAAGCAACCATATCACATTAGGTGGGAGAAAAATTGCTGAAGCAACGATGTAATATTAGGTGGGAGAATAATGCTTTTATGTCTTTATATACCAACTGCATGTCTGAAGAATGTGAAAGAGCATTGTCTATCAAAAGTAGAGCTTTTGGTGGCAGTTCATTTTATTCATTAAATTTTGTTACTGAAGGAACAAATTCATTTTTGAACCACTTCTTGAAAATATTACCAGTCATCCACGCCATACACTGATTTCTGTAATGAACATGGAAAGCATTCAAGTTCATATTTTTAGGGGCTCATGGCTTTTTCCAATCACCATTAATGGTAGCTTATTTGTTCCCGCGGCGTTACTGCAGGCTAAAACTATGAGATGCTGTTTGCTCGTTTTAAAGCCTGGCACAGAAGATTCCTCTTTAGAAGCAAGACTTTTAGTGGGAAGGGCTTTAAAATTCAATCCCATGCATTATAAACTTCCTGGGGTGAGTAATTTTCAGACGAAATCAAATCTCTGAATTCGTCTAAATATTCATTTGCAGCAACATTATCAGCTGATAACTTCTCCCCGCTTACCGTTAGTTGTCTAATTCCGAGCCTTCTAGAACTACTTTCTGCCTCTCTTGTGTAAACCAAAAAAATACAGCTTCGTGCACTTTTTCATTCACAGAAACTTTCGCGTGATGACGCTGTTCCAAAGACTTTATACTTGTAACACTGCAAAACTGTTAAATTTTTGCACGATTTTTTCCAGTAATTTTTTTAGTGATTTTTTTCCAGTCACTTATTGTAGCCTTACCAACAGTAAATTCAACGACCAACTTTGTCAAACTTTCCTCTTTGTCTAGTCACATAAACACTTCAAATTTGAAAAAAAATCTTGAAAAAAGGTCTACAGTACAGTATTGATACAGAAATATGTAATGAATGCTCAATATTGTTCGTTAATAATAAAAACACACTTCTATCAAATACAAAATACACAGAAAATCCAAAATCTAAACTTTTTCGGCAAATCTGAACTTTTTCAGCAAATCTGATTTTATTCAAATCCGAACAGGCTATAGCACCAATTAGTTCGGATTTGAGGGGTTCCACTGTATTCACAAACTAATAATGTTAAACACTTTATATCTCAATTTAATGTTTTCATTATGTCTGATGAATTATGATCATCCTCAGTGAGACCACCTTATAAGTTATTCACTAATAAGACTTGTTATACTCGATTAACACAAGATAACTCATTTTTTTACACTAGATAATTTATTCAATTTGTGTAAAATTACAAATGTTTGTTCGATAATAACTGCATTTTCTTACAGTATATTGTTTCTGGAATATATATATAATCTACACACTTTACACTGAATGTATAAACAAATCTTGAACGAAACTGCACAGTTAATATATTTTAGACAACCACTGACAGCAATAACAGCAAAAGTTAGAGAATCTCATTTTTTCTCAGTTTGTGATTAAATCAATATTTATATGTAATGCTACTAACCTCAGGTGGTCAATTCACTCGAACCAAACTTACTGTTTTAAAAACTTCAAATATACACACTGTAGTTGTTTTTTTTTCTTTAATAAACTATATTTAGTAAGATATACTATATGGGGCTGATATTTTTGTTGTTGTTGTTTCAAGGTAAATATCACTAACAAAACGTGATTTTAAATTTAAATCAAAGATGTCATTTAATCATATTTAGTTTCAAGTTTGTTACTGTATGGCAAGATGTGCCCATAATTTTATGTAACATGATTCAATATACAAAAATAAGGTTTTACAAAATGTGCTAATTTTTATTATGAAAGTTTATTGTTATATTAGCTATATTTTTAATAAAAAAATAACTATACTTAAAAAAATAAGTACAGTAGAAACTCGTTATCATGCCACAAAATAATTGCTCACCTTTAGTGGAGGTAGCAAACTCAACTGTTCACCATATCTCATTTTGTCATAAAAGCTCCATTGTCAAAATGTATATTTACTTTTATCTACTTCCCTCACATAAAAACATTAACTATTAATGTGCAATAGAATGAACCAGTTTTGTTGTGTAATTCCTGGAACCATTCTGGAGCTCACTATCTGATGTAATAAAAAAATAAGTAATAGACCTCATTAAAAACAAAATAAATTCATTAACTACCCAACAAAACTGTCTCCTAGGTGCTTAAAATACTAGAAACTGCTGGTGTAAACACAACACTATACATGGGTGTTACTTAGAGGTGATTGTAATGTCAATTTATAGGGAAATACATAGGGGTGATTATGGTGCCAATCTGTAGTGAAATACATCAAATTTTGACTATCGTAGTTTGCTAGTGCCAAATAGCACTGTAGCAGTTGCGTGAAAGATGGGTGCCTTCACTACACTTGAGCATGCTAGCTATTTGTTTTAATTTGTTAGCTGTATGTCTGCAATTTAGGAATGGCATACATGTTTTGTAGAAACAGAGTGCTTGGTACTACACAAGAAATCATCAGGTCATTGAAATACATGTGAAAAAGTTGTTAAGCATGTAAGGCAAAGTTTTGTCAACAGCCCAACAAAATCGACACAGTGTGTGTCTCATGAACTGGAAGTCCCATACACAACTGTTTGGCGTGCGCTGAGAAAATGTTTGCAAATGAAACCGTACAAATTGACTATTCTACAAACAATAAAAGACATTAGTAAAATTTCTCGTAAGAACTTCACTGCAGATATGTTAAATCGAGTAGATGAAGACGAACATTTCTTGGACAACAATCTTTTCTAGCGAGTCAACTTTTCATTTAATGGGAAAGTTAACACGCACAACTAGGATTGGGTGCAGTGAAATTCACAACAAACATTGCAACATGTTCGTGATAGCCTTAAACTAAACCTTTTTATGTATTGAGCAAGAACAAAAGGTACAGCCTATTTATTTCCGTGAGAGAACCATCAATGGGATAGTGTACCTGGATATGTTACAATTTTTGATACCACAGATCAATGAGAATGACCAAGAACGATGAGACACAACCCTACAACCTGACTGAGGTTTGGGATTTTAGGTCAAAAAATTGACCGTAATTGCATGCCCCTCATGTTCCCCAGACCTGACACCACTAGATTTTTTTAATGAGGATTTATTGGTTGTACTTCCTTTGCCGACTTCTCTACTGGAACTTAGATCAAGAATTTACATTGCCATTGAGCAAATTACACCTGCAATGCTACAGCGAGTTTGGGATGCTACCAATAGGATCTGTGCAGGATAACCAATGGAAGCCACATAGAACATCTTTAGTTCAAGGTAAAAAAATATGATGTGTTTCTCTTCAACAAAACACTAAAACCAGCTCTGTACTTTTTAAAATATATTTATATGACTTTTCAGAGTTGTAGTCTTTTTCGAAACACCCCATATATATAAATTTTCTGTTAGTTGACTTATATGAAAACTATACTAACACGATATTCTCTTTATCAGTTCATTTATCCCAAACTACAACCCACTCCAGGCTACGATTGTGATATGACAAAATGATATGGACATAAGTACTTCTAAAATAAATAATATTCGAGCTGGTTTGTGAGTGAAAGTATAATTAAAGAATAAATATGCTACAACTTTTGTTAAAACTTTATAGGTTATGTTTTTAGTTAAGCTTAATTTGATTGTGTAACATTACTGAGGATGACGACAAATTGTCGTTGAAACGCGTAGGGAAATAAAGTTTTTATATTTGTGAGTTGTGGCATATTTATTCTTTAATTATACTTCTAAAATGTTTAGCTAAATGTATGTATACATTGAACATAGATAATAATAGGTACTCTCATATAATAAAATAATTTTTATATATTTTTTTTAGAATTTATGTTCATGTCAAGGTTTTTTTAATGTCCTCTAATTCAATAACTTTTGTAATCTGAGATATCTCTTTTCCACAAATGTAATAAATTAACAAGTTATTTCTGTTTAGATCAAATAGTTTGCCATAATGTCAAAAGTCATTGATTGAAGATAAGAATTTAATAAATGTAACAATTAATTATTTGTTCTCAATTATACAACAGTATTGTTTTTTCAGCCTGCAAATTATATGATTGGAATTATCTCCGAAATTTAAAAAAAAGCTCTATTTTTAATAAGAAAGGAGACAAATTGATGAAAAATATTAATTTTTGCATACATGAAAAGTGAAAAGCACATTATTGGGAATAATTATGAAACTATGATAATACCTGAAGATTTGTCCAATGTGGTCGACTTAAGGGTAGGTATTTCCCCAGGAGGGATGACTAGCTTTGCTCCAGCTATTAGACACATACAGAATAGAATTATATGATGATGTAAACACTTGAAAAGAGATTACGAATGTTTTACTTGAAATGGTTATCAATTTAACACGGTTATTCCTTTAAATGACTATCAATTAAAATAATAACTGAGATGTGTTTATAATTTTTTTTAAACCCATGATAAAAACTTGCAGTCACTAAAATCTTGACATATTTAAAAAGAAAAAAAACTATCATGAAATTTAATTGAAAGAGTCTAACATATAAAATCTAATAAAATAATAATTAATGTATTTATTTACAAATTTATTTCATGAAGTTGTATTTTGTAAATTAATTATTTTTATTTTCAACAGACAGCAAAAGCAACATGATTAAACCCTAATTAACCAAAATATAGAGGTTGGATGTGATTTCGATTATAAACAATTTTGGATAACACACAGAGACATATATTAGACTAGCTCATTGAGGTACATCTTTGAGTTAGGGTGTAGAATAGAGGTGTATCCTAAGTAAGTTTCTGTAATACACAAAATAAGTTTTCCTACTACTTGGCTATCCTGTAATGATTTTTTTATGGGATTATAGAAAAACTCAGATTACTATTGAAAATCAAGAAAGTCCCCAAATACTTTTCCTTTTGGTATGAAAAGTTGTCCATTAGAACTTATAAATTATCTCCATAAGCACAATCTTTTGTGCAGTTCTGTTCAGCTTTTATTCAACTAGAGTTAATTTTAGAGAAAGAGATTTAAAATTATTTGCTTACTCGACCGTCGTATTTATTTCAATTTATTAGCCATACAAGAATTAGAAGGCTATTATAATTTGTATTCATTTAATTTTGTTCTGCCTATAGCATCTTTGCAACATTATCGTGTATATCTGTGTTATAAAACATATCCCTTACCGTCAAGTGTAGTTATGGGCAAAAGATATAAATTAAGGAACAATATGGAGTCTCATACTAAAGTTACTGACCAAATCACCCAAACCCCCGAACTGGTACAATCTGAGTCCCCTAAAGACGATGAACTAGGTAATTTCCTTGACCAGATAACGAAAAAACGAGAGCATTTAAGAGCTTGATGTTCTACGGTCCACGCATAGTGAAACCTGCAATGTAAAATCCCCCTCTCTGGATCATCAGTCATTCAGTCATGTTTTCGCTGGATTGCAACACCCAGTCGAAAGGCTCCTTACCATACGCCCCACTATTTTCTTAGACTTAGACAAAATGTGTACGCTAGTGAGCAACATCCAATATAATGATCATTTCCACCATAAGCAAAACCCTGTCAGATCGAAAACCCCAGAGTTATTTTAAAGGTTCTCGGGCAACATGCCAGATGTGCTAAGCCAGTAGATATGTCAGGCATAGAGCTAGTTACTGTAGAGCCAGGCCAGGACCCAAGTTGTAAAGCAAACATTATATTAAAATTTTTTTTTAAATTAGAAAAAATTAATAAGAAAAATCCAATGTTGAATAGTTGAAACTTTACTTTATCCCAATCAATAATGATTTATAGGCAGAAAAGTAGTTGAGTCCCGAACATTTGGTGGACGCGCCATCGTTCTGATGACTAGTTCTATTAGATAAGCCTACTCTATTATTATTTTGTGATTTCTGTATTGTATGTGCCCTAATATATATATATATGTCATCATAATTATTATATATCATAGATAATAAGGCATTGTTTAAAAAGGGAGCTACCAGATTCTCACTACAAGTAGGTCGAAGGCAAGGCGAGCCATACGCAACATGATGCGTAACTCCCTTAATAATAATATTATATATATATATAAAATACGTTTTCTTGTTTGATAATTTAAAACAACATAGGTTATTCAAATACAAGAATATTTATTAATTTAAATTCTTAAATACCATTAATGCTGGATAAAATTACTTACAATAGTAATATATTAACTTCATATATATATATATATATTGATTTTTTGGACTAGGAGACTGACAGACTTACCTTGGTAAGAGTCCACACTGTAGTCTTGAAATAGAAACACATAAAAGCACTTAAACAATGATATATTTCAACCACACAGTGGTCTTTGTCAATCGAAGAGAAAACACAAAAAGAAATATGAGAGAATGAAATAAAATAATTGTAATCACAGATTGTGTAGAGTAGAAATCAGATGTCACAGATGCACAGATTAAAGATATATATATATATTGTTTCCATGAGCATATGAGTGATTATAGTTTATATAAGTCTGTCAGGGGAAAAGAGATAGGGCTATTTGGAAAGGAAAAAAAATGAATGGATTTATCTGATGTTGAGGTTAGGGGATTCTCTGGACTTGGTATACCACTGGTATGATAGTTCCCACCTTCTCAGTTCTGAGGGATTGCAATCAGGGGGGAGTGATTTAATTATTTTTGTGGTATAGCAGTCATCAAAAGTTGTGATGTTGTGACTCGCAGCATGTTGAGCTGTTGGTCTATCCATATTCATAATTTTAACATCATGTCTGTGGCCATTCATTCTGATATTCAGACCATCCGTGGTCAGGCCTATGTACTGTGCTGAGCAAAGTTTACATTGTAGCTGGTATATGACATTTTTCGATGTACAATTATGATGACCCTGTATTTTGAAGACCATTTTTGTTGTTTGGCTGTTGAAACTATTTGCTGAGGGGTGTATTGGACACGTCTTGCATCTAGGTCTACCAGAGAAACCACACAAACTTCCTCATTGCTCCTTCCCATGCAATAGACCTAGATGCAAGACGTGTCCAATACACCCCTCAGCAAATAGTTTCAACACCCAAACAACAAAAATGGTCTTCAAAATACAGGGTCATCATAATTGTACATCGAAAAATCTCATATACCAGCTACAAAGTAAACTTTGCTCAGCACAGTACATAGGCCTGACCACGGATGGTCTGAATATCAGAATGAATGGCCACAGACATGATGTTAAAATTATGAATATGGATAGACCAACAGCTCAACATGCTGCGAGTCACAACATCACAACTTTTGATGACTGCTATACCACAAAAATAATTAAATCACTCCCCCCTGATTGCAATCCCTCAGAACTGAGAAGGTGGGAACTATCATACCAGTGGTATACCAAGTCCAGAGAATCCCCTAACCTCAACATCAGATAAATCCATTCATTTTTTTTCCTTTCCAAATAGCCCTATCTCTTTTCCCCTGACAGACTTATATAAACTATAATCACTCATATGCTCATGGAAACAATATATATATCTTTAATCTCTGCATCTGTGACATCTGAATTCTACTCTACACAATCTGTGATTACAATTATTTTATTTCATTCTCTCATATTTCTTTTTGTGTTTTCTCTTCGATTGACAAAGACCACTGTGTGGTTGAAATATATCATTGTTTAAGTGCTTTTATCAGAGTGGACTCTTACCAAGGTAAGTCTGTCAGTCTCCTAGTCCAAAAAATCTAAATAATCTTTACCAACCAAAACTAACCTAAATATATATATATATATATACCAATAAATTATATTAATATTTATTTGTATTGTATATTGTTTGTCATTATATTTATATGTTGGTTTGGGAAAAGATAAATATTTATTTATATTGTTAAATATTTGTTAATGTTTAGGATGTATACACAGGATGCAATAGATGGGTTATTCGGTAGTTACTCTCGGGACTAAGCTCCGGCATCGTTCGGACGAGGCTCCGCTGCGCCTTGAGAGTCCCAAAATGTTTACTCCGATACTACAGACACACACAGGGGGTTTCACTTTTCATACAATGCCGGTTTCCGTTTCGTGGGGGAAGTCTGTAAGGTTTTACTGCCTAAATAGTCTAATTCGATAGGCAATAATTCTAATTGTCGCCGCGAGATAGCAACAGCTGGCCAATAGTAAAACAGCTGTGCAGGCAAAGTTACTTTTGGCAAAGTGATATTTAGGGTATAATTTTAAAATGAAATAAAGTAGTCATTGGGAGAGACTGAGACTAGCGAGTAGAGAGAGAACATGTCTTCCTGGGAACCGACAGAATGCATCTGGCCGCATGCTAGCTTTCCGAGGGAACCAGAGAGGAGTAACACTTAGTCATTGTATCGACTAATAAAAGGTAAACGATTTATTTAATGTTCCTTTTTATATTTATTAACAATTTGTACGTTTATTTGAACATACTGTTCACGCTCCCCGGATGATTTTGTCATTCATTTTTGCTAGTTAAAATTAATATCAATGATTTGCACTATTAAATCCTCCGACGTCAGTGACATTTGACCTTGATGAATTTTTTAAATTTTACGGAATTGGCAGTCTTAAAAACCAGTTGAAACAAAAGCCTGGCTTAAACATTTCTCTTGAAAAACGCAAATCTGTTGATATCATGAGAACTGAAAATCAATCAAGGTTAAATAGAGAATAAATAAATTCAAATACTTCGGGGAAAACTAGAAACACTTTATTTCAGTAGAATAGGCCAAAAAACCAGTTCTACAGTAAGTAAAATTTCTAATGAAGGTTATTAGACCCAATCATATTATATAGTTTACTCTTTAATTAAATAATACTCAACTAAGTGAATACATAAGACTTGTAAAGGCTTTGCTTCGTAAAAGGAAAGATTGTTTCAAAAGTAAGCCCATATGTATTCACTTAGTTAAGTATTATTTAATTATAGTTTAATCAGTGAATTCAAGATAATTACAACAAGCAATATTATATAGGACAATAAAAAATTTCATAGGAAATTCTATTATAATTATATTGTGTAAATTAACATTTCTGGGATTCATTATTGAACAACCCAAGGGAATAAATAAGAAGTAATATTAATCGATCTGAAAAAAAATGAATGGAATTATCTGATACTGATGTCTGTTAGGAATGAGTTTTAACTGATGTATCATTCTTAAGACAATTCATATGTTCTCATACATTTTGGTTGTTAGCTATTAAAATTATTTACTGGAAGATTATACTGAACATGTATCACATTTACAGAACGAACGTGGGGAAACTTTCATTTCTTATAGTAAGATATGGAAAACTTTGGGTGTACCACAGCTTTTTAGATTGAACAAAGTTTGGAGTAGATCAATAAAAAGGTTTTGGGTGACCTACTCTTTTTATTGTGAAGTCATCTTTCAAGATTTTGTTCAGCCTCTGCAGACCAAGTTTTTAGATCCATTATTAAAGATATGAGTAAAACAGCCTTACCAATCAGATTTGTTAAGCTTCTTGATGGTTATAAAGTGATTATCCCTCATGCACAATTCCCTCATACAGGAAAATCTTTATAAGGTGAAAATTGTGTCAAAAGGTTCTAAGAAGTGTTTTGTGTATTAAGTGTTATATGTGTTAAAAATGCACAAAAATATATTGTTACTGTACAGTTTTTAATTTTAAAAGTGATTTATCTAGATAAAAGTGATTTATCTAGTGTTTTGAGTTTTAAAAACTTAGATTAAGTTGAGTTGGTGGTTTTTCCTCCACTATAAAAACTAATCACTTTAAATCAATTATTAAAATTTGATTAATTATTCGATTTAATTTCTTTCCCAATTATAATTTATAATATTACATATTTTACTAAACTAAATTTAAACTACTTAACTAAGTGAATATGTAATTGCTTACTTCCTAGGAACGAATGTTTTGAAACGTGTCAGCAAGTAAGCGATTACGTATTCACTTAGTTAAGTAGTTTAAATTTAGTTTAATCAGTGAATTCAAGATGATTACATCAAGAAACTTTTACATATTTTGTTCGTTTTTATTTTGAACCTTAGCTACGAGTTAAAAACTTATTAACATTAAAATATATAAACACTGTCTATGAGGTAGTAATCACTTTTTAACTTTTAATCAACCTAGCCATTTTTAGATATGTATTCCTTTGTTAACTAGAACTGCAACTTGGGATTTCCTGACTGCACCACCCTCAATATAAAACAAAGTAAAAGCTACTTTACTAAGTTTATCAGTTTATATACTTTAAAGATTATAATTAATCTTTATTTAAGCATTAAAAATAAAGTTATAGGAATTATAAAGCAAATTTACATCCAGGTCAGGAGGATTGTCCTCACAGTCTATACCTACTGAATGTAGAAAGTTATAGGAATTATAAAGCAAATTTACATCCAGGTCAGGAGGATTGTCCTCATAGTCTATACCTACTGAATGTAGAAAGTTATAGGAATTATAAAGCAAATTTACATCCAGGTCAGGAGGATTGTCCTCATAGTCTATACCTACTGAATGTAGAAAGTTATAGGAATTATAAAGCAAATTTACATCCAGGTCAGGAGGATTGTCCTCATAGTCTATACCTACTGAATGTAGAAAGTTATAGGAATTATAAAGCAAATTTACATCCAGGTCAGGAGGATTGTCCTCACAGTCTATGCCTACTGAATGTAGAAAGTTATAGGAATTATAAAGCAAATTTACATCCAGGTCAGGAGGATTGTCCTCACAGTCTATACCTACTTAATGTAGAAAGTTATAGGAATTATAAAGCAAATTTACATCCAGGTCAGGAGGATTGTCCTCACAGTCTATACCTACTGAATGTAGAAAGTTATAGGAATTATAAAGCAAATTTACATCCAGGTCAGGAGGATTGTCCTCACAGTCTATACCTACTGAATGTAGAAAGTTATAGGAATTATAAAGCAAATTTACATCCAGGTCAGGAGGATTGTCCTCACAGTCTATACCTACTGAATGTAGAAAGTTATAGGAATTATAAAGCAAATTTACATCCAGGTCAGGAGGATTGTCCTCAAGTCTATACCTACTGAATGTAGAAAGTTATAGGAATTATAAAGCAAATTTACATCCAGGTCAGGAGGATTGTCCTCACAGTCTATACCTACTGAATGTAGAAAGTTATAATGTAGGGAATTTATCACTAAAATAAAAAAATAGGTTATATTTATAGACATTGGATTAAACATTTCCTTTAAATAAATTACATACACATTATCTTTTTGTACATTAATTGCAATCTTTAAAAAATTAATTTTTTAATAAAATTATTTAATTTTGAAAATATATTTTAAAAAGCAGCTTTACAATAGCCATGCATCTTAGAGTGTGAGGTGTATAACTACGTACCTAAATGAATAGCTCGTGTGGAATCATTGGATGGAGATCGCTTGTGATAATTAAGTGTATGGTAAGCAGGATTAGGGTCAGAAGGACTTCGATTGTGGTTAGAAGGTAAAGTGCCGTAGTTTGCAGGTGGCAATGGTGCGGCTCTCTTCTTTAAACTGGAGACTATGAAAGGAATCAAACACATTAAAGACAAACACTTACACACAGAGAAAGTGACAGAGTGCCTTTCAAATTAATATCTCTTAACTCCGAATATTGATATATAATATTCATCTTAGAATTGAAATCTCATTACTCTTTCATAATGGAAACTTTTTGATATTATGATTAAAATTTTAATTTAAAAATTGGCAGTCACTTAGATTAAATAAAATCTATTTATTTAATAATAAAAAATTTTCACCAGTTTGAACCTTTTTGTAAAAATCTGTTTGTTCACACTGACAAAAGTAATTTAATTGTACTTAAAATACAGATTATTTTTAGAAAAATATATTTATAAGGAATAGAAAGATGTGTTGTGTTAAAAAGGTATAAAAGTTTTTAGTTAATTTGTTTTTTAGCAAATACTATAGTTTAAAAAAATATTATTATACACAATGCATTTAAAGTTATAAATGTTCACACTCTATTAATTTTAACTGAGGCAAAAAATCTACGTATTTAAAATTCAGTTTACTCTACCTTGAAAATTTAAAATGAGGCCTGAACTTTAAACAAGGAAAATATAGCTACAACTACAAAACACTTTAAAAATATATAAAATACACTGGCAAGCAAATAAAGATTAATTTACAGCTCAACTTTGATACGATTTGTACATTGAATTTCTACATTGTAATTTATACAATATGTTTACTTATAGGTGTATAAAAAAATTAGCTGATTCCAACATTAATATAGGTGTAAATCATGTAAAAAACTGTGTAAAAGAAATGTGGGTAAATAGTTATAATAAAAAACAGTGATTTAAAAATCAACACTCAAAAAATCTGTAAGTGCTTAACTTTACAGTTTAGATCAACCAAGATTATCACTCATTAAAAATCTATGCATAAAAAATTATTTATCAAATGAAGGCAATATCAAATGCAACAATAAACTTAATCCTTAAATTGATAACTTCAATAAATACAAGGTATCCCTATCACTATAATACAGAGGCAGATCCTTTATATATTTATTCCAGTTTTAGGATTATATATTTTTATAAAAATGTTGCAGACCTTGAGAGTACAAGATATTGATTGTAAGGCACTCTGGCTTAAAACCATAACAATTACAAAGACTAGGCTTTATACAAGAGCAACACCATTACTAGAGCTAAACAAATATAACAAGACTGAACACAGCGTTAAAAAGGAATTGTATGCAATTTATGAAGAAATGGCCAATACTATTGCACAGTAAATATAATAGATTTGGTCTCTCATCTTGTTATTCTCTGCATCATATTATTGAAGACAAAATAGAATAATATATATGCATGTAAAAACTGTTTAAAATAACTAGTAAAACAGGGCATTAAAAATGTGCAATTTATTATACACTGGAGGTTATAACCTTTTATAAATTTACTTAATGATTTGAATACACAAGCACATAAAAATGAATCTTGTTATATTTGCAAAAACATTTAATAAATTCTTTAATCAATACAAACAAAATCACAAAACAAACAAAAAATAATTGTATGAATAGAAAACTACTTAAGAAAGAAAGAAACACCAAAACTAAAAATAGCAGCAATCATATGATACACATTTATAAAATAAACATATAAAAGGTTTAATTAATAAAACAACAAAATACATTCTTAAAATCCGGAATTTCATAATTTACAAAAGTTGTATATGTACAGAATATTTTATAAAAATTTATGTCTTTTATTCCTTGGATGCCTGAGCACCACTCCTACCTCTGCTATGGAAGTGGAACTGGGTGTTGAGCCTATTGAAATATATATCAGAAGGCAAATGTGGACCAAATACTTAAGAATACAGTCATCAACACATAACCATCCGCTACACATCGTGATAAATGCAAGCAGTAACATCAGAAACTCATTCACGTGTCAAATTAAGTCCATGGCCTCCATGTTAATGTGTGGCGTTCCTGAAACCATCCCAGTGACATATGATGACAGACCAGGCTTATGGAATGGAGTGGAAATTGTTATGGAACTACCAAACCAGTTAACGAAAAACAACCACCCAGCAATCTTGAAAAGTGAAGCATTGTCCATGATAAATGAGCTTTATGATCGCCATATCAAGATATTCACTGACGGCTCAGTGGACATTGAAGGAAAAGTTGCGGGTGCCGGTTACTTTAATGAAACAACTGGTGATAGGTACTATGTGCCAGCAAACTAATTGTCCAGTATGGACGCAGAATTACTAGCTATAAATGCAGCGCTTACAAGTTGTTTATCATTGAAAGTATCGCAGGTGTGTGTCTTAACGGACTCCAAAAGTGCTCTGCAGGCTATATTGAACTCCGAACCTACGGCATATGCTTTTCGTATCATGGAAATTAGACGCCTGCTTCGTGAACTACAGAGCCATAGATGTGAGATTACTTTGCAGTGGGTACCATCTCATTGTGACGTATACGGAAATGAGGTTGCGGACCAAATAGCGAAAGCAGCCTCTAAAATGCAGCCTACAGATGAGAAGAAGTTTTCATTGCTTCACTGTAGGAACCAAAGCAACAAATATTTCTATAAAGCCTGGTTGGACAAATGGAATCAGTCAACCATTGGGAGACACCTACACAAGATTCAACCCCTACCAACTGACGGGAACTTATATAAGGGGGTGCAAAGACAACTAGCATCTTTTGCAGCAAGAGCTAGAATTGGTCACATAGTTACGCAGAAGTACCTATTCCGCTTCAACCTTACTGATTCGTCGCACTGTGCATTATGCGAAGACGATGAAGAGGATCTGGAGCACATTCTTCTGCGTTGCAGCTATCCAATTCTTTCACGTGACCTACTACGAGCAGAAGTCAATGATTTTGAGGACATCCTTAAAAGTAAAAAACACTGGCAGCTTGCTTGTGCCGCGTACAATGGACACCGGGCCATCGGCTATGATTGATGCTGGACGCCCGTACTAAGAAGTAAGAAGTAAGTAAGTATGTACTCTAATATATATATATATATATATATATATATATATATATATATATATATATATATATATATATATATATATATATATATATATATATATATATGAAGTTAATATATTACTATTGTAAGTAATTTTATCCACCATTAAGTGCAATGATTTTACCTTGTGTGATGAGGCAACTTTTGGTCACTTGACCATTGTCGAATCACTGATATTTTCTCCTTGAATCACTGATATTTTTCTGATTATATATATATATATATATATATATATATATATATATATATATATATATATATATATATATACATATTCTTGATATTTTACGTTATCCATTGTTTTTCCGTTGCACTGACTTTAAGAAGTTAATATATTACTATTGTAAGTCATTTTATCCACCATTAAGTGCAATGATTTTACCTTGTGTGATGAGGCACCTTTCGGTCACTTGACCATTGTCGAATCACTGATATTTTTCTGGTGTAGATGTTCGGTGCGTGATGTTGGTATTTGTTGATGTTACACGCATTTTCTCTTGATCTGCGTGTATGATGTTTTTATATAGTATGTCTTCTGTGTGTGTGGTCTGTAGGTTCATTAAATTGTTGTGTGTGTTTTTATAAATGTGGTATTTTTCTAGTGAGTTTAATTCTATTGGGTTATTATTTATTTCAAGTATGGTTAGGTTATTTTCATAATTTGTTATTTCATGTTTATGTGATATTAGGTGTGCTGCTACATTTGACACTTTTGAATTTTTATTTTTGAATGCTCTATAATGTTCTTCAAATCTTATTTTAAATGATCTGGTCATTTTCCCTATGTAAAATGCATTGCAGTTGTTGCATGTAATTTTGTAAACTCCTGATAGGTTATGTTTTTCTATATTTGTTTTGTGGTTTGTGTTATTAGGATATTTTATTATTTTGTTATTTGGTTTGTATGTTGGAGTGTAGTATTCTTTGTTGTATATATTTGTTAGTTTTTCTATTTTGTTATTGGTGTATTTATATTTTAGGTAGATTTTTTTATTTTTATTATTTTTGTGTTCAGGTTGTAGTGTTGTGTTGAGGTTAGGTTTTTTTGTAAATTTATTGTATATGTTTTTTATAAGGTGTTTGTTGTATCTATTTTCTATTGCTATTTTTGTAATGTTATCAAATTCTTCATTTAATTTTTGTTCGTTATCTTGTGTGTATTTTATTGCTTTATTTATCATGTTACTGTAAGTGTTAATATTGTGTGTCCAGGGGTGGTTAGATTTGTAGTGTATTGTGGTGTTGTTGGAAATAGGTTTTCTGTGTACTGTAGTTTCTATTTTATTGTTATTTATATTTAATGTGATGTCAAGATAGTTAATTGTTCTGTTTCGACAGTGAATTTTATGTTTTCGTTGTATATATTTAGTTTGTTTAGTATTATGATGTGTTCGTTGTGAATGGTGAGTTGGTATATTACAAGTATATCGTCTACGTATCTTGTCCATAGTGAAATATTATGTGTGTTTAGTAAAGATTTAATTATTATTTGTTCAAAGTGTTGTAGATATATTTCTGACATGACTGATGATATGGCTGATCCCATGGGAAGTCCAGTTGTTTGTTGATAGTATTTACTGTTAAATTGGAAGTAATTTTGGTTACATATGTGTTTTGTTAGTGTTATGATACTATTTATTCTGTTTTCTTTTTCGTTATTGTGTATTAGTTTGTTTTTCATTATTTCTATGGTTTCTTCTATTGGGATACTAGGGTACATGTTAGTTATGTCATAACTTATTATTTTAGTGTTGTTGTTTGTTTCTATGTTTTTTATTTTATTAATTAATTCGTATCCATTTTTTATATTGTATGTGTTGTTGATTTGTATTTTAGATCTTATTATTTTGTCTAGTATTTTTGCGATTATGTAGGATGGTGCTGTTTTGAAATTTTTTTTTTTTTTTTTTTTTTTTTTTTTTTTTTTTTTTTTTTTTTTTTCCCCCCCCAGGCGAAAAACCTATTGAGGTTATCATCGCCTAACTAAAATTTTATTTTAAATAATTATTTCAAAATAAAACTAACCAACTTAACAAAATAAAATAAATGTTTAATACTAAATGTAACTAAAAAGAAAGAAACTAAAATTATATATAATTTAAATATTATTAAATAGGTTCAGGTGGCGTAAGAAAGCGATGACACGGTCGATAGCCGTGACATCGTCTCTTAAAACCACTTTTAAACTACCTCGAAGATCGTAACGTATATACAAATTTGTCAACTCATTACAATCAAGCAGGATATGCTTGATTGTAATATTATTTCTACAAAACGGACATAGTGGTGGATCCTCATGTCGCATCAACCATCCATGCGTTAACAAAGAGTGGCCGATGCGAAGTCGAGTAACCACCACTTCCTCCCTACGATTCGAACGAACAGATGTCCTCCATGGTAGGACGGTATTTTTGATGTCCCTCAGCCATCAATGTTTCTATTTACATTTTGCCATTCTTCGTTCCAAACAGAGAATAGTGTAGATTTAACTTTGCAAACAAAATCTGATGCCATCACACGTTGTGTCGATGGCAACATACCTGTAGCTAATTTTGCACCTTCATCTGCTTTAGTGTTTCCGAATATTCCACAGTGACCAGGCACCCAGAGAAATGACACCTCGTAATTGGAGCCTGTGTATAGAGCACAAGATGTCTCCAACTAAAGGGTTCTTAGTGTACATTTCCTGAATAGCCTGGAGAGCACTTTCGGAATCACAACACACAAGATATTTAGATTTTGCAGACGGAATTGATCTTAAAGCTTGGAAAATTGCATAAAGTTCTGCAGTAAAAACGCTACAGGCTGAGGGCAATCCGTAAGTGAAAGTTTGTCCTTCCATATAAAATGCACAACCTATCCCATTGTCCAGTTTTGAACCATCTGTGAATATAGTCACAGTATGTTGGTGAGTTTGATGAATCTGCAAAAACTCCTGACGATAAATAACGTCAGGAGTATTGTGTTTTAGGTACATGGACAATGAGAAGTCACATTTTGGATTTTGTATTGTCCATGGAGGGATGTAGCATGATGTTCGTTCGAATATAGGTGGATGTTCTAAATTTAGATTATTAAAAATGCGCAACGTTCTTATTCCGAAGGGAGCAGTTGAACGTTGACGCACATTGTAACGATCCTCGAGATGGTTATCAAAAACTGCTTTGAATGCCGGATGTTTAGGTTTACTTCGAAGACCAGTGTAATAAGAAATTTGTAGCATTTGACGTCGCATAGAGAGAGATGGTTCTCCAGCTTCAACTAGAAGGCTGGAGATTGGGCTTGATCTAAAAGCACCAGTAGAAAGTCTAAGACCAGCGTGATGTATTGAATCCAGGAGTTTCAGAACCGTAGGTCGAGCAGATGAATAGGCTATACAGCCGTAATCTATGCGCGAGCTTACAACGGCGCGATAGAAACGGAGCATACAGGTTCTGTCTGCTCCCCAATTTGTACCACTTAGAACTCTCAACATATCCAATATCTTGCTGCATCTCACCCTCAAATCACGAACATGTGGACTCCATGAAAGTCTTTTATCCAATAAAAGACCCAAAAATCTCACATTATCCGCGGTTTGAAGCCGCTTACCATCAAGATAAAGAATAGGTTCCTGGTGTTGCCTGCGACGACTAAATGCTATACACTGGGTCTTCGAAGCCGAAAACTTGAAACCCGTAGATTTGGTCCACTCTTGCAATTTATTAATTACTAATTGTAAGGATCTTTCCGCTGTTGCCATACTTCTAGCAGCCATATATATACAAAAATCGTCTACAAACAGGGAACAGTGGACCGGTGACTGTACGTTTGAAGTGACGCTGTTAATGGCAACAGCAAACAGCGTCACACTCAAAACGCCACCCTGTGGTACACCATTCTCTAGTTCGCAACGATCAGAATATATGCCTCCTAGACGTACACGGAAAGTCCTGTTATTCAAATAATTTTTTATAAAAGCAAGAATGTTACCTTGTACGCCCCATGATTTCAATACGTTCAAAATTCCTCTTCTCCATGCCATGTCATATGCCTTCTCAAGGTCAAAGAAAACAGCTACCAGTGTTTGTCGTAAGATGAAGGCATTCTGTATAGCTGACTCCAACAAAACCAATTGGTCAACTGATGAACGTCCTTGTCTGGAACCACAATGAACGTTAGAAAGAAGTTTGTTTGTTTCTAGATACCAGACAAGACGACGGTTGACCATCTTCTCCAGTAGTTTACATAGGCAGCTGGTAAGAGAGATGGGTCTGTAACTACTGGGGTTAGTTTTGTCCTTTCCTTGTTTTAGAAGAGGAATTATTGTCGCTTCTAACCATGCATCGGGAAAACCGTGCTCCTCGAATATGCGGTTGTATATCCGAAGGAGAACTAGTTTTGCCGACGGTGGTAGATTTCTAATCATGGAGTATACAATATCATCCGGGCCTGGAGCTGAATCCTTCGTTGACGAGAGAGCTGACTCTAGTTCGTCGATAGAGAAATGGATATTTAAACAAGAATCTCCAGACAATCCAACGGTGAAAGTTAAGGCTTCCTGTTTATGTTTGAACACCTGGAAAGCGTCCTTGTATGCAGAAGATGAAGAATGTTTTGAGAACGATAACGCTAGCACATTGGCAATTTCCTCACAGTCCGTGGTCATAACTCCATCCGGATGCCTTAATGAAATTAATGGCATCGGAACGGAAATGCCACAGACTGATAGTAATTTCTTCCATACTGTGGATGGAGCTGTAGTTCTTGTAATTGTGCCAATGTAATGCGACCATGATTCTCGTTTACTTTGCCTAAATATTCTCCGTGCTTTCGCACGGAAGATTTTAAATTTTTCCAGGTTTTCACTCGTTGGATGTCTCTTGAACTGATTCAGAGCTTTTCTTCGTTGACGAAGGATCACAGTGCATTCATCATTCCACCACGGAACAGGTGGTCGTCGTGGTTTGGATGAGGTTTTCGGAATTGCCTTTCCGGCGGCATTCAAAACGGTTTTTGTAAATGAATTTACAATGTCATCAATGGGAGCCAAGTAATCCACATCCAGTGATTCTAGATCTTGAGAAAATTGTTCCCAGTTGGCTTTTTTCAGGATCCAACGGGGATATCGAACACAACAGGGTGAGGAGTCACACAAAGAGATCTCAATAGGAATGTGGTCGCTACTGTAAAGATCAGGCAATGCTGACCATTTTAGCCTTGTAGCCAAGGCAGGACTGCATAATGACAAGTCTACAGCTGTCCATCCACCTGTTGACGCTGCTAAATGTGTCGGAGAACCGTCATTTAGCAGGTATAAATCCAGTTCCGATCTGATGCCTTCGATCAGATTACCTCGCGGGTTGCAATCTGGGGAACCCCATGAAACATGGTGGGCATTGAAATCGCCCACTAATAAAAACGGAGTCGGTAACTGATTTATAAGGTCTACAAGATCTCTCTGATGCAGGTTGTCACTTGGTGGGAGGTAAACACAACAGAGAGTGAGTTTGTATGGAACAGCTGTTTGAATTGCTACTGCTTGTAAGGGAGTTATTAAGTTCAGAGAAACGGCGTCGACACAGTCACGGGCTAGAATGGCTACGCCACCTCTAGCTCGATTTTCTGTAACGAAGTCCGATCTGTAAACTGAATACTCCCTTAGATGGAAATTGTGCGATTCATGGAG
Organism: Prosapia bicincta; assembly: GCA_036971475.1. NCBI lineage: Eukaryota > Metazoa > Arthropoda > Insecta > Hemiptera > Cercopidae > Prosapia > Prosapia bicincta. The sequence goes on along the minus strand of JBAIZL010000053.1, from coordinate 489,906 downwards.
ATGTGTCTCCTGAATACAAATGTACATAGGGGACACATCCCTTACAATTAATTTGAGATCCTCAATGTGACTTTTAACACCGTTAATGTTCCACTGAATCACGGATTTTTTAGGTGTGGACATCGTATTTTAGTGAAATGGATTCACCTGGCTCTCACTGCTGTCATTGCAAATTCGCTGGCCTGGAATGTTGGACGTTCCAGGCAGAGAGTCATCAGATTCCATCACCACTATTGTAGTGGTGGAATCTGAAGAGTTTTTTGACTCAGAAGAGGAGTTTGAAATGGTCCTCTTTTGAGTCGCTTGTGATTTTGCACCTACTTTCACAGGTGCAGCTTTTTTATTATTTTTAATACTCGTATTAGTAGTTTTAACGTTTTTCGCACTTGTCCCTAATAGTGTCTTGCTTCTTCTAATTTTCGCATAGGTAACTGGCAATGGTGATTTTTCCGCAAATTCAACATTAGTGTTTGAGTTGGAAACCAAATTTTTAGTCACCAAAGCTAATAACTGGCTAACTTGTTCCGTGAGAACTTCAATTTTCTTGTTTAGCTCAACGCAGTTGGAACACGACTTCTCAGGGGTGATAGCTGAGGCATAAGATTTCGTTTCAAGTCTAGGTTGAGTTGACTTGAACTTCTTTTTAGCTTCATAGAATGATGTTTTGTCCTTTGCCATTATGCTGAGGATCGCTTTCTCCTCCTTGAACTTTGGGCAGTTAAAAGAGCGAGCAGGGTGATCACCAGCACAGTTTGGGCATTTCGGAGCACTTGTGCAAACCTTATCAGTATGGCCTTCAGATGCACACTGTCCGCATACCTCTGGCTTGGAGCAAGAAGAACTTACGTGTCCAAAACGTTGGCATTTAAAGCACCGGCGTGGATTGGGAACGTAGGGCCTAACAGAAAGCCGTTGATAGCCAGCATATAAATATTCCGGGATAGATGGTTTCCTGAATGTCAGGATAATTGATGTTGTTGGAACTCTCTGACCGTTTTCCATCCTCATAATTCGTACGACATCTGTTACACCTTCTGATACCAGTTCTGATTTGAGTTCGTCCTCACGGACATACAACAGATCCCTGCATGATATTACTCCCTTTGATGAGTTCAAGGTTTTGTGGGGAGCCACCGAAACCTTGACCTGATCAAAGAAGGAGGTCATTTTTAATAATAGCTGTGACTGCTTCGCATTACTTGTTTCTATCAGCAGTGTTCCGTTCCTTAACTTCCTTATGGAAGAGACAGGTCCTGCTGCGCATCCGGTTATAGCCTTTTGGATTACAAAGGGCGATACCTTTGAAAGATCTTTGCCAGCTTCTGCGCAAGACACAATTAAAAACTTTGGTGATTCTAAAATCATTTCTTTCCTCGTATTTACTTCTCTAGGCATTTTCGGAGAAACCTCACGACGCCTCTTTACATTCAACTGGTTGGACATTTGTTGGTTTTCCATAATTTGTTTTTAAGCTAACCATCGTGTCAGGCGTTACGGGTGAGACTATGAGAACGGGTACACCCATGGATCACTTTCGATCATTTCCAACCCCCAGAACTCTGGGGCCCATAGTTTCCTCCTTAGCTCGACTGGATGGGCATCAGTCGAGAACTCGTAATACTGTGCACAGGCTCCGACACCTGTGCACCGCGGACACTCCCTGACCAAGGACCGAAGTGGCTAGCGGACCAGCAACCGCGCATACGTCTTCGGCAGAGCAAGCTCACAGCAGCGTCCCAGACCAGAGTTTCTCAAGCTCTGGACTTTTCAGCACTCCCAACGCGCAACGGTTCTGACCAGTCAAAATTCCCTAAGAGAAGATGTAAGTGTTGAAATGTGTATAGATTGTGTTGGTGTGTGTATGTGTGTGTGTGTATGCTTTGTGAGTGGTGTGGTGTTAGGCTAGGGTACCGCGAGGGACGCCAAATCCCTCGTAGGTGCGGCTAGTCCGCACCCCCCTGCGGGGTTGAAATTTATTAGTGGTCTGAATGGTGTGTCGGGTTTGTGGATTTTTTGGTATTCCTGTTAATATTGGTGCGCATGGTTTGAATGGGTATAGTCTTGTGTGGTATTTTAATTTATTGTTATAGTTTAGGGTATTTCGATGTGTGACTATTAGGTTTTTTATTGTAATAAGGTAATTGCTAGTTGGGTCTGGGATTTGTTCGTATTTATTTTCTTTTATGTAGTTCGTCATTGAATTGTTGTATTTGGTATTTTCTATTATTACTGGTGTATTTGTTTTATCGGATTTTAATATTAAGTAGACGTTGTTTTCTAGTTTTTTTCTGAGTTTTATAATTTTTTTTTTATTTATATATTGTTCCATTTTTTTGTTTTTTCCGTTTTTATTAGGTTAATTTTATTATTAATATTGTTTCTTATGTGTTCAGTATTTTTTGGGGTAATTTTGTGGATGTTAGATTCTGTGTCAACTATTAGGTTTTTTATTATTTGTTTTTTGTTGAAATTAGGTAGGTTGTATTTGAAGGAATTTGTTATTCCTAAAAAAAAGTTTTTTACTGAAAAAGAAAAAATAATAATAACAAATAGCACACCTAATATCACATAAACATGAAATAACAAACTACGAAAATAACCTAACCATACTCTAAATAAATAATAACCCAATAGAATTAAACTCACTAAAAAATACCAAATTTATAAAAACACACACAACAATTTAATGAACCTACAGACCACATATACAGAAGACATACTATATAAAAACATCATACACGCGGATCAAGAGAAAATACGTGTAACGTCAACAAATACCAACATTACGGACCGAACATCTACAACAGAAAAATATCAGTGATTCGACAATGGTCAAGTGACCGAAAGGTGCCTCATCACACAAGGTAAAATCATTGCACTTAATGGTGGATAAAATGACTTACAATAGTAATATATTAACTTCTTAAAGTCAGTGCAACGGAAAAACAATGGATAACGTAAAATATCAAGAATATATATATATATATATATATATATATATATATATATATATTTATTTATTTATTTAGGTTAGTTTTGGTTGGTAAAGATTATTTAGATTTTTTGGACTAGGAGACTGACAGACTTATCTTGGTAAGAGTCCACTCTGTAGTCATGAAATAGAAACACATAAAAGCACTTAAACAATGATATATTTCAACCACACAGTGGTCTTTGTCAATCGAAGAGAAAACACAAAAAGAAATATGAGAGAATTTTTTTTTTTTCATTCTCTCATATTTCTTTTTGTGTTTTCTCTTCGATTGACAAAGACCACTGTGTGGTTGAAATATATCATTGTTTAAGTGCTTTTATGTGTTTCTATTTCAAGACTACAAAGTGGACTCTTACCAAGGTAAGTCTGTCAGTCTCCTAGTTCAAAAAATCTATCTATATATATATATATATATATATATATATATATATATATATATATATATATATCCTGCTATTGTTATTTGCACCATAATTAAAATATGTCATAGATATTAAGGTTTTGTTTAAAAAGGGAGCTACCAGACTCTCACTCCATATGGGTCAAAGGCATAGCGAGTCATACCCGACATGATGAGGAACTCCTTTAATAGGTGTTATATATATGTGTATACCCATGATTTATATAAATATTTATTTGCATTGTATATTGTTTGTTGTTAAATTTATATGTTGGTTTGGGAAAATATATATATTTGTTTATATTGTTATATATTTGTTAAGATTTAGGGTAGTCATGCATAGGAATCAATAGACGGGTTATTCGGTAGTTACTCTCGGGGCTAAGCTCCGGTTTAGTTCTCCTCGTGAGGGCGGGGCTGCCGCTGCGCCTTGAGAGTCTAAAAATTTGTACATCGGATACTACAGACACAGACAAGGGGTTTCACATGTCACCCACCCCTGGTTTCCGTTTCGTGGGAGAGGTCTGTAATGTTATTTTTTATTACCGCCAACTAGTCCTCATAGTAATTAATTCTAATTGTCGCAGCCAGAGACCGACTGCTGACCGATAGTAAAACAGCTGTGCGGGCAAAGTTTGATATTTCTGATATAGTTTTAAAATGAAATAAATGAGTCGTTGAGAGAGTCTAAGACTAGCGGGTCGAGAGTGAACACGTATTCCTGGAGACCAACAGACTACATCCTATGGCATGTTAGCTTTCCAAGGGAACCAGTGGAAAGTAACATTAAGTCATTGTATAACGATTACAGGTAACTCATAACAGGTAAACGATTTACTTAATGTTCTTTTTATATTTGTTAGTAATTTATATTTTTGTTTGAGCACACTGTCCACAGCCACACTGTCCACAGCCACACTGTCCACAGCCACACTGTCCACAGCCACACTGTCCACAGCCACACTGTCCACAGCCACACTGTTCACAGCCCGTGGAGGATTTTATGTCATTTAATTGTGCTAATTAAAATGAATATCGATGATTTCCGTTTAATTAAATCCTCCAACGGCAGTAACATTACAACCTTTGGATATTAAACACAAGTTAAATACTTTTGAATAAAACTGGTGTTAAGTAAAAATACCATGACTATGCTGTTTGGTTATCTTGCTTGTATTAATATAATAATAATAAAATAGACACTTAAACATTCATTATAATTTAGATCAATATGTTTACATTCAAAAATATGAATTAAGAAACAAAATTATTTATAACGCAGCCTTTATTATGTTTATAGTTATTTATCTTGAGCTGTTATATTAACTTGGGCTTAAAAAATTTAAAGGAACATATTTTTATTGGCAGAGGTATTTTAATTTAAAAATAATGTCAAAAGAATATTCTTAACCATGCATAAGCCTGAAAACAGTTTACTCAGAAACACAAGGCTCACTTAGTGACTTATTTCGTGCTCCAATCCTCCCCAGCGGAAGGGATAGGTACAAGAGGCAAATTACTATTCGTTGCTGCAGGTTGTACCAAATTCAAAGAAGGACCATTTGTGACTAACCACAAAAGGCGAGACACTTATTCAGTTAAAGCTTCAATCTTCTTTGACAGCTCAGCACAGTTGGTACAAGACGATTTTGAAGCGGTCAGTGTAGCGGCATAAGTCTTACTGTCTGCCTTTGGCTGAGTGGATCTATAGAGTTTTTTGGCCTCTGGAAACGACAGCTTGTCTTTCGCCATGATGCCTAGGATAGCTTTCTCTTCTTTAAAAGTAGGACAGTTGTAGGATCGCGCTGGGTGGTCACCACCACAGTTGGCGCATTTTGAAGAATTAACACATTCCTTATTATCATGGCCTTCAACACTACATATACCTTATACGTTCTGCTTCGAACAGGTAGATCTGATATGCCCAAAACGCTGGCACTTGAAGCATCGCCTAGGGATAGCCACGTATGGTCTCACTGAGAGCCTTTGGTAACCTGCATGTAAGTATTCGGGTATTTCCGGTTTGCCGAAGGTGACGATAAAAGACACTGTTGCTACTTTTTCTCCTTTGTCCATTTTCATGATAGGGACAACGTCCGTAACTGACTAAGACGACAGTTCGGACTTAATTTCATCAACTGGAAGGTACATTAAATCCCTACATGTGATGACCCCCTTTGAATAATTCAAGGATCTGTGGGGAGCCACAGATACCTTGACTTAGTCAAAGAAAGAGGTCATTTTAGATAGAGCACGGGTTTGTCTCTCGGTGGAAGTCGCAACTAACAGTGTTCCGTTTCTAAGTTTCTTAATAGAGGCTACTGGACCTCAAGCACAGGCAGTAATAGCCTTGTTAATCAGGAAAGGAGAAACTTTGGAGAGATCTTTCCCTTCTTCAGCACTATATACAACTAAATACTTTGCTGATGGCAATGTCTCAGACATTGCCACCATCAACTTTTTACTCAAATCTTTACTAATATGATCGTCAGGAGAATCCTGGCATGTCCTCTTCAGACTAGTCATATTTGACGTGGTTTTTGAATCCATAAATATTTTTAGCCAGCCATCGTGTCAAGCGTTACGGGCGAGACTATAGGAACGGGTACACCCTTGGATTACATTAAGATCATTTCCAACCCTCAGAACTCTGAGGCCTATAGCTTTTCTCCTTAACTCGACTGGATGGGCATCAGTCGAGAACTCGTAATACTGTGCCCATGCACCGCGGACACTCCTTGGCCAAGGACCGAAGCAGCTGGTAGACCAGAAACCGCACTTATGTCTTCGGCAGAGCAAGCTCACATCAGCGTCCCAGGCCAGAGTTTGTCAAGCTCTTGACTTTTCAGCACTCCCAACGCGCAACGGTTTTAACCAGTCAAAAATCCCTAAGAAAAGATGTAAGTGTTGAAATGTGTATAGATTGTGTTGGTGTGTGTATGTATGTGTGTATGCTTTGTGAGTGGTGTAGTGTTAGGCTAGGGTACAGCGAGGGACGCCAAACCCCTCGTAGGTGCGGCTAGTCCGCACCCCCCCAGCGGGGTTTCTTCCTTCTAACGTCATGGCTCTCATTCAGCCGATGGACCCGGGCGTGATAGAGGCGATAAAACGACGATACATTTTCAGTTTTGAATGGTCAGACACTGTAGTATTTTCACACACATACATAATATTCATAGGTTTTTGTAACGATTTTGTTGACCAAATCAATAGCAAAACAATATTTTGAAAAAGACTAGTTCTTAAGGTTCCTATGGGAAGACAAAGTTGTTAGAAATGCCTCATTTATTTGTATCAAAATCATGCAACGATCTGTAAACACGTGGGACAAGCGATAGACTTTGTAACAGTGACTATACTCAGTGTAGCATTTATTATCCAAGGAATATTTTTTTTTTCTCTGGCGAAAAAACCAATTGTGGTTATCTTCGCCAAACAAAATCTAACACGGAACGCAATATTTTAAATAAAACCAAATAAATTTAAATACGACAAAAATTACAAAACAAAAAACAACAACAATAAATAACAAAAGCAACAATAAATCTAAACAATAAAAAATTATAAAAAAAAGCTATAAATAACAAAATAACAACAAAGAACAATATAACAGTAAATAAATAATAACAATTTGTAAAACAATAATAGGTAACAATTTACCAATAAATAAATCTCAATAACAATAACAAGAACACAAAATAAATTAAATTAAAACAAATAAAAGAAATACAGAGAATTATATGTATAAATAAAAAAATATATTTTAAGTATTAAATTTTTTTAAATATTTTCAAGTGGTGCAAGAAAGCGATGACTCGGTCAATGGCCGAGGCATCGTCTCATAGTACCACCTTCAAACTCCCTTTTAAATTAAAAAGGGCACAAATATTGCTTACATTAACACAATCTACTAAAATATGTTTTATTGTGAAGATATCACCGCAGTATTGGCATATTGGTGGATCTTCACGACGCATCAAATATCCATGAGTTGCAAAAGAGTGGCCAACGCGAAGGCGTGTAACCACCACTTTCTCCCTACGTTTTGAACGAATTGAAGACCTCCATGGACGGACGGTATCTTTAATTTCCCTCAGCTTATTCTAAATCACAGTATGCCACTCGTCATTCCAAGCAGCGAGCAATAAATGTTTCGCAAAACACACATAATCAGATGCCATAACTCGTTGAGTAATAGGCACCAAACTTGTAGCTTTCTTCGCCGCTTCATCCGCTTTTGTGTTTCCAAGTATTCCGCAATGTCCAGGAACCCAACAGAAAGTTACCCCCACACCCCTCAATTGAAGCATGTGTACAGCACACAAAATGTCCCCAACTAAAGGGTTGACAGAGAAAACATCCTGAAGAGCACTTTTGGAATCCGAACACAAAAGATAATGGGAAGATCGAGATTGAATGACGGTCAAAGCTTTAAAAATAGCAAATAGTTCTACCGTGAAAACACTGCAAGCTGAGGGCAATCGGTACGTCCAGACGCATAAAACGCACACCCAACTCCATTGTCCAGTTTAGATCCATCGGTGAAAATAATTTCACTCTGTTGATAAGACTTATAAATAAATAAAAATTCCCGGTGTTAGACCACATCAGGGGTATTATGTTTTATATAACTGGACAATGAGAAATTGAAGTGCGGCGCTTTTATTATCCATGGAGGTATATAGCACATTGATCGTTCAAACACTGTAGGTAGTTGCAACCCAAGGTTATCCATTATTCGTAATGTTCGTATGCCAAATGGAGCGGTCGAACGTTGATGTGCATCGTAATCTTCATTATGGATGTTGTTAAAGATAATTTTGAATGCCGGGTGATTTGGTTTGCTACGAAGACCAAAAATGTAAGATATTTGTAGCATCTGACATCGTCTCGAAAGGGCAGGTTCCCCAGCCTCTACAAGAAGACTAGGGAGTGGGCTAGTTTTAAAAGCACCAGTAGCAAGTCAAAGTCAAGAGTGGTGGATGGTATCAAGAGTTTTCAGAACTGTAAGTCGTGCGGATGAATAGGCTGGACAGCCATAATCAATGTGCGACCTAACGACTGCGCGATAAAATCGAAGCATAATAGTTCTGTCAGCTCCCCAATTCGTACCACTAAGGACTCTTAACATATCCGATTTCTTGCTGCATCTCACCTTCAAATCACGAACATGTGGGATCCATGAGAGTCTTCTATCAAATAAAAGACCCAAAAATCGAACACTATCCGTGGTTTGAAGCTGAATCCCATCAAGATAAAGAATCGGTTCCTGGTGTTGCCTACGATGACTAAATGCTACGCATTGGGTCTTCGAAGCGGAGAATTTGAAACCTGTAGTTTTTTACCATTCCTCTAATCTGTACATTGCTAACTGCAAAGACCTTTCCGCTGTTGTCATACACCGAGCAGGCACATATATACAAAAGTCATTCACAAAAAGGGAACAGTGTACCGGAGATCGTATATTGCTGGTGATACTATTTATTGCAACGGCAAATAGCGTGACGCTCAGCACGCTGCCCTGCAGTACACCATTCTCCTGCGTATAGCTGTTTGAATTCGTGCCTCCAAGTCGAACGCGGAAAGATCTGTTTGAAAGAAAGTTAGCGATGAATGCTAGGATATTCCCTTGTATACTCCATGATTTTAAAGTGTTCAGAATTCCTCTTTTCCATGCCATATCGTATGCCTTCTCAAGGTCGAAGAAAACAGCAACGAGGGTTTGACGCAAGAGAAAGGCATCTTGAATAGCGGATTCTAACAAAACCAATTGGTCAACCGATGATCGTCCTTGTCTGAAACCACACTGTTCGTTGCAAAGAAAATTGTTGGTTTCTAGGTACCAGACAAGACGGCGGTTGACCATCTTCTCCAGTAGTTTGCACAAGACGCTTGTTAGAGATATAGGCCTGTAACTACTGGGATTGGTTTTGTCTTTACCTGGTTTTAAGATATGAATTACTGTCGCTTCTAACCATGCATCGGGGAAAGACTGCTCCTCGAATAGCCGATTATATATTCGAAGGAGGAAAAGTTTCGCGATGATGGTAGATGTTTCAGCATGGAGTATACAATGGAATCAGGACCTGGTGCAGAATCCCTCGTTGACGCGAGAGCTGACTCCAATTCCCCTAAGGAGAAAGGAGTGTTCAAAGGTGAGTCGCCAGACAACCCAACAGTAAACGGTATTGCTTCTTCCTTCAGTTTATGTCTCTAGAATACTATGTTATAGGCTGTAGTAGCAGAAAAATTAGAAAATGATTTTGTCAGTACATTAGCTATCATTGTCCCTGGTCAATATTCCATTCGGTTGATTCAGCGCAATAGCTGCAGGTTCTTTAATATTCAAAGATTGACCACATGTGACTAGCGACAGTAGACGGGAAACTTGGTCAGTTAGAACTTCTATCTTTTTCGCCAGGTCGGCACAGTTTGAACAGGGCGATGTAGCAGTCACAGTAGCGGCATAGGTCTTACCGTCAACCTTTGGTTGGGCGGATCTATAAATTTTCCTTCCCTGTGAAAAGGATATTCTATCCTTAGCCATGACGCTGAGAATAGCCTTTTCCTCTTTAAAGTGAGGACAGTCTTATGATCGCGCCGCGTGGTCACCGCCACAGTTGGCGCACTTAGGGAATTTACGCACTCATTTTCATCATGGCCTTCCTCGCTACATTTACCGCACAAACTCGGCTTCAAACAGGTAGAACTAATATGCCCGAAACATTGACACTTGAAGCAGTGCCTAGGGTTAGCCACATATGGTCTTACGGAGAGCCGTTGGTAACCCACATGTATATATTCGGGTATCTCTGGTTTGCCAAATGTAAGTATGTAAGAGGCTGTTGCAACTTTCGCCCCTTTGTCTGTCTTCATAATAGGCATGACATCAATTACTGACTGAGAAGACAGTTCTAATTTTATTTCGTCAACAGTGACGTTTAATAGATCTCTGCAGGTGATGACCCCCTTTGAAAAGTTCAAGGATCTATGGGGGGCCACAGATACCATGACCTGATCGAAAAAAGAGGTCATTTTTGAAAGAGTTCTCGTTTGTTTCTCATTGCAGGTTGCCACCAGCAGTGTCCCATTTCGTAGTTTTTTGATAGAGGCAACAGGACCTCCAGCACCGGCAGTTATCGCCTTATTAATACGAAAAGGAGAAACTTTTGACAGATCTTTCCCCTCCTCAGAACTAAAAAATATTAAATATTTTGGTGATGGCAATGTCTGTGACGTTGCCACCATCAACTTTTTACTCGCATCGATAATTTTAGGATCGTCAGGGGAATCCTGGCGGCCTCTTTAGGCTAGTATTAATTGACGTTTTTTTTAAATCCATAAATGATTTTAAGCCAGCCATCGTGTCAAGCGTTACGGGCGAGACTATAGAAACGGGTACACCCTTGGATCACATTAAGATCATTTCCAACCCTCAAAACTCTGAGGCCTATAGCTTTTCTCCTTAGCTCGACTGGATGGGCATCAGTCGAGAACTCGTAATACTGTGCACAGGCTCCGACACCCCTGCACCGCGGACACTCCCTGACCAAGGACCGAAGCGGCTGGTAGTCCAGAAACCGCCCTTACGTCTTCGGCAGAGCAAGCTCACATCAGCGTCCCAGACCAAAGTTTGTCAAGCTCTGGACTTTTCAGCACTCCCAACGCGCAACGGTTCTGACCAGCACTGTTCAGTCCGCACCCCCCTGCGGGCTCCATATAATATAAAATACTGAACCTAGAGTGCAGTACAATACACAGAAAACAAAATCGTAAACATATGGCAATGCTAATCTGAGAGAAATGGTAGAGCATTCATGTACAGAAATGCTCCCGCTGGCCGTAGCGCGACCTCTCGTACTGGTATATGAATGCTAATCAAAGGGTTAAGTAACTTTGTAAGCTGAATCCAAAAATGTAATCAGAATTCTCCATTATCCATATTTTTTTTTTGTTAGAATATTTTTAAATTGTTGTTATACTTATTAGGTACATTTATCAATATAGTGCAACAAACAAAAATCAGTGGTTAATTTAAATTAAAGAACTAATTTACAATAGTACGAGGGTAAGTCAAATATTATCCGCAATATAGGTATATTTTTTGTTTACGTTGGCAGTACTGTCCTTTTGCGTTGATGACGCATGCTTTGTTTATTCGTTGTTATGTCTATGCACGTTACAAGCTGCTAGGTTAGTTTCGTTATCGCTGCCGTGCTGTTAATAATGGCCGCTCCACTTTCTATTTGCACCAAAGAAGAGCAACGTTCAGTGATCCGTTTTTTGTGGTCGGAAGGTGTATCAGGGGCCGAAATTCATCGAAGACTTTTGGTACAGTACGGGAACAATTGTTTTCCACAACGGAGTGTCTATGAATGGATTGAAAAATTCAAAAATGGTCGCACAAGTGTTACGCAAAATGAAGGAGCTGGACGACCAGTTACCGCCATAAACGAGGAAAACATTGAGCGTTCACGTGAAATGATTCTCTCAGACAGACGGATAACTGTTGACGATGTGGCAAATCGTCTGCAAATTAGCCACGGTTCTGCCTACGAAATCATTTACAGCAGACTTGGGTTTCATAAAGTTTGTGCAAGATGGGTTCCAAAACAACTGACACAGTTGCATAAACAAACGAGCTTGGACGTGTGCAAAAAACATTTGGATCGCTATGTTAACGAACGGGACAACTTCTTAGACAGGATCGTTACTGGTGTCGAAACATGGATCCATCATTACGAGCTGGAGAGTAAACGGCAGAGTATGGAATGGAAACATCCAAATTCGCCGTGCAAGAAAAAATTCAAAACCCAACCGTCCGCAGGAAAACTTATGCTTACGGTTTTTTGGGACTCACAAGGTCCATTACTGGAACATTATCAGGAAAGGGGCACAACAATAAACAGTGTACGTTACAGTGAGATGCTTACTGCTAAGCTGAAGCCTGCAATTCGTAGCAAACGCCGAGGACTGCTGTCAAAAGGCGTTGTGTTGTTGCACGACAATGCCCGTCCGCATACAGCTGCCCACACTGCAGAAACGCTTCAGAAATTCAATTTTGAAGTATTGGATCATCCTCCATATAGTCCCGATCTCGCTCCATCTGATTTTTACTTGTTTGGTCCACTCAAAGAGGAAATTAGGGGCCGTCGATTTACGACAGACGAAGCATTGAAAGAAGCGGTGCATTACTGGCTCGCATCTCAACCTAAACCTTCTTCCACGAGGGCATCAGGAAACTTGAACAACATTGGACCAAGTGCGTTGAAAAGCAAGGGGACTATGTCGAAAAATGATGTACTTGTAAGTTTCCTATTTGATTTCAATAAAATTTTATAACTATATTGAGGATAATTATTGACTTACCCTCGTAGTAAATCAGGTTACAATAACGACAATATTAAATTCAACGTAAACAGTATAAGAAGGTTTAAACAATCAATGGCGTCATCGCACATGTCTCGTCCACTAGTTTTTATACCAGGAATTCTACCTGATAGTAGAGAACTAGTCTTCACAGAGCAAGCATCAACATAGTTGTGTCATTTTTATGATTTGTAAAATATACAGATCAATATTCGAAATCATACAGCAAAAATGCCAAGGATGTGTATAAATGCTCCCAAGAGTATCTGTTACATGTGCAGTGAAAGACTCGGAAATGAGACTTTAATGCCCTTATTACGAAATGTTATAAATTTTAATTTTGGATATAAAGTAAGTGACCAAGTTGAAAATTAGGCACCTCACAATTGTATTTTAAACTGTGTAGATTGCTTGCTGTGTAGATGAATGATTTTCATCATACGCCTTTTGCTGTACTTATGGTGGGAGGAAACAAAAAATCATTTAACAGATTGTTATTTCTGCTTCATAATCATAACGGATATTACAACTAAATAAAAACACTCAGTAAAACACCCAAAAATACCTGTTCCACATAGTGAAAATTTACCTATTCCACAAATTCTGGAAAATATGATGTATAGTGACAGTGATTTAGAATCACTTTTATTTCATTTTGAGCTTGGTAACACAACATTTTATTTCCCATGTGAGTAGGATAGTAGGGACCAAAATAATCACTTCACACAAAAAAACTGGCCAAAACATAAATCATTAATTCCAGGAAACTAGAATGTTAAAAATCCACCACTTGTCAATCCAACATTTACTACCTCTATTAAATACCGACATATAATCAATTTTTTAAAGGCAATGGTGCTGATTTTATATTTATATAAAAATTTTATAGGTCCACAAATAAGCCAATTAATTAGTTAAAATAAATTTTATAAACAATTAAATGTCAAAAAAGACATTTATCATTTGTAAAATGTTTTGGGAAATCATAAAGCAGAAAATTATTAATTTAGTAAGGCACTTTCTTCACTTTATTCAGGGAAATAACAATATGCTACCTATTTAAAAAAATTTTAAATATGGAGGGTAATTTTTAAACAAATTTTTAATAAGGATTATGAGTTATAAGATAATAAATAAGCAAAATACAAAATCACAGCATTTATTTTATGTAGTATTCTACCAAATATAAAAATAACGTACAAAAAAATAAGTATAATACAAATAGTTTTTTTTCTATTTCTTAGAACGAGCATCATCAGAACTAATGAATGAAATTTCCTCATGAAAGCGCCTTTTTCGATGGTCTACCCATGTTGATATATAACTTGGATATAGACTAACTCTTATGAGATAAGCCAAAATTAATACACTGAAAATGCGTTTTAGTTCATTTACCATAAGCAAGATATTCAATAATCCGCAAATGAAATCTACATTACTTCACTAAATATCAACAGACAATGAAATTCATTAAATATAACTTTACTATCAATTTTCACTTTATTTTTTTTTTATTAATATTTTGAGTAAAAAATGTTTTTCCTAATAATTATTAGAGACAACATTATTGAATATTTACCTAAGATATTGCACTACATGATTATTAACATGTTTTTAAACTGAAATTAAAAATAATAATTGCAAGATAAGAAATAATATGTAGGAATATGTTAGGAAAATTCGTCAAGGGAATTTCAAACATAAATTACTCAATGTATTCGTCTGACAAACTGATATGTTGATCGTATTTTTCAAGGGAGTGACAATTATTTGAACGATTAAGCAATATGATTAGAGGGATATAGCATAGGAAATTTTTGTGGATATATACTGGCAACTTTGCCAACATAATCAAAGATATGAAACGAAATTCGTTTAGATTGTAAACAGAAATTAAAAATCACCTCTAAACATGAAGAAATAGATGAAAAAACAAAAACTACTTCAAATAAAAGAACCCGAATATATAATTTTTACTTACTAAAGAGTAAAAAATCATTTTCCAAACAAAAACATAATTTATCACAAGCTTATTATCCACAAACCTTAGTCAGCGCCGCAATCATGCCTGCTACTTGCTAATCCATCAAATCTATTCCAAACAATTCCTAAACAATCAACTTTTTGATTGCTTGATTTCCGATAACTAATTAAAGTAAACCATACAGTTTTCTCACAAAACAAAAATTTCATATATTCAATATTATGATAGTATGTGTGACGATAATTGATCTTTGTTCTTTGCAAAGGTCATACAATATATGATTCCATATTTTCCTTCAGATATGCATATTGCGGGACAATTCAACCTGCTTTGAATGATTTACATGGCATGTGATTACTGCAGATACTTATAAATATAAGATATCATATCTCCTTAATCCTTTTATATCATAAATTTAATAAATTTCTTATACTATATCTATAAAATAAGTGTAAGGAAAAAAGGATTAAACAGCCTGTGTGTATGTATATCATAATTTGTTAATTTACATGCCAAGACACTCCCACATCATGTAAAATCCTTTTATTCGTTACGTTAGTATGATAATATGAGTCCAAGTATGAATTTTTGACGCCAACTTCAAAATTTTGTGGGTAATAAGCTAATGATAAATTATGTTTTTGTAATCGAAAAATTACTTTCTTACTTTTTAGTTAAGTAAAAATTATATATTCGGGTTCTTTTCTTTAAATCAGTTCTGTTTTTTTATGTGTTATTACTCGATTCTTGTTTATTTATAGAAATATATAAGCTTGGTTGATTTAACAATCATATTACAAATACTTGTTTATATTTGGGTAAGTTCATTTTTTTTAAGTTAATAACAGAAAAGATCTGTTTCTTATAATGAGCTAAAATATTTCACAAAGATTGAAAATTATATAATATGAATCCATATATAATTTATCAGTCACTGAAAAGTGACATGAGTAAAACCCTGAACAAATGGATATAAAAAAAAAAACACTAAATATGGAATATTATACTACTTAAATTTAAAAAACACATATGTTATTGACTTTTTCAATTAAAAAAAAAAAATTAAAATCGTACATTACAACTGCAAGTTGAGGTGAATTATCTGATATTATGTTTTCACTGTTTGACATTAGGAATTACACATTGAATATAAAAATATAGTTAGGATTTTTTTTGTTTTAATTCAGTAGAACCCCTCAAATCCGAACGCCAGAAATTCAAACACGACTGGATGGATGAACCCCAGAAATTCGAACATGATTGGATGAAAACCAAATTTTAAAAAAGTATCTACAATATAACCGTAAAAACATGATATAATACAAAGGCCTATACTTTAAAGGCATTAACATAGAATTTATTGTTAGTAAAATAAAAATAAAAAGGACAAAACTAAACCTTCCTGAGGATGCGATATTGCACCACCGTCCCATTATCATAACATCATTGGGTGTTGTATTGCATGTTGTTCTATGTCCATATGTTCTACATCATGTCATGCTTGGTATATTCTTCATTGATATCTAGAGCTGTACACTCTTCCAGGCAACTTTCTTCACATCCTGGTACTCTTTAAATGAGCTGAAGGAGCTCAGTTTATCCCTCCGTGTTCAAAGTAGTGTTTTCACAAATTCGAGGCTAGGCCAGAGCTTCTTCCAAGATTTCTGCAGTAAGGGATTCAGCTACCCAATAAATTACATCCTTTATTGTGATTGTCTTGAGTTTTTCTGGTTTAGAAAGAGATCAATCTTCTTCAATTAATGTTTGCAGAGGTTTTTATTGTAGCTCAGTTTTATGTTCTGCAGCACACTTTGATCTATAGGCTGACACAACGATGTCACAGTATTTGGGAGAAATATTGTTTTTATATCTTTACATATCCACTGCATGTCTGAAGGATGTGAAAGAGCATTGTCTATCAAAAGTAGAGCTTTTGGTGGCAGTCCATTTTTTTCAATAAATTTTATTACTGAAGGAACAAATCCATTTTTGGACCACTTCTAGAAAATATTATCAGTCATCCACGCCATAAACTGATTTCTGTAATGAGCTCATATTTTTAAGGCCTTGAGGCTTGGCGGATTTTCCAATCACCATTAATGGTAGATTATTTGTTCCCGCTGCATTACTGCAGGCTAAAACTGTGAGATGCTGTTTGCTGGTTTCAAAACCTGGCGCAAAAGATTCCTCTTTAAAAACAAGACTTTTAATGGGAAAGGGCTTTAAAATTCAATCCAGTCTCATCCACATTATACACTTGCTGGGGTGAGTAATTTTCAGACAAAATCAAATCTGTGAATTCATCTAAATATTCTTTTGCAGCAAGATAATCAGCTGATCCCCCTGCTTACAGTTAGTTGTCTAATCCCATGCCTTCTCTTCCATCTATCCAACCATCTATTGCTAGCAGTAAATTCCAAATCACAGGTCATTGATTTGTTCAACTATAATGCAATTTCTTGTATTATTGGGCCACTAATAGAACTCCTTTCTGCCTTTCTTGTGTAAACCATAAAAACACATCTCTTCAATTTTTTCATTCACAGAAACTTTCATGCGATGGCATTGTTCCAAAGACTTTTCACTTGTAGCACTGCAAAACTATTCAATTTTTGCTACAGAAATATGTAATTAATGCTCTAATATTGTTTGTTAATAAAAAAAACTCACTTCTGTCAAATACAAAATACACACTAAATCCGAAATCCGAACTTTTTTTGCAAATTTAAACTTTTCCAAATCCAAACAGGCTATAGCCCCAATTAGTTCGGATTTGAGGGATTTCACTGTAGTT
Source organism: Prosapia bicincta (assembly GCA_036971475.1). Classification (NCBI taxonomy): domain Eukaryota; kingdom Metazoa; phylum Arthropoda; class Insecta; order Hemiptera; family Cercopidae; genus Prosapia; species Prosapia bicincta. Next base: position 472,364 of record JBAIZL010000053.1, on the reverse strand, counting down.
TCAAATACTGAGGAGTGTCTTTTCTTCAAACTAAACTAAATTTTAATGTCTAAATATTAAAAAACTTTTAAATTTAGTTGGTTTCAGTTATAAAATAATCTTAAATAAAATGAATAGGTTTTTTTTGAGGTTCTTAAAGTTGTTTACTTATTGTTTTTAATGGGGAAGTCTACATGGTGTATAATAGAATCTCAGTCATTCGAGTTAGATGGGAATGGAAAAACCTCAGATCATGAAAAACTAAAAAGGAATATCTAAGGTGAAAATGTAAGGTTAGCCTAAAATAAATTACTGTATTGTTTATTGGAATTTTGAAACCATACACAATTTATTACATAATGTTTAATGTGGTTTAAAAAATTAAAACAATATACAATACTTACTTTTCAAGACAGTTTTCGATAATTTTTTGTCTAAATGCATTGCAACACTTGTAACCTGATAAGATTTTAAGAGAAGCCGAGAAGGAAAGTAAATTCACCGGCACTCACAGCATAAGTTTTAGATAGAGCTAATTACGCTAGCCTTTGTTTACTTGAGAATTTGGTTTGCTTTTAGACAGTATTTTATAGGCACAATATTATTAATTTTGACTTAAATTACATATTACCTTGAACATCTGTAATTCTACTGTATTCAAATTCTTTTTGATTACACCAAATTGAAAAATAAAAGTTATTAAAATTTTAAACAAATTACTTTATTAATATAAACAAAGTATGTCAAATGTATAAATAGTAACTATGTTACAAAACATTTTGAAAAAGATTATATAAGTGCTAGAAATGTTTGAAAATTGTATTCATTGTTTCATTACAAAGTAACTTTATTAAAGATTGGAAATAAAAGAGCTTATTGGTTTTATTAAATGTATAAAACAGTATAATGAAAAAAAGTAGCTGAGGAATTACTTACCTGAGGATGGAACTGAAATAGGCTTCTTGTTCTGAGGTGGAGGGGGTGGTGGCATTTGTTGACGGTAACTATTAGACTTTAATGAATCACATGTAGATGAGCGAGAGCGCATGTTTACAGGGGACTCTGAGTAACTTGGGGGACGTGAGGGTTGCTTTCTTTCAGGAGTTACACAACCATTCTATAACAAATAATGATCAATTTAACAAACTATGCAATGCTTACATTAGTACAATAATACTGTTTAGATCAAGTTCACTGAATCTATTTACTGTAACTATAACCTCAAACCCCCTGTATCAACTATTTTACGATTATTCATTGCCGTTTTTGAAGGGTTGAGATATACAAGGCATGCACAATAATAATCAAACAATTACAAAAATAAACTCAGAAATCATTTTTTTAGCTGCAAACCTTAGTCATCTTTCAAGTAGATTTCAATAGCACTAATACATTGGGCCCAACAAATATCCCACTACACAAAATACAGTTTATAGTTTTCTTTTCTGATGCTATTCAGCGTCACTTTGATTTTTATTTCACACCTGCAATATTTTTAAATAACTTTCCTTTAGACCCACTTTTCATTTGTGGTAACAAATAACATCAAAAAGTGTCATATCCTTGTGAATAGGATTCGTAAGAAGTAGTGTTAATACAGGGTTTTTCACTAAAAAATTGTGTACAGAAATAGCTGTATAAGCCTCAGCTTTGTCATAGTTTAGCCTCAAAATCTGGATGTTTCAAATTAATAGTCATACAACTGCATCACAACACTTTAGAGAAGACTTAGAGCCATACTCAAAGTGAACAATGCCATGAATGTAACCAAAAAAATAAAAATTGTTTTAATGGCTGATTTTCCTAATCTTTTTGGGCAAAGTGAGTTTGTGGTTGCTTTGTGTTGGCACTGTACCCATAACATCATTATTCATCCTCAGTGATAATTTTGTCAAATAAGTTCTTGTCCATTTCAAGAACTAAATAAAAGAATAAGCGATTATTCCTAAATCTTTGGCTTAAATGTGTTGAACTGAGCTCAGGAAGTAGTAGATATTTCTGTGAGTTCATCAATATTAGATCTTCTGTCCTTATTCACAAGTGCATAAATTTTTTACTAAACTTTTATGTGTTGTTGACATGGAAGACCAGCCTGGGCTTTCCGCGCTTGTTATGTTTAAATCACTCATTTGCTCAGTTTTTTTTAAAAAAGCTGTAGACAATATATCAACTACTTTCAACCCAATTGTATCAAGTAGAAAACAAAATTTCTACACCAAAATGTCTTTGTTGTCAAATATAAACTATTTACATTTTGGGAGGTAACAAGGTACAATCGACATATCTTTCATTGGTGAACTGAATGGAAATGTAAATGACCCGATTCTAGAGAGTTTTCTAAATTTTAAAAGAAATATTTATAACTTACATTTTCTTTTAGCTTTAAAATGATATATAACATGTAATATTTATTTTAATTCCAATGTAAAATATGTATAGTGAAGTGCAGTAATGTACAGTGTCGCTATTTAATTTTTGACTTTTTTATACATTTTTCAAACGAGCATAACACCATTTATATGTAAGTAATCAATTCACATGTATTTGTTTCCTGAAAGCTTGTTTCATTCCCTTTACAACAATGTATAATTTGTTGTAAATATGATATTTATTATATGTCAGGAATTTTTTATATTTTACCTAAAAACCTCCAGGCAGATAGAGACGGGTGCCTACTAAGTAGCTAGGCTTCACAGTATTAATATATTTAGTAGAATATAATGGATTTTACTAACGTTTACAGTTATTTTCTAATAAGCTTAATCAAATCAATCATTCAGGCCACTTTGCTTTTTTATGGGTCTAAATATTGTATCACTTGTTTATTTCTGGACATTATGAACAAAAATTTTGTAATATTTGCAGTTCATGCTGCAGTGCTCAAAACATTATTGCCATGAAATATGAGTCTGTTTGTTAAAACAACCCCAAAATTTCGTCAGTTTGAAGTGTTTTCACATAAATTACCAATAGATGAGCAAATGGTGCCCTATTTTGGACGTTATTCAGCAAAAATGTTCATGAGAGGAAAAACAGTGAGATTCGGTTTCAAAAATTTTTTGCATTGCTTCTGTTGATGGTTATATATACAGTTTTGAGCCATATGGGGGAAAAAGTGGAGAAATAAAAAACGGCTATGGTTTAGGAGAGAAGGTCATTTATAATTTGTTGAGAATAGTTGAAAATCCAGAGAATCACATAATTGTTTTTGATAATTTTTTCAGAACTTACACTTTAGTAAGTAAACTGACAAAGATGAATTTCTTAGTATCAGGAACAATAGGAGGAAATAGGTAGCCCAATATTCCGCTCACATCAGTGAAAAAATTTCTAAAAGTTCCGAAAGGAAGTTATGAATTTGCCTTTAATAAAAAGAAGAATATTTTTGTTGTTCGATGGCGGGATAATTCAGTTGTTACAGTCATAACAAATTACTGATCGGTTGAACAATCCCTAAATGTAAAACGCTACAATTGACAAGAAAGGAAACAGGACTTTGTAAAGCAGCCGAATGTTATCAACGATTATAATAAAGGAATGGGCGGAGTGGATTCTCATGATAATGCTATTGCCAATTACGGAATTAGAAAAAGAGGTAAAAAATGGTGGTGGACCTTATTTGTAAATGGAACTGATTGTGCTGTAGTAAATGCATGGAAATTTTATATTTTATCAACCGGAAATAAACTCAGTCAGATAGAGTTTAAATCGCAACTCGTTATCTCTTTACTTCGATCAGCAAATATTGAAGAACCTGACAAGCACAACAAAAATCTGTTATTAGGTCACTGTAGTAAAATTACTTTACCAGATGACGTACGAAAAGACAAAACGGACCACATCGTAGACTGAAACAAAAGTAATGCAAGACGGAGATGTAAAGTGTACCACAGTCAAACAGTCTACACATGCAAAAAATGACAAGTGTTTATAATGTTGAATGTTTTGAAACATTTCACAATTCAGATTGAAATAAATTCTAAAAAGTAAAACTATGTGTACATTGTGTTTCAATAAATCGTTTCATGTAATGATTGTCGTGTTTTTTTCAGCACACGCCATTTCCCAACGTTGCTTCAACGCAACGCCGCGAGATGCACGGAACTCCCAATGTTGCGCGAACGCAACAGGCCATTACTCAAAAACTAAAAGTATCAGATTCATATTCAGGTTATATTTTATTACTTCTATAGTAGAAATGTAGATTCAATAAGGAAAAATCACCTAAAATATAGATGTTGTCCTATTGGGAAGAAATGGGTTAACACACATCAATGATATCTGGCTGGAAGACCAGGAACATTCCACAAACATGGAAAACTGCATGCAATATACCCATATTTAAACATGACAAGGACATGTCATCCATGACATCTTACAGCCCCCATAGCTTTCGCTTCATGCCTAAGAAAACTCTTGGGTCGACTGCTCAATAACCATTTTATATATCATGAAAATTACCACCTACTAATTAACATCCAGTTCAGTTTCCGAAGATTGCAAAGCTTAAGTGATGCATTATTAAATCTAAAGTTTTTTTCCAATTCTGGATTTTTCAAAGTTATACAGACCGACATAATATTTTCCAGTAATGTATTTAGTCAACATCTTGGGTACATGGAGAAGTCTTTTAAAAGTTCAATTTTAATTTAATAGGGTACACAAAACGTTCACTCTCCACTTATGAATAAAACATTTTGAAAGCATGACGAGCATATCAGCAAAAAGTAATGATTTATATAAAATTACAATTGTGAACTTTACAATAGTTCACAATTTATAACATAACTAAGAAATATTATATAGCCATTTCAGTTTGTATAAATGGAGAAATTGGAATTACATTATCTTTGTGTTATGTTTTGACGTCTATGAAAACAATGGCTAGTAATGATGGCCAGAGACGTGACCGCAAAGCGATACAAGCTGTGATAAATGGACTAGAAATGATTCCGATCATCTTTAGAGTTTTGTCTTAAATAAAAGTTATATTTTTATCTCAAATAAGCATTTGCTTTTAATTGTTTAATTCATTCACAGCAAACTAATACATAAATAAGACATAGTCGATCATTAATTAAATTTCCAATAAATTACACCACACAAATATTTTAACAACTAAAAAAATAATAAGAATCGGAACTTTAATAAATGGAAAATTGAGTATCGGGGATTACTCAATACCATTAGAATTGGCGATTCCTGGAATCGAGAATTGAAACTGGTTTGTCCCTAGTTTTTACTGACAGAAATCAAGTGTTGCGGTGTTGATGAATATCGAGACTGCTTTTGACAAAATTCCACATGCAAGCAGGCATAATAGGCAGGGTGATGCAATGTCAAGAACTGATGTCGACGAATGTCAAACTTCAGAAAGACTGTCGTAATAAATCTGTGGTCAATGGAAGTCTATCAACTGTAATAAGGATTGAAAATGGAATAGTTCAAGAGAGGAAAAGACACGAAAACACTTAAAATGTTTTACATTATATTTGTTGGATTATATTCGATGATGTATTGTGTCAAGGTTTTGGGAGCCGCTGCTGCTTATCATATAAAAAAAACTACAGTCAATTCAGTCAGCAGCTTTGAGCTGCCCTAGACTTCCTTACTAAGAAACTTACCTAGAACAAACACGTGAATATTCTTCTACTGTCGAAGACCCATTCACACTTTTCCCTGGATGTAGGTAGTGTAACTCTATCATTTAGGAGTAGCATAGAATCACTTTTAAAGGATCTATATTGTGAATGTTCTGAAGAGATCGCAGTTTCTTTTAGTGGGCCTTCTAGGGACAATGGGATGTTGGAATCTTACACAAAGCTCGCTTTAGTGTTGACAAATACAGATGTCCCTGAAGAGAAACACTTTGCATACATAGTGTGCAGTGCCCTGACTATTTAAAGATCTATACTGATGACTCTGTTGACCTACAACTTATTAAATCAGAAAGATATTTCAATGATCCAGTATGAGTGCTGAACTATTAGGGATAAACACAGCACTCATGAACTGGAGGCAAACAAAATCTGTGTGCTGACAGTATAAAACTCGGGTTATTGAGAGCATTGTGAAGATGGAACCATACAAATACTTCTTTAGAACAGGGAAAAATAAGACCACTTCTGAGGCATCAGGGAATCTGATTGTCATTTAATGGATTCCTACCCACTATGGAGTAGAAGGAAACGAAAAAGCTGATGGAATAACCAAAGAAGCATCAAAAATGGCTCCAATTCTTGCTACAGTCTGGTCCTTTTCCAAAGTACAGAGAGCAGCTGAAGAAATATTCCATAGTGAGTGGGTAGACCTCTCGAGAAGAAGCTGGAATCGTGTCCAAATCCAACAGGAGCTAGCAGACCTTCTGCTGTAACAAAATATCAGGCAGGAGGCAGAGCCACCTTTGCCACTAGAGTAAGAATAGGTCATATAGTCACAGGCAGCTCCTGTTAAAATACAACTCAAGGAGACCACATTGTGTGAATGTTGTGAAGTTGAGGAGGAAACGCTAGATCACATACTCCAGGCATCGAGAAGAAGTGCTTGGCTGCACTTCTCGGGTTCTGGTGAAAAAGGCTCTGCTCACACCCATAGGACAAGGCAGTCCTATGAAGAGAGTCTTGATGAAAAAGAGGTTTTGGGTATTGGCAGCAGCAACATACCCCGATAACATGATCTCGGATGCTCGCAACAAAAAGTAAGAAATTCCTTAAAAAACAACCTCAAAACGCTTTCAAAATCAATCTGAAAACAATACCTTTTTAGTTTTTATAAACTTTAAAAGTTTTTTTTTTAATACTATAGTTCAATTTTACATTACAGGAGTCACATTTAATCTGTTAACTGGTTTTTAATATTGTAAATATTATTTTAAAATGCTTTAATCAGTGTATTTCTTTATATTTACTATTTTTATCTGTTTTATATGCATTTTCCAATACTTTATGACCAAATTTCATCAAAATTAACAATCCTCAGGCCTAATTATTAGTCTATTATCATGAGGTGCTACTGTAATACAGCATCTTTTGTGTATTACAGTAATGAATACAGTTGTGTAATTAACAAAAGTGCTCTCCCTAAACATTGTAAAATAAATAGTCAGTGAAAATGATTTTTATTAACAGTATTACTTATTTGTGGATTTTTTTGTTTTAACTAATATAGTGTGTACCTGAAAATTTCATGAGTTCAATGTAGTTTTACATATTACAATTTTAGTAGAGTGTGCTAAAAAGAGTAACATTGGAACCATGGTGAGATATTTAAACACTGTCTTGTATGGTTGAAGACTTAATACATGCTAACGAATGTTATTTGTTTTTAAAAAATTAAGAAAATAAATAATGTTAAAAAAAGATAAAATTATAGAAAAGACATCAAGTAGATAAAAAGTGTCATTTATACATAAAGTATATAGTGTATCAAAACAATTTTAACCCTTTGATTAGCATTCACATACCAGTACGTGAGATCACGCTAAGGCCAGCGGGATCATTCCCGTATATGTACGTTTTACAATTTCTCTCAGATCAGCATTGCAGTATGTTTACAATTTTTTTCCTGTGTATTGTGCTGTATTCTAGGTTAAATATTTGTAACTATCTGGACAATAAATACTCTACACAGAGTACATAGTCACCATTTTTTTTTTTTATTTTTTTGTCCATAGTCTATAAGTTTTCTGCCGTATTTACAGATTGTTTCGAAGTTTGTGCAGTATTTTACAATGAATAGGTGATTGAATAATGGAGAAATTATTTTGTGTCCAAAATCTATGCGTTTTACCACGTGTTTACAAATTAATTCAAAGTTTGTGCGGTTATTTTACAATGAATAAGTATTTTACAAAAAAAAGATCACAGATAATTTTTAGCTAAGAAATTGTCATTAAATGTAAGGTAAAGTTGGGTTAACATGAGAAAATAAGTAAATAAAAAAAAATATTAACAAATATTACTATAATTTAAATAATTAGAAAGAAATTTTTTAAAAATTAGAAAAAAGTAAGTGTAAAAATCTTTGCAGAATATGTTGCTCCCAGGGGTATATCATGGCAGGCCCATGTTGCTAATCAAAGGGTTATTTCTTAATAATGACATTAACATTAATATATGACCTGTAAAAAAATGCATACCCTATCTTCTATTATAGTTTCATCATCTGAGAAGTCTGTAGAGCCTTCATCATGTGACAAATTCCAGTCTATATTGATGTTCTCAAACAAAGACTTCTGCCGGTCCAAAGCATGGCGGAGCTGTAATATTAAAAATTAATCAATTTAGATTAATTTGACTAGGTCCACACTTTATCAATAGATAGTCAAATTCTATGCAAACAACCCCAAACACTTTTTTTTAAAAATATATTACCTACCTTGTAATACAATGAAAATATGGGAAAGAACCCCAATACCACAAAAATAATCAAAAATAACAAATAAAATAAGTTACTTAAGATTAAACCCTTATGTACATTTCGATGACCATGTCACCGACTACCTAACTTGTAATACAATGAAAATATGGGAAAGAACCCCAATACCACAAAAATAATCAAAAATAACAAATAAAACAAGTTACTTAAGATTAAACCCTTATGCACATTTCGACGACTATGTCATCATCATCATTACAACTAGAGTGATGACTTACCTTGTAAATAAGCTCATTGATATTTATAGAAAAAACTTGGCAATAAAAAATTGAATATAAAGGAAAAGATAACACACAAAATTCACTTAATAAGTTCTAAGCTACATTATCTAGAATTTCAGCCTACTTGCATAGCAAAAAAATATTATGTGAACCTACTTGCTTAATATATAGTAATTATGCTATTTGTATTAACTTATATTTACAAACAAGTAAAAAGCCTGATAAGGTTTATGCCAAAAACACATACAAAAGAAAAGCCTTGAAGATGCTGTAATAAAAAAAACAAATCTTCCTCCTCATTGCCTGTGTTTATCTGGAGCTCATTATCTAAACTATAATTTACGAGATTTAGCAAGAGAATTGGTGTGTGCAGTAGGGGAGGGGCAGCAGCCTATGCCTCTCTCACATTTACACACAAGTGATGAAAAACACACAGGAGTTGAAACAGACTGATACTTATAGCAGAGTTAATTGACAAACATTGAGCTTACAGTTCCCCCACAACTCTAAATAGCATGTAGGTCTCTGTGCAATTGACCGAAAGGTGCCTCATCACTCAAGGTAAAATCATTGCACTTAATGGTGGATAAAATTACTTACAATAGTAATATATTAACTTCATAAAGTCAGTGCAACGGAAAAACAATGGATAACGTTAAATATCAAGAATATATATATATATATATATATATATATATATATTATATATATTATCTCACTATGGACAAGGTATGTAGACGATATACTTGTAATATACCAACCTACCATTCACACCGAACAAATATTAAACAAACTAAATACATACAACGAAAACATACAATTCACCGTTGAAACAGAAACAAATAGAACAATCAACTTCCTCGACATTACTTTAAATATAAATGATAATAAAATAGAAACTACAGTATACAGGAAACCTACTTCCAACAACACCACAATACACTACAAATCTAACCACCCCTGGACACACAAAATTAACACTTACAGTAACATGATAAATAAAGCAATAAAATACACACAGGATAACAAACAAAAATTAAATGAAGAATTAGATAACATTACAAAAATAGCAATAGAAAATGGATACAACAAACACATTATAAAAAATATATACAATAAATTCACAAAAAAACCTAACCTCAACACAACACTACAACCGGAACATGAAAATAATGAAAATAAAAAAATCTACCTAAAATATAAATACACCAACAACAAAATAGAAAAAATAACAAATATATACAACAAAGAATACTACACTCCAACTTACAAACCAAACAACAAAATAATAAAATATCTTAATAACACAAACCATAAAACAAATTCAGAAAAACATAACCTATCAGGAATTTACAAAATCACATGCAACAACTGTAACGCTTTTTACATAGGAAAAACAACCAGAACATTTAAAATAAGATTTGAAGAACATTATAGAGCATTCAAAAACAAAAATTCTAAAGTATCAAATGTTGCAGCACACCTAATATCCCATAAACACGAAATAACAAATTACGAAAATAACCTAACCATACTCGAAATAAATAACAACCCAATAGAACTAAACTCACTAGAAAAATACCACATTTATAAAAACATACACAACAATTTAATGAATCTACAAACAACATATACAGAAGACATACTATATAGAAATATCATACACACAGATCAAGAAAAAGTGCGCGTAACGTCAACAAACACCAACTTCACAGACCGAACATCTACAACAGAAAAACATCAGTGATTCGACAATGGTCAATTGACCGAAAGGTGCCTCATCACTCAAGGTAAAATTATTGCACTTAATGGTGGATAAAATTACTTACATAGTAATATATTAACTTCATATATATATATATATATATATATATATATATATATATATATATATATATATATATATAATAACGAAATTCATCAAGATAGGAAAACTATTTGTAAAATATTTGAACTTGTGAGATCGTAGCACACTGTCGCTACCTAACAAAGGGTAGTCTATTGTAAACCTTTTGGGCAAAAACGGTTACTGCACCCACCTACCTGTAAGTCATAAATATTAATATACCTTAAAAAGTTTAATTGTAGGTAAACCAAGACGTGACTCAATTACTGGAGAGGCGCTTTACTTGGACATCGAGGGACCATGCAGATTTATGGGGACGAATCTCTAAAAATGCAGAATAAACACCTCCGGTGGACACCTGCACCTTGGGAAAGTTTGAGAAGTTCCCAACCAAGCAAAAGGGAAAACAATGAGGAATGACTTCCTGATAGGCTAAAACAGTATTGAGCGCCATAATGAAGCTAATCAAATTTGAAGAGGGGATGAAACCCATACAAAAACGATTAACTTTGTGTTGGTTATTTTTCAAAAAAATTAATTTAGAATTCATTGTATTATTAATTTATATTTGAGTAAGTTGACGGATATCTTGTTTTCATTCGATGGTCGTGGCTACGCCATGGTTAACCCTTAGCACTCGACTGTCGGGGGAGCCCCGCCAAGCGTATATTGCAGTTTACTCGTATGTCGGGGTCACCCGACACGATTTTCAAATGCCTATAACTCGTCTGCGGCGAAGCCCACGACATTCAATCTTTTCCCCGTTTGGTGCTACACTCTATTGACAATAATGTGAACTAAGTTGAAAATGCCTAGGAATATGTGTCATCAAAAAATCTAGTTTGCCGCTACGTTGTAAGCTGCAAGTAGGTAACAGTTTTGCCGGTTATTTGTTTACTCGTAGTTTGCCGTGGCTTCACGTACAATTAGTGATTCTGAAATTCCTGATCTTTTACTTGATACAGATTTATTAGAATGTAGTTCAGTTTCATAAACAAAATAATTAAACCAACAGGTATTTATAAATATAACCAGTTTATGGGTGGTGTAGATTTAGCTGTTCATTATAATGAACCATGCAGTTTTACGAGACGAACAAATAAATGGTGGAGGAAAATGTTTTTCTGGCTATTAGATGTAGCTGTAGTAAACAGTTTTATTATCTATAATAACAAAAAAAAGGAAATGAGAGAAAATCCTGTTAAACAAAAATAGTTTCGCCAAAACTTGGTGAGGGAACGCATTGGTGATATCAGGAATAACCCGTACAGTGAGAGGGGTCGGCCATCAACTACTGACAAAGAAGAAAGACTGAATGGGAAATTACATTTAATCTTTTCCAATGATAAAAATAGTTCTAAGGATTGTGTAGTTTGCAGTAACAGGAAGATAAAAGGAGGTAGAAGGGGTTTCCCTTCTTGTAGTTTCCCTTGTAGTTTTTCACTACAAAACATGCAGCAGAAAACCAGGACTTCATCCGGAAGACTGTTTTCAAAAATATCATACTCTGCAAAACTACAAATAAGATAATAAAATCATGTACATACAGTATTAGTAAATAAAATTAGCTTAGTTTACTAAAATCATGTAAGAGAAAACAAAGTTTTCCATAAACAACAATGCAACCTGCAGGTGAGGAATTTGTCTCAATTTAATTACAAGTGGGGAAGCAAAGCACGTTACAAAAATCCGAGCGCTAAGGGTTAAGAGGTGAGGCTGTGGCAGTCGGAGTAGGGTTAAGTAGTTCTATAAATTATAAATAAAGTATTTTTTGTAGAGTTAATCAGTCTTTGTATGTTATCCCTCTGAGGATGGTTACTTGGTAACTGAAATGAACATAAGGGTAAAATAAAGAAGGTTTGTGGTTAGAGATTTTTGTGTATTTATTAATAGAACTAATTATGTTAAAAAAAACTGTTATTAATTATTTTATATTTTTTAAGATACTCCACAAGACATAGTAAGAGGTTTTGTATACTTCCAACAACACCACAATACACTACAAATCTAACCACCACTGGACACACAAAATTAACACTTACAGTAACATGATAAATAAAGCAATAAAATACACACAGGATAACAAACAAAAATTAAATGAAGAATTAGATAACATTACAAAAATAGCAATAGAAAATGGATACAACAAACACCTTATAAAAATATATATATAATAAATTCACAAAAAAACCTAACCTCAACACAACACTACAACCGGAACACAAAAATAATAAAAATAAAAAAATCTAACTAAAATATAAATACACCAATAACAAAATAGAAAAAATAACAAATATATACAACAAAGAATACTACACTCCAACATACAAACCAAACAACAAAATAATAAAATATCTTAATAACACAAACCACAAAACAAATTCAGAAAAACATAACCTATCAGGAATTTACAAAATTACATGTAACAACTGTAACGCATTTTACATAGGGAAAACAACCAGATCATTTAAAATAAGATTTGAAGAACATTATAGAGCATTCAAAAACAAAAATTCAAAAGTATCAAATGTTGCAGCACACCTAATATCCCATAAACATGAAATAACAAATTACGAAAATAACCTAACCGTACTTGAAATAAATAATAACAAAATGGAACTAAACTCACTAGAAAAATACCACATTTATAAAAACATACACAACAATTTAATGAATCTACAAACAACATATACAGAAGACATACTATTCAAAAACATAATACACAAGACTCAAGAGGAAGCGTATATGACGTCAAGAATTACCAACACAATGGACCGAACATCCGCACCAGAAAAATTAAGAAAAAGTAATCAGTGATTCGACAATGGTCAAGTGACCGAAAGGCGCCTCATCACTCAAGGTAAAATCATTGCACTTAATGATGGATAAAATTACTTACAATAGTAATATATTAACTTCATACAGTCAGTGCAACGGAAAAACAATGGATAACGTAAAATATCAAGAATTTAACACCTACCAAGGTAAACAACTGTACCGTAAATATCTTGACCTCAAAATCAAACTCCAGAATTGCATCAACAAAATACAGTTTAATAAAAAATGCTTAACACTTAATATGACACCAAAATACGCTAAATTACACTTAAAAAATAAACAAAACACTATTATCAATAAAGCAACAAAAATAGCCGAATTACACATAATTTAACAAAACATTAAATCTGCCTACCATAAAAAAAGCCAAATCAACTTACAACTATACACAACCAATTTGGAAATAATGAATACTTTTGATACTCTCACACCTATTATTCACGAAAAAACAACAAATTATGACAAAACAGAAAAATCGAAAATTTATCAAAACAACAACATAACCTAAAAAATAGCCTAGAACCAATCCACACCTCTAACAACAATAAATTCATAAACTTAACTAAAACACAGTTTACTGAAAAAGAAAAAATAATAATAACAAATTCCTTCAAATATAACCTACCTAATTTCAACAAAAAACAAATAATAAAAAACCTAATAGTTGACACAGAATCTAACATCCACAAAATTACCCACCAAAATACTGAACACATAAGAAACAATATTAATAATAAAATTAACCTAATAAAAATGGAAAAAAACAAAAAAACGGAACAATATATAAATAAAAAAGAAATTATAAAACTCAGAGAAAAACTAGAAAACAAACGACTACTTAATATTAAAATCCGATAAAACAAATACACCAGTAATAATAGAAAATACCAAATGCATCGATTCAATGACTAACTACATAAAAGAAAATAAATACGAACAAATCCCAGACCCAACTAGCAATTACCTTATTACAATAAAAAACTTAATAGTCACTCACCGAAATACCCTAAACTATAACAATAAATTAAAATACCACACACGACTTTACCCATTCAAACCATGTGCACCAATATTATCAGGCCTACCTAAAATCCACAAACCCGACACACCCTGTCGTCCCGGAAGCCAGAGGATCAGGTAGGACTTTAGTACGACAAAAGAGAGAGAAAGGAAGGAAAGGAGTACTTCTAATCCTACTCCAGTCGGAGGTCAAGAGGTCTAGGCCTGCTTGGTCAGGAGGGCCGTCTTTCTCGGCGATCTCCGCCAACCTACCGAGGGTTCTTGTGACCTTTGGGGATAGTGTAGGCGTGAGGATGGAGATGGCGGCGTTCGACCACCTTAAGGGCACCGTCATGGACCGGATTCTGGACACTCCTAGTGGAGGTTTTGTTCCGCGGTTCAGAGACACTCACCTAAGGGATGGAGTCGCAGCATTTATTTGTGCTGAGGAGGAATCGGCAAAATGGCTGAGAGAAGTGGTACCGTCAGTTAAGCTCGAGGACGGGACTCAGGCAAGGCTAGTACTGCCTGATGAACTGATCAAAAGGGTGAAAGTGACGGTGCTAGTACCACCACCAAAAAGGGAGGCCACTCAGCTGGTCAAGTTCATCGGGATGCAAAACCCAGAAATTGACACTTCGAAGTGGAAGATTCTACAGTGCATTGAGCGGGGACCTGCAAGCCTCCTCTGCCTAGGATTGGATGAGGCATCGACCAGACTATTAAAGGCAAGAGATGGGAAAGCCTTCCTGGGGACTGCAGAGGTCACTTTTAAGTGGAACTCTAAGGACCTGGAAGAGAAGGGCGAGAGAGAGAATCAGGAGAAGGCGTAGGGGTCAGTTGGAGATGGCTGATCCTGCAACTCGAGCAATGATCCTGCAAATCAACTTGCATCACAGTAAAAGCGCCTCGGTGGTCCTAACCAGGTGCTTTAATGTGAGGCACACATTACCAGCGCTTGCGCTTGCGCTGGTGCAAGAACCGTGGCTGGTCAGGAACCATATAAGGGGTCTGACTGCAGCTGGGCGCACCTACGCAAGTGGGGAACATGAGGGGCACAGAGCATGTGTGATAGTCAGAGGACTAGAAGCCACGCTGATTCAAGAATTCTCAACTAAAGACCTTGCGGTGGTTAGAATTCGAGGCAAGGGCGAGGTAAGTGGGAGCACGGAGTTCATCGTGGCCTCCACTTACTGCGCCCACAATAGAGAATCGCCCCCTGCAGAATTACGTAAGTTAGTTCGGTACTGCAGGGAGAGGAATATAGGAATCTTAGTGGGCTGTAATGCCAATGCTCATAATGAGGTGTGGGGCAGCACAGACACAAATGAGCGAGGTGAGGAGCTCCTAGCCTTCTTGATTGAAGAAAACCTTGTGATTTTAAACACAGGTGCCGAGCCAACATTTGTCACTTCAAACAGAATGGAGGTTCTAGATATCACCTTCTGTAATAGACAAATGGTAAAGTGGGTGCATGACTGGCAGGTTTCGGATGAGCCCTCCCTGTCTGATCACCGGATCATCACTGCTACGATGAGGGGAGTTGTTCCCCATGTGGTGTGGTTTAGGAACCCGAGAAGGACAAACTGGGAAGGTTTTAAGTCCTCGGTGAGGAGGCGGATGTCTGACTTCCGTGGTAAATATGGTACATCAAACGAACTGGAAAATACTGAGGCCTACATCAGGACTGCAATTTCCATGTCGTTTGAGGAAAATTGCCCTCTCTCGCGGATAAACACTGGGAGTGGTAAGCTTAAGTGGAACAGTGAGTTAGAGGCAAGACGGAAAGAGACTAGAAGGCTCTTTAATAGGGCAAAGAAGAAGAAAACGGCGGAGACCTGGCAGGCATATAAAGACAGCCAGGGTCTCTATAAAAATCTTATTAAAGAGGTTAAACGTGCTTCTTGGGAAAAGTGGTGCTCAGAGACAAGCACACTGAGTGACACTGTTAGACTGTTTAAGGTGTTAGCAGGTGGACCGAGGGGAGAGCTTAAGTTTGTCAAGAAGACTGATGGTAGCTTTACTGACACCCCGGAGGAAACACTGCGTCTGCTTATGAGGAACAGTTTTCCCGATATTAGACCGGTAGGGGACGGTGCTCAAAACCTCCGACATACTGGGCTAAGGGCGGACTGGAATATAGCTGGGCAGGTGATCTCAGCGCAAAAGGTGAGAGAGGCGATTCTGTCTTTTGAGCCTTTTAAAGCGCCTGGATTAGATAATATTACTCCAGCACTACTACAAAATTGCTTGGAGGAAATAATAGGGCCACTGACAGGATTACTCAGAGGCTGTGTTGCCTTGGGTTACACGCCCGGGCAGTGGCTCAAAACGAAGGTTATCTTTATCCCCAAACCGGGGAGGAAAGGTTACACAGTGGTAAAGGACTTCAGACCTATCAGCCTCACATCTTTCTTGTTAAAGACATTGGAAAGGCTGGTGGACTACTATTTGAAGGAGGGACCTTTGAAGCAGTATCCGCTTCGGACCAACACGCCTACCGAACTGGTAGGTCAGTGGAGACTGCGCTGTTGTCGGTCGTAGACTTTATTAAGGGTCAGATCAACAACAAGGGGATATGTATTGGGGCTTTTCTTGATGTGGAGGGGGCTTTTAATAGTACCTCTAGACTGGCCATCAAGAGAGCAGCTATGGATCATGGGATTTCTGATGGAATTATAAATTGGATTATGAGTTCCTTGGAAAACCGGATAAGTACTGCATCCTGGATGGGGTGCACGATAAATTGGATGGTCTCGGAGGGCTGCCCGCAGGGTGGAGTGTTATCCCCTTTGCTGTGGAGCCGTGTCGTGGATGGCCTACTAAGGACACTCAGTGAAATGGGTGTCAAGGTGGTAGGATATGCGGATGACATAGCTATTCTTGTTAGGGGACCATTTGAAGAGGTCCTCAAAGACCTGCTTCAAGAGGCACTCAAGGTAACAGAAGCATGGTGCAGGGAGAATGCACTATGCATTCAAGGAGAGAAATCTGTGGCACTCATCTTCACTAGGCGATATAAAACTAAATCGCTGGAGATGATGGAAGTTGGTCATACCAAAATAAGCTACGTTGAGAGCGCTAAATATCTGGGAGTTATTCTGGATAGGAAGCTACTCTGGCGTGAGCATTTGGAGGATAAGTGCAAAAAAGCCATAGCTACGTTCTGGCAATGCAGAGGAGCAATAGGCACGAGATGGGGTTTGGGTCCACGTCAAATGAACTGGATTTATTCCGCCATTGTTGTGCCGAGGTAGGTCTTTGCCTCTATCGTCTGGTGGGACAGGGCACAGAAGGAAACAAGTAAAAGAATCCTGGACCGCGCGCAGGGGCTCTTCCTTAGAGGCATAACAGCTACAAGGAGAAGCACACCATGTGCGGTCATGAGGGTTATGTTGGGTTTTCCATCCTTGAGTCTTCAAATTAGGATGGAGGCAATGAAAACTGCATACCGGCTAAGCTGTACCGGGCAGTGGAAGACAAGTAGCAAACTTCATAAACAGCTATTTGGGGGTTCACTGAAGGAGCTCTGGATAGAACCTCAGGATAAGATACTGTCCCTTAAAAGGGAAAAAGGAAACTACAAAATCCTTATTCCTGCAAGAGAGGCATGGGCGGAGTATAGACCCAGACATGGTGAAATCTGGTTCACCGATGGGTCCAAGATGAAGGAAGGAGTGGGAGCAGGATTTAGTGGACCGAGACACCAAGACAGATTTTGTCATCGCCTGGAGGACTACAACTCTGTCTTCCAGGGGGAGGTGCTCGCGATCAAACTATGTGCTGAGGAAATAATAGGGTCTGGCAGGAGGGGCAAGACCATCTGGATTTGCTCGGACAGTCAGACAGCTCTGAAGGCTTTAGGTAAGGCTAGTACCAGCTCTAGGTTGGTGGCTGAGACTATGGCTTCTCTAGCAGAGCTGAGTAAGTATAATTCACTCAACCTAACCTGGATTCCAGGACATTCTGGCTGGATAGGGAATGAGAGAGCTGACGCCTTAGCAAAACAAAGGTGTATAACCCAAGGACCGTTGTTGAGGGCAGTGGGCATGCCGCCTCAGGAGGGGCGCAAGAGGATCACGGCACATATAGACAGGTTGTGCAGGGAAGAATGAATGTAACCTTGGGGTGTAACAAATCCAAGGTACTGTGGGGTTACGCAGGAGATTTGTGGGGCAAAGAACTACTCTCCTTAAGTAGACATCAACTCAGAGCTACTGTAGAGCTGGTTACAGGCCATGGGAATCTGAGGGGGTTCCAATACAAAATTGGAAAATCTAGGTCCCCTGTGTGCAAGAGATGCGACGAGGACCAAGAGGAAAGCCTAATCCACGTACTCTGTGAGTGTCCTGCTTTGGGAGCTGCAAGGAGAAAGTGGTTTGGCTGGCAGGTATGTACACCAGAGGATATCAGAAGATCTAGCATCAGGTGGGTACTTGATTTCTGCAAAGAGGTAGATATCCACTAAGCTAGTCCTGTGGTAGGGATGGGAAGAGAGTACAAAGGCTACAGCTAAGTGCTCTACACCGATAAGGTCCCTCCGAGTTTTAGTAATAATAATAATAAATAGATAACATTACAAAAATAGCAATAGAAAATGGATACAACAACACCTTATAAAAAATATATACAATAAATTCACAGAAAAACCTAACCTCAACACAACACTACAACCGGAACACAAAAATAATAAAAATAAAAAAATCTAACTAAAATATAAATACACCAATAACAAAATAGAAAAAATAACAAATATATACAACAAAGAATACTACACTCCAACATACAAACCAAACAACAAAATAATAAAATATCTTAATAACACAAACCACAAAACAAATTCAGAAAAACATAACCTATCAGGAATTTACAAAATTACATGTAACAACTGTAACACATTTTACATAGGGAAAACAACCAGATCATTTAAAATAAGATTTGAAGAACATTATAGAGCATTCAAAAACAAAAATTCAAAAGTATCAAATGTTGCAGCACACCTAATATCACATAAACATGAAATAACAAATTACGAAAATAACCTAACCGTACTTGAAATAAATAATAACCCAATAGAACTAAACTCTATAGAAAAATACCACATTTATAAAAACATACACAACAATTTAATGAATCTACAAACAACATATACAGAAGACATACTATTCAAAAACATAATACACAAGACTCAAGAGGAAGCGTATATGACGTCAACAATTACCAACACAACGGACCGAACATCCGCACCAGAAAAATTAAGAAAAAGTAATCAGTGATTCGACAATGGTCAAGTGACCGAAAGGCGCCTCATCACTCAAGGTAAAATCATTGCACTTAATGGTGGATAAAATTACTTACAATAGTAATATATTAACTTCATATAACTTCATACAACTTCATATAATATATAACTTCATATATATATATATATATATATATATATATATATATATACACTAATAAATTAATAAAATATATTTAATGTTTAAAGTCCTTAAGTACAATAATTTATTGTTTAGAATAAATTTATTCCGTTGACTCAACTTAGCTTGTTGAGACCCATAAATACCTTTTAAGAGCAAACTTATTACAATCAGATTAAAACCACACTATTTTATAACTTGAAAAATTTTTTGTTTCAGTATAATAAGATTGCTCTCAGTCTGCACTTAAACTCTCACACAAACCAAAATAAATACCTAAACTTAGTCGAGTTAACTTGACTGGCTAACTGTACTCTATAAAGTACAGTAGAGTCTCAAAAATCCAAGTACCGATATTTCGAGCTTCTGTATAATTCGACCCATTTCTATTTGAGCCTATTCGATCTATTTGAAAGGAAATGATGAGTCAGGCTTTCAAGAAATGTTTATATCAATACGGTATGCAAAGGAAATAAGTCCGACTTCCAAGAAATGTTTATATCAATATGGTATGTAAAAGAAATGAGTTGGTCTTCCAAGAATGTTTATAGCTACACCACATGGAAAATAAATGAGTAGTGCTTTCAAGAAATGTTTATATCAATACGGTATGCAAAGGAAATAAGTCCAACTTCCGAGAAATGTTTATTTTTTTTAATGCGCAAGAACGTACTTGCGTGCAATCCGAGGGGGACTCAGTCCCATTCACCTAGACTCTACTGTATTTATACAAAACTAGAGTTAAAATCTATAAAGTTTACCAGTTCTTCACAAGTGCGGTGACCCTTTTCTTGAGCAATGTCCAAAGCAGTCTTGTCCTGAGCATTGCGTAGAGAAGGATCAGCCCCACTACGTAGCAACAGCTTCATACACTCTGCCTTGTCATGGATTGCACAAATATGTAGAGCTGTGTTACTCCCCCCATTACTGAAACAAAATTATCCATATTAAAAACAAATTTTTCTTAGTTTTACAATAATTTATCTTAGTCACTGTCATTTAATTTTCTGTAAAGGTAATGTATGATATGGCCAAAAATACACATAATTCACGTTAACACTCTCAAGGGAAGGAACATATCATCTGTAACAGAAAAGTTGAAGATCCAGTGCAAGTGGCATAGTTGTATAGTTAAAATTCATATCTAAATATTTAATATAACTAGATGGATATTTAAATATATTATATATAAGAAATGGACACTTGTAAACACCTTTCTGATAACACAAATTTTATTGATTAAACTACACTGATGAGAGCAACATGGTTGCCAAAACATGATATGATCAATAAAATTTCTGTTCGAGAAAGGTGTTTACAAGTGAGCTTTTCTTATATGTTTAATGTCACAAGCTAAACTTTAATTTATAATATTATATATTTTCCCTCAGTATAATTTCTTAATGATTTGTTAACATACATATTAAGGAATTAAATTATTCACTGTTTTAATGTTTTTGCCAGGTGATACTAGCACTATCATCAGAAAACATTTCAATTTGGTTAAAATGAACACCATGGGTCAAAATAAATTTGTTTGTTAAATCAGTTATTCGCAATAACTGTAATGTAACAAATAAGAAAGGTCCAAAATATACTAGAATACCATGAAAATTATTGCGATATATGTACTATGTATGTAGACATTAATAAAATACAGTACTGTAAATATAAAAATACAATAAAAAATTGCAAAAACTTATGTAAATAAGAAGGAGTGAAAAACAAGTCCTTATTTTAAGGAAAATCTCTTTTGTTGTTTGAATAGTTTTCTTTATGTACTTTATTTTTCTAAAACTATTCCTCAGATCACTCAGTTACTGAAATCTTTCATCTGTAGGGTTACCTCTTTATTTCAATAAACCAGAAAGAAGTTCCCGAGTGTCTTCTGCATCTTTCCACAAAATTGGTTTAGTGATACATGCGTTCTCATCAGATACACAGTTACTTTATCACAATCTTTAATGATAGTGAAAACGTTATGTGTGATATTTTAACACTGGTTAGAACCCCAAAGTCACTAATTTGGTATCTTTATCCACAAAACCATCTAGTCTTACTTTCAAAAATTGTCATTCCCTTTTGACATATCTGGATTCAAAACCATTGTCCTCAGGATCTTCAGTCATCAGAACATAGCTTTGGTTTATTAAAGTATTGTGTATAGTTTTGGTAGCAAAACTAAAGAAAGAAAATTATGTGAAATATTAGAAATCAATAGGGTAGTTCAAATCATACGAGGTTGCACTAAAAATTCCGGAAGACCACCTTGCTTTGTTGTAGCAGTGCAAGGGCTGCTTGAATGATAAAAACGACACTGAATTTAAATGAAACACTAAACGTTAATTAAAAGAAATAGTTCAATTTTATGAGTGAAGTTAAGTCTACGCCACTTACCATTCCGAGCTATACAGGGTAGTTGAAGAGTTGATGCGGCGGTTGTCCCAGGCCTGGGTTAAGTCCTGAAGTGATGAACGTAGCTTGCGAAGAAGGGCATAAAACTAGAACTCATTTAAAATTAATCGAAAGTTAAAATCACTTCAATAGTCACAATAAACAATCTTTAATCAACACTTGATAGTTCACACACGAGGTTAAAGAGTTAATTGTCTGCGGTGTAATGAAATACCACGCGGTTTGCCTAATACAATGGCAATCAAACTTAGAATGCGGTTAAAAAGACTTATTAAAGTTTGACGGCGGTAATTTATAGTTAGAATGCATCTAAGACATTAACTGAACATAATCAGTAAGCGGTGTAATATTATAACGCGGTTTAAACCCGATGTAATCGGCTAAAGCACTTGAATAGAAACAGGAGAGCCGCACTAGTAAAACGCCATGTTGCAAGAAGTGTGTGTAACTTAGAAAGACGGAAATGCTAGGAAAAGTAACTAGATCAGAAAGTACGTGGACCTAGTCTAAAAACATAGATGAATAGTCTCAATGCGTCTGGTAACTGGATCGTAAAACTACTTCTTTGCAGTAAAAGAAGCCTAGATTCTAGCCGGCAACGAAAGTCTAGTAGGCGGTGGAAATTGAACTGTGGCAAAATACCAGCTGATTTCTAGGTTATATCGAAAATAATGACAGATGTAAATAAGCGTGGTTTAGGGAAAGTGAGGTTAGCAATCCTGTACTTAACATACCGCCCACCAAAACGAATGTTTTAGAACTGAAGAAGAAGAAAGAAAGATGAGCGGGGGGTCCTGGATGTAAAGAACCAAGAGGAAGACTAAACGTGGAGTGGAAAACCGATGAGCTTGTTTACTAGTCTCTTCAGTTGTCCATGTACGGTCTTGACCGTAGCTACCCTATCGACGTGGTCTGCTCCTGGATGCAATCTGAGGATCCGACCCATAGGCCAATGAAGAGGGTTCGGATGTTCATCAGTTATGAAGACTATTTGATTTTCCTTGAGCGGAGAGGCGTCCTTGTTCCACTTATGCCGTTGAATTTGTGTGTGCAGGTATTAGGTAGACCAAGTTTTCCAGAAGCGGTTGGACATTTGCTGTAGCATTGACCATCTTGATTTAAGCGGAGGTTCAGTATAACATTCTTCAGGAAGCGATAGCAACGGACGTCCAATTAAGAAGTGTCCGGGAGTAAGAAAAGACGATCCTTCATTGGGATCTGGAGATGTTTCGAAAATCGGGCGGCTGTTCAAAATAGCCTCTACCTTATGAACAAGGTGGATAGCTCTTCAGCAGTTAACATGGTGTTACCCACAGTGCGGTGTAGCAATGACTTGGTAGATTTGACAGCGGCTTCCCACAGTCCCCCAAAATGAGGAGCGGCCGGAGGATTGAAATGCCATATGATGCGTTGATCAGCTAGTTTACGTTTGATATGAGAATTAGAGCGGTCAAGAAATTTGTAAACCTCATTAAGTCGATTGGCAGCGCCTGTAAAGTTCGTTCCGTTGTCCGAATAAACCTCTGAGGGTAGACCTCGTCTGGAGGTGAAGCGATGAAATGCGGCGAAGAAAGCGTCCGTAGATAAGTCAGTTACGAGTTCCAGGTGAACTGCTTTGGTTGTTATACATACAAACAAGCATAGGTAATCTTTTAATAGCTTCGAGGTTCGCAGGTGGTTGGCCTTGGTATCAAAAGGTCCTGCAAAATCTATTCCTACTCTATTGAAGGGAGGCACGGTGTAACTCTTGAAGATGGTAATGAGGCCATTATAGGCTGTTGTGGTTTAGTTTGCAAGCGAAAACAGCGAATGTACGCATGGATGCGTTGTCGAAGTAAAGAGCGTAAAGCTATGATCCAAAACTCAATGTTGATCAAGGCTTGAGTGGTACGAGGTCCGGCATGTAATGCCAGCTTATGATAGTGGTCACAAATGAGGTTGACGTAATGATGGCGTTTTGGTAACAGAAGCGGGTGTTTAGAGTCATAACTCAGAGACGAATGATCAAGTCTACCGCCCACCCTGATCAAGCCAGAGGAATCGACAAATGGTGTTAAGCTGCGTAAGTTGTCGTTGACGCGGCTACCAGCTTGAAGTCTTTTCAAGGCGTCAGAGAATGCATGGGTTTGTACCAATTTAACGCACAAAGTCTTTGCGTTACCAAGTTCTTGCACTGAAAGCGGTTGGAGAGTGGGCTTAAGGGCAGTGGTTTTGATCACTGCGAGCTTCGCCTTATAACGAGTGTTGTGAGGATGGCTGGTAACTTGGACCTTGTTACGACAATTGTTAAAGAAACGTAATACATATGCATAAACATGATGGAGGGTGGTTAAGTTTGAATGTTGTTCGATCATTTCCAAGAGACGGTTGGGTTCTTGAAAAGTCGTGCAATGAACTTTAGCTTCAACCTTTATTTCCGTCTGATCTGGGTTAGTTCCTTTAGGTCGTGTGAGATCCCAAGCGGTAGTAGAGTGTAATAACCATGGAGGTCCATGCCACCAAAGCGGGTGTGTGGCAAGTTGATCAGGCAAACAACCGCGAGAAGCAATGTCTGCAGGGTTGTCATTAGTCGATACATGGAACCATTGATCCATTTGTGTGCTCGAAACAATCTCAATGATGCGGTTGGCTACGAATGTTTTCAGCTGATGAGGGGGGGGGTATGAATCCAATGAAGTACTATCTCAGAATCGGTGAACAAAAGAGTGTTAGCGGTTGGAATGAATTCAAGTGAGGGCTGAAGAGGTGGCGGTTGCTAAAAGTGGTGATTTCGTGGAGGCTGATGAACTCTGCCGCCCACCATGAGCAGTTCGGAGGCGTCGACTAGAGGGCGAAGAGACTCGGTGATATGGTTGACTCTTCTAACGGAGCCACTGTTGGTGGTAACCTTGCGTAAGTCCTTGTAGCGTTGAGTGTCTTTAATGGTGCGGATGACCTCTTTCCTCTCCATGGATCGACGTGCAGCGGTGTAACGAGCGTCTAATCTTGTAGTGAAGGCGTGAGGTTGACGACATAGATGGTCTGGAAGCGATCCTGAGATAATCCATCCAAAGAAGGTGTTTAGGGCAGCAGGTTGACCTTTGATTATGGTCTGTGGTTCATTAATAAGACTGCGGTTAAATACGTCAGATCCTAGAATTAAGTCAATTTGGGCAGGAGTGTCAAAGTGAGGGTCAGCAAGTTGGAGATGACTGTAGCGTGCGTGTATACTGGGTGATAGTGCGAATGATGGAAGAGGGTCAGTGATGTGAGGTAGTACTGCAGCTTTGACATCGAGTTTGAAATTTGAAGCATATCTAGAAGAGATTTGTAGGGACACATATTCTGATATATGTGTGGTTTGAGAAGCGACCCCGACAAGAGAAACATTTGATTTCCTAGTAGGTAAGCTCAACATTGCGGTTTTGTTATGACAGACACTTGACTGCCTGGGTCAATGATTGCCCGAAGGATATGCGGATTTCCAAAATGATCATTTACAATGACCTGAGCGGTGCCTAATAAGGCAGAAGCGACGTTAGTGTTATCGGCGCTGGCGAGAGGTTTTCCATTGGTAGTTCAATGATTGCAGTCAATGGCTGAGTTTGGGTGTCGATGCGTGTACGGTCGCTGGGGCGAAGCTGAGTTAGAGTCATGTAACAAGGAGTGATGATTACCGTTGCAATGTTTACAAGTCTTGAGTGACTTGCATTTGTTTTGGTAGTGGGTGCCGAAGCAATTGAAACAGCGCTGCATATGTCGTATAGACTCGCGACGTTCCTGAGTTTTTAGTTTGAGAAAGTCTGGACAACGAAAGACATTGTGAATGACTGAACAATAGAAACACTGTGCTGCAGACGGATCGTTACGAGGCGGGTTGGTAGGTCTGGTTAAATTTTGTCCAACAAGCGGTGATGGTTGCGGTGCGGGTGCTCTTCGGTTGAACTGGATGCGTTGGCTTATCACTGGTGGTCGCAAAGCCTGTGGTTGTGTCCTGGCGGTGTGGTGTATTGTACTGCGGTGATGACCTTCATTCAGCTGTGCGGCTTCATCTGCGTAGTCGGCGGGGTTACTTGTAGCGGCTGCGGTAGTCGATATCAGCGTCATGAATTTAGTGGGGTATTCGAGCTGCGGTGTTGGACTCTCAGGAGGTGTATTACTTAAGTCAGGTTCGTTGACAGAATAGACCGATAGTTAGGGTTGTTGGCTTGTGCTAGCTGCGGTTGAAGTCGAAGGCGGGTTGAGCAATTCCATTGCCCTAGCTCGTTCAGTTACAAAATCATTTAAGCTGCGGTAAGTAGGCATAGTGTTGGTGCCTAGCCTGGTTTCAAAATTAAGACGAGTGTTCAGATCTAAATTATTAACTGCCAGTTGAAACAACAGAAAATCTGCTAAGTCCGGTAGGTTAATGGCCTTCAAGGCACATACTGCGTTAGAGTGTGCTGTTAGAAAGCGGTTGAGTTCTGATTGCGAAGCGGTTTTCATTGATTTAAATTCTTGAATCTGTTTAAAGTAATGATCGGCTAGCCTGCGTGGGTTTGCATAGCGGTTTCTTAAAGCGTTGTAAGCTATAGCCATAATTATTGTCTGAAATTGTTAAGCCGGTAATGATTGCTAAGGCATCGCCTTTTAAAGTTGATTTTAAGTATTGAAATTTTTGTACTGCGGTAAGATTAACATTAGAGTGTATCATGGAGTCAAACATAGTGATAAAGTCTGTCCATTCATTGTTATTGCCTGAGAAAGTGGGTACTTGTAGGCTTGGCAGACTGATGCAATTATTAATGAGATTAACCGGTGAAATTTCCTTTTCTTCAGATTTTATAATGCCTGGACATTTAGCCAGGATGGGCAAGTACAAAAGTTGAAATTTGGCTTTCAATTGAAAAGCCTTTTCTGCGGTTTCAGCGACTTCATGCTCAAAAGTTTTTTTCCATGTATTCGTACGTGTCAATAAAGTTGCCGTGGATGCGTCGGATTTCACTAATGAGACCTGTTGGGATATCATTTCCAGCAATTATGATAATGACCTGTTCCAGGTCCTCAATGATGTTGTTTAACTTTGACAAGTAATAATCTATATTAATTGCAATTTTAACAAGACTTATTAAGGAAATTTTGAAGATGAACTGTAACCTATGGCTTATGTGATTCAAATTATTCGGCCCGTGTTGACCATGTATAGTTTTGGTAGCAAAACTAAAGAAAGAAAATTATGTGAAATATTAGAAATCAATAGGGTAGTTCAAATCATACGAGGTTGCACTAAAAAGTCTGGAAGACCACCTTGCTTTGTTGAAGCAGTGCAAGGGCTGCTTGAATGATAAAAACGACACTGAATTTAAATGAAACACTAAACGTTAATTAAAAGAAATAGTTCAATTTTATGAGTGAAGTTAAGTCTACGCCACTTACCATTCCGAGCTATACAGGGTAGTTGAAGAGTTGATGTGGCGGTTGTCCCAGGCCTGGGTTAAGTCCTGAAGTAATGAACGTAGCTTGTGAAGAAGGGCATAAAACTAGAACTCATTTAAAATTAATCGAAAGTTAAAATCACTTCAATAGTCACAATAGACAATCTTTAATCAACACTTGATAGTTCACACACGAGGTTAAAGAGTTAATTGTCTGCGGTGTAATGAAATACCACGCGGTTTGCCTAATACAATGGCAATCAAACTTAGAATGCGGTTAAAAAGACTTATTAAAGTTTGACGGCGGTAATTTATAGTTAGAACGCATCTAAGACATTAACTGAACATAATCAGTAAGCGGTGTAATATTATAACGCGGTTTAAACCCGATGTAATCGGCTAAAGCACTTGAATAGAAACAGGAGAGCCGCACTAGTAAAACGCCATGTTGCAAGAAGTGTGTGTAACTTAGAAAGACGGAAATGCTAGCAAAAGTAACTAGATCAGAAAGTACGTGGACCTAGTCTAAAAACATAGATGAATAGTCTCAATGCGTCTGGTAACTGGATCGTAAAACTACTTCTTTGCAGTAAAATAAGCCTAGATTCTAGCCGGCAACGAAAGTCTAGTAGGCGGTGGAAATTGAACTGTGGCAAAACACCAACTGATTTCTAGGTTATATCGAAAATAATGACAGATGTAAATAAGCGTGGTTTAGGGAAAGCGAGGTTAGCAATCCTGTACTTAACATATTGTATATTACTTTTTCTGTCATATTTTACCATATATTTCTGAGAAGATGATTTGCTTTGAGCAGATATATTTTGATGTTGTGAATAGTTTTATTGAAAATGTCAATTTTTTAAATCAAATTTAAGACCAATAGTCAGCGATAATTACATTTGTAAGTTTTAATTACATTTGATCTACTTACTCTAACACAGACATACAATTAACATGTAAGAAAACATGGACATACAATTAACATGCAAGAAAACATGGACACACAATTAACATGCAAGAAAACATGGACAAACAATTAACATGCAAGAACACATGGACATACAATTAACATGTAAGAAAACATTTGCATACAATTAACATGCAAGAAAACATGGACACACAATTAACATGCAAGAAAACATGGACATACAATTAACATGCAAGAAAACATGGACACACAATTAACATGCAAGAAAACATGGACAAACAATTAACATGCAAGAACACATGGACATACAATTAACATGTAAGAAAACATGTGCATACAATTAACATGCAAGAAAACATGGACACACAATTAACATGCAAGAAAACATGGACATACAATTAACATGCAAGAAAACATGGACACACAATTAACATGCAAGAACACATGGACATACAATTAACATGCAAGAACACATGGACATACAATTAACATGCAAGAAAACATGGACATGCAATTAACATGCAATACACATGGACACAAAATTATGCAAGAACACATGGACATACAATTATGCAAGAAAAGAATTTTTATTTTTGTTAAATTGTGTCATTTAGGTTGAGCCAGACAGTTAACAATCAAAAGCAAAATCTTTCTTTTCTCTTTTCTCAATGATTTACCCCACTTCATGTGTACTTCCTTCAAAAGTACTAGTCACTATCTAAGTAGTTTTATTAGCTACATAATTAATGGGAATAGACTTCATGTTTTTAAAATATTTTGACTTTTGCAACTTTCCTATTACCAGAAGCATTCTCTTATTGGTACCAATCATACTAACTCTCATACTAAAATTGTAAATCTGTTTTTAACAAACTCAACACCTACGCATTTTTCACCTTTAAACTTTAACATTTTATTTGGCAATATATTGTTAATATACACTCATTTCACAGGCATTGTAATCTTGCTATATATCCAGCCACACAGTTTCTAATCAATGAACCACTACAGTTTGATCAATCGCAAGATATTTTACCACTTATTTTCTGGTAAACAATATTGTTCTTGTTTTTAAAGTAATCTAGTCATCCACTATTGCACACAAAGTCATTGTACCCTAATTGTATGACCTAAATTTTCAGCCTGAACCTTTATTGCTGTTCCGTTAATTGGCATACCATGAGGTGATTGCATTTTAAAACAGAAAGAAGAGCTGTGTCAGTAAACCTTTTTTCGTATTTTAAAAAAGTTTTACAGTTTGGTTATTTTTGAATGTTAAGTATAGTACCATTCAGATCTTGCGTTTTCTTGTAGATGTAGTTGATGCTGATAATCTGTATTTTTTGACACAGATAAATAAGATGATCTATTTTGTAATCCGTGTATCACTTACTTTTTTAGAAACAGAAAACTTTTAAGGCTTTCGTATTTTACGAACTGAAGTCACAGCCCAGTGACATACTGTATCTGCTTCCATAAAGTATGTATTAACAATCAATAAAACTGATTATATAAAACCAGTCTATAATGCCAGTTAAGTGGGAGGGGATACTTTACCCAGTACAATTCTAAAAAGTAAGCAAAAATGTTTCTAGTGGATAAATTTAGGTAAATCACAAAGTTCACTAATCACCTTTGTGAAAAAACCATGTATTCCGTATGTACTGTACAGTGGTGTCTGTTTTTGTATTGTCAGGCATTGATTTCAGTATTAGGTATTTATAGGGCTGTTTATTTCCTATTTGCATCGCATTGTCAGATACGTTATATCTATTATACAAAATCATGTTAAATGTAAATACCAATTACAGTAATAAAGTGAAATGAGATCAAACAATATAATTTGTTCATTTTAACCTTGAAATGTTTGCATATGTGATTGTAAAATAATTCACAAATGCAAATAAACAAATAATCAGGTGACAGCATTGTCATGATTAAAATTTTTATATAGTGTTGTAAATCCTTCTAGTATTTATGTAGCATGTGATATTTACATTTTATCTGTATGGTTCTTCAACTCATTACAAATTGCTGTTTCAACTTGTGCATCATAGATTATTTGATGCAGACGGTATAATGTCGAGACGTATCCATCATCAACAAATACATTCAGTCATTGAATGTTTTAGTCTTAACCCTTGCTTCATATAAGCATATACCAACAAATTTCTTACAAGTTGATGACTGTTTTTGGTTCTCAAAACTGTTTCACTAAAATATATAAATCAGTTCCCAGAGTGACAGGACAAATAAAGTATAATATTCATTGCTGTCCTAATCCTTTTTTATAACCAACTATCAGCTGTTATTTAGGTCAAGCTCTTAGTTTAGTCTTTATCGTTCAGTTACATCTTAGTTGTAATGTCACGATCACCCGAGTTGGGTCAAATTTTACTCAATTATGTGCAGTGAACGTGATGATATCAATAGTGACTATGATGTTTTTTGCAACTGTGCTCACACAGTTTTACTATGTAATTAGTGTAAATAGGTTTTTGAAATTATTTTAGATTTTTACAATTGTAAAGTGAACAATTAGTTGTCTAAGGATAAAGAGGGACCTACAATCAATCGTTAAGCATCAGACCATAAGTAATATGTTATTTTTAATTAAATTTTTACTAGGGACGTCTCATAAGTATGTTACACTATTTTTTTAAATCCGTGTGGTAGGTGAGAAACATTTGAGAGTCATGGGGAATTTGAGTCTGGGTCTAGAGGTCGCACTGTAAAATTCCTATGTGCTTGTATCCATCGAGCAAGCAGTCAGGCTCCAGCCACTGTGGAGATTACACCTGTTCTTATCACTGATTGCAAAGTTCATGATGTTGTTCGTTTTTTTAACAGCAAGAAATAAAAATGCAACTGAAATTTTTCACAGGTTGTGTAGTGTTTATGGTGAAAACATTATGTCAAGGCCAATGGTTTTCGTCCAGTCATTCAATGATAAGAGAAAAACTATAACACAATGAACGACGAAGTTACCTCCCCTCCACTTTCCGTGTTCCAATTGTTGTTGAAAATGTTCGAAGGGCCATTGACACCAATCGGCGCCTAGCCCCTAATGAAATCCTTTCTCAACTGTGCCCAAATGTGGAAGTAGGCAATGCATGCAGTTCTAATGATCTGCTCCTATCAAACCTGATTTAAAAAGTTTTTTTGTACCATGACAACGCTGCTCATCAGACTCAATATCTGCTTGCGGAGTTTCAATGACATGTTTTTGCTTATCAGCTTTACTTCCCTGACCTTCATAATTGTGTTCCATTTGTTTGTGCAGCTGAAACAACATCTTGGGGAAGACGCTTCACAAACAATACCATTCTATGATTGAAGGAAGGCACTGAAAATCGCGGTACCAAAAATGTAATAAAAACCAAGATGACTATTTTTTATTAAAATATGGTCGCTTATTACACTCTACCCTTTTATTGAACTAGAGAAGATGGTAGAGGGATGTTGTAAATACCAAATAAAGATGTCTACCTATCTGATGATTTTGCTACATCAGTAATTACTAGGTTTAGGCTATAGCACCCACAAAGAACGAACACAGCCAAAGGGGAGTTGGTAAGTACACTGGCTTGAGCCCATATATGTACACCTACCATGCTAGCGAAGTTCTTGACCATTATATCCTTGAGCATGACAGTTTGTCATTTTCAAACCCCACTCATCAAATTTCTTTAAACAGCAAGTTAGCGATAGCTAGTCCAGTGGTTAGTTTGGCAACTTGATAGACTACCTTCTTCTACTTTGATCTTCCCAGTGGTTTGTTTGGTAACTCGATAGGCTATAAAGCTTTCTTCTACTTTGATTTTCCCAGTGGTTTGTTTGGCAACCCGATAAGCTATAAAAGCTTTCTTTTACTTTGATCTTCCCAGTGGTTTGTTTGGCAACCCGATAAGTTATAAAAGCTTTCTTTTACTTGGATCTTCTCAGTGGTTTGTTTGGCACCTTGATAGGCTATAAAATCTTTCTTCTACTTTGATCTTCCCAGTGGTTTGTTTGGCACCTCGATAGGCTATAAAAGCTTTCTTTTACTTTGATCTTCCCAGTGGTTTGTTTGGCACCTCTATAAGCTATAAAGCTTTCTTCTACTTGGATCTACCCAGTTGTTTGTTTGGCACCTCGATAGGCTATAAAGCTTTCTTCTACTTGGATCTACCCAGTGGTTTGTTTGGCAACTCGATAGGCTATAAAGCTTTCTTCTTCTTGGATCTTCCCAGTGGTTTGTTTGGCAACTCGATAGCTTTCTTCTACTTGGATCTACCCAGTGGTTTGTTTGGCAACTCGATAGGCTATAAAGCTTTCTTCTACTTGGATCTTCCCAGTGGTTTGTTTGGCACCTCTATAAGCTATAAAGCTTTCTTCTACTTGGATCTTCCCAGTGGTTTGTTTGGCAACTCGATAGGCTATAAAGCTTTCTTCTTCTTGGATCTTCCCAGTGGTTTGTTTGGCACCTCTATAAGCTATAAAGCTTTCTTCTACTTGGATCTTCCCAGTGGTTTGTTTGGCACCTCGATATGCTATAAAGCTTTCTTCTACTTGGATCTTCCCAGTGATTTGTTTGGCACCTCTATAAGCTGTAAAGCTTTCTTCTACTTGGATCTACCCAGTGGTTTGTTTGGCAACTCGATAGGCTATAAAGCTTTCTTCTTCTTGGATCTTCCCATTGGTTTGTTTGGCACCTCTATAAGCTATAAAGCTTTCTTCTATTTGGATCTACCCAGTGGTTTGTTTGGCACCTCGATAGGCTATAAAGCTTTTTGGATTTTCACAGTGGTTTGTTTGGCACCTCTATAAGCTATAAAGCTTTCTTCTACTTGGATCTACCCAGTGGTTTGTTTGGCACCTCGATAGGCTATAAAGCTTTCTTCTACTTGGATCTTCTCAGTGGTTTGTTTGGCACCTCTATAAGCTATAAAGCTTTCTTCTACTTGGATCTACCCAGTGGTTTGTTTGGCAACTCGATAGGCTATAAAGCTTTCTTCTACTTGGATCTTCACAGTGGTTTGTTTGGCACCTATATAAGCTATAAAGCTTTCTTCCTCTTAAATCTTCCCAGTGGTTTGTTTGGCAACTCGATAGGCTATAAAGCTTTCTTCTTCTTGGATCTTCCCAGTGGTTTGTTTGGCACCTCTATAAGCTATAAAGCTTTCTTCTACTTGGATCTACCCAGTTGTTTGTTTGGCACCTCGATAGGCTATAAAGCTTTCTTCTACTTGGATCTTCCCAGTGGTTTGTTTGGCACCTCTATAAGCTATAAAGCTTTCTTCTACTTGGATCTTCCCAGTGGTTTGTTTGGCACCTCTATAACCTATAAAGCTTTCTTCTACTTGGATCTTCCCAGTGGTTTGTTTGGCACCTCTATAAGCTATAAAGCTTTCTTCTACTTGGATCTTCCCAGTGGTTTGTTTGGCACCTCTATAAGCTATAAAGCTTTCTTCTACTTGGATCTTTTCAGTGGTTTGTTTGGCACCTCTATAAGCTATAAAGCTTTCTTCTACTTGGATCTTTTCAGTGGTTTGTTTGGCACCTCTATAACCTATAAAGCTTTCTTCTACTTGGATCTACCCAGTGGTTTGTTTGGCAACTCGATAGGCTATAAAGCTTTCTTCTTCTTGGATCTTCCCAGTGGTTTGTTTGGCACCTCTATAAGCTATAAAGCTTTCTTCTACTTGGATCTTCCTAGTGGTTTGTTTGGCACCTCGATATGCTATAATGCTTTCTTCTACTTGGATCTTCCCAGTGGTTTGTTTGGCACCTCTATAAGCTATAAAGCTTTTTTCTACTTGGATCTTCCCATCATCATCTTCAGTGGCATAGTGCATCGTTAATGAAACTTGCTACTTGTGACTTATGTCTGGAGTACAATCAATGATAACAGAAAAGTTTCTCGCTTCCAATATTTTTTTAAGTCCAATCAAGTTTCTATTATTTTTTGAGAAAACTTTAAAAGATGACCCATGAAAAGTCATGTTTTGCTCTGCTTCAAAATATGTAACTATAATTTCTAAATGGTCTGGTGACAGCTCATGAAATTCAAACAGTCTGCCAAATTTTTCCAGTTATTGAAAGTTCACTGTTTGGCCAAAATGTGACTTGGATAAGAAACTGAACAATCTACAACAGATACAATATAGAGAATATGATTTTGCTGAATAAATCAACAATCACTATGATATTTTTCCTCCATTTTCCAAAATTTAATACAAAAAATGGTTTGAAAAGTGTCTATTTAGATAATTTTTGTGGTAATCGCAAACTTCTTTAGAATATAAAGTTGGCTCTTTCAAAACAAATTCATCATGCTGAATTTGCGTAATTTGTGGTGGCAACATTGTAGCATCCAAAGTAATCACCGGTGCATACTACGATTTGGAAATAAAATCAGTTTCAGTGTCTGTTGACAGTTTTATCATTCTTTTATTGCTAATATCACTATCACAATCATTTGTAATGGTATCATCCTTGTATAACTTTCTTCTTTCGAGTTATTAAAAACTATTAATAAATTTATAAATATGAGTCACGTTCACAAAAGTAGTTTAAATGCTTCCTCAAGAGTTGAGACTTGAGCCCTGTTAATCCGAACTAATTGGGAGGACCGAACGCTGTTCGGATTAGCCGAAATAATATAAATAATTAACATTGAAGCAACATAACGAATCTGTGGTGTTGTAATATGAACAAATAGTACACTAAAACAAGTTTCAATATTCCGTTTACATATGCACCATACGATCTCTTCCTGAACCGATGTCCCACATATGACAGAAAAAACAAAAATATGTCCAATAACCACTAATTAATTGTTTACTTTTATGGGCATTACAGTATGTACAATATTTTTACAGCATATTTCTTCTTTTGTTTATTTTTACGTTGTTTCAATTCAGTCTGTAACCATTAAACATTTGTATTCCTCAATTAATTACTTTTTCCCATTTCTTTACAACATTATTTACATTTCCCATTATCTTTTCTATTTTACAAAAAATATCCAAACTTGTTCGGATTAAGCGGACACTCGGATTACCTGTGTTCAGACTAGCCGGACTCCGCTGTATAACATTACGATTCTAAACACAAAAAATTAGAAAAAATCACGATTGACTAGTAGTCTGAAACAGCTAAATACTGAAATAACAAAGGCAAACTTATACTCTAAATAAACAAAACAACCTCACCTATCTCCAGTAGCTATTGTGGCTTTGTCCATCGATGCACAATTCATGTTTTGCACGAGGAAATCCACTAAATACAATGATGTACCCATTTCTCTCACTACAGCAAGATGTAAAGCAGTTTCACCACAATCCTAAAATACACATCACAGATGGAATTATTTGATTTACAACCAAATTTAAATTTATACAATGATAGAAATATACCATGATACAAAATTCAAATAATAAATTACATTAGCTACTTGCTTCCAGGTCTACCACACAATTAATTGAACTATTGCTATTAAAATACTATGGTTACAAATATACTGTTTACAAAATACAGTGAAACTTTTTTAAAGCGGAACATGAATAAGATGAAATTTTGTACAAAGCGGAAAACTTTGCTGGTCCCGAAACAGTTACAATAGGCAATATGTTGTTTACTTCGCATAAAGCAGAATTTGTTCAACGTGGAAACGGAAAGACATATTCATGGAATTTGTGAAAAAGGACATGTATAATACAGATTTTAAAAGGCTGGACTCTTTGTGGTAATTCATAGCAAAATAGGACAGAGAGAGAAAGAGAGAATGTATGATCAAATGAACAGTTGAATTGTCTTCAATTGCTAGAATCAAGGTCCAGATATATTTAAACAGTCATTCTGCCTTTGTGAAGAAACCACAATCAGTTTGTTTACCTGCTCATAGTTATAAATTTCATTGTATTCACGACTATACTCTTAAATGGCTAAATCATACATGTCGTTGTTATTAAATGAAAACAGAGAGAAACTGAAGTGAAAGGAAAGGATAAATTGTCGGTAGGTGAAGTAATGGTGCAGTTCAATTGTGGTAAAATGCAAATGTATGACACCCTTAAGTGTAAGGATAAAATAATGAACCAAGTGGTTGGAGGAAAACTGAGAAATGAAGAGAAAAGCAAAGTTAACCGGTAGTGTGCGAGTGGTTCACCTATGGCAAGACCAAAAAATGTACACAATTCGGGTCAAATACACCAAAGCGAAGCTGTTGCAGTAGCCAAATCTCTAGGCAATGACCAGTTTAAAGAATGTACAGAATGCCTGAGCAGCTACAAAAAAAGGCACAACATTGTCTGGAATCAAATCCATAGTGAATCAAAAGATGTAGATGAACGTGTTATAAATGAGTGGAAAACAAACCTGCAAGATTTGATTCCAAACTATGATCGTAAAAACATTTATAACTCAGTTGAAATGGGCTAATTTTTTCGGGCATTAGTAACAAAATCATTTATAGTTAACACCTATACCGATACACCGGTCTCACAGGCACTAAGGGAAATTTATTTATATAATTATGGCTACCCTGGGTGAGTGGCAGTGCTGACCTTTACAATAGCTGCCTCCCTCCCCCTCCCCTTTTTACATGGTAAACTTTTGTTTAGTTTGGTTTGGCCCTTTGATCTTGACGTGTCGTTTGTCAAAATTCTACCGGCCTGTGAGACCGTGTGTTTCTGTTACCGTATTTCGCGTAGTGGTCTGAGGTACCAGGTGTTTCGGTTACAGCATATAGGAGTATATGAGACCGGTGTTTCGGCTGATATATTCTGTATTTTATTTCATTTTACTATTTATTGTTGCCAGTTAAAGTGGTAAAATGGCTCGCTAGAATGTTTGCGCAAAGGATCCCGACTTTAGCGACATAATTCGTAGACTGTCAAACGATGACGAATGTGATGTTATTGACAATCCGAGTAGTAGTGAAGTAGACTACTCGGTCGCTGATCCCGATTTTGTGTTGTCTGGACAGGAATGTAGTGATAGTGATCCGGGTAACTTGGATGATGATGAAGACCTTCTTTCACGGGAAGTCCATGAAAATATTTTACTAGATACTGGACGTCACAACTTGCCTGAGTATTTCATAGAAAGAAAGAAAAAAAAACAAGGTCCTCCCAATGCTTGGGAAAGCAAGCCTACTGAAAATTTAGTCAGAATCCCAGCACGCAATATTATTCATACTGACTTACCAGGAATATGAGGCCATGCATGGCGATTAGGTGACAACTCTTTAAAAACAGATGCATGGAAGCTTTTGTTTGAAGACGAAATTATGTCGATAATAGTAGAGAATACTAATGTAAAGTTCCAAAACGTACGGTCACAGCTCAGTGATAAAACAAAAATAATTGCATTGAGGAGGTAAACTCTCTTATAGGTCTGTTTGTTTTATCATTGGTGTTACGATCTAATGATGAAAAGTTTCAGTCACTGTTTACCAAAGATTCTTGCAGCGGCCCAATATTTTTTGCTACAATGTCTGAAAAGCGTTATGAAATTCTTACGTCTTGCCTGAGATGTGATGATTGCAACACTAGGGAGGAAAGAAGAAAAGATGACAAGGCTGCACCGATTTCACAAGTTTTTTATAAATTAATATCAAACTGTCAAGATGTATACTGTCTCCTCCGCAACGACAGTAGGTGAAATGTTTGCTAAGAGAAAAGTTCATATTTGTTTGTCATGCCATTTACAATTATGTTTGTTGGAAAAACACATCATATTATTTTATATTCTTTCTTTTTAACTTTTAGAATATATTATAGTATTTGTAATCTTTTTTTGGATTGTAAGATTAAAAAAACCATTTTTTATATCTTTTTTTATTATTCAAAATTTTTGTTTATTTCGTCATTATATACGTTTATATACATTATAAATGTATTTTATTTTGTGAAAAGTCAATGCCATTGACATAATAAACCATTTCAGAGATATCTGTCTGTTATTGCACCTTAAATTCTCAATGTAAACGCACTGGGTAAAATAGCGGTCTCTGAGACCAGGTCTTTCCGTTAGTGTTATAAAAAAGATGTTTCGGTATAGGTGTTGAGGGTGGAAAAGTCTAAAAAAGGCTTATGGTATTATTGTGCCAGAATTTAGTGGCAAATATGGGGAAGACTGTAGTTATCAGAAAGGCGACAAAATCATGGTGTTTCAAAAGCTTGAAAATGGAAAATTTACCCGTGATTAAGCAAAATAAGAAGTGATTAAGACAAGCAAATAAGAAGTGATTACCAGTGGTTAAGAAGGCTTGTATGACTGCAGCCACAATGGAAAAATTAGTTAAACGGGTTTAATGCTAAAATGAAAAGAGAAAAAGAAAAGATTATTATTTTTCTGGACAATGCCACCTCCCCTCCACACATAACACTTTTGAATGTGAAACTTGCCTAGTACTCGCCTAATGCTACGATTGTACTGCAACCTACGGATATTGGTATTATTAAATCATACTACAGGCACTATTTAAAGCTATCTTTAATTTTAAATATAAAAATAGCTGATAGCTCTTATAATTTCTTAAAATCTGAGTTAATTCTGGATGCTATAAACTGGATTGTGTTGGCTGTCAAACAAATTAAAAATGAAACATTAACAAAGTGTTTTGTTAAAGTGACGATACAGATGATGTATGATGTCTTTATTTGTAGTGATGAGAATCTTACCACACCTAATAATTTTGAATCAGTTACAGATCGTTTAGCCATCAGAACTCCCGAAAACAAAGAGGACAAGGAAGAAGATGTGGACAAAGAGAATGCAGCCAGAGGATCGAAGGTCTAAACAAAGATAAGTACTCATAAAGAGGTCCAATAAGCATACGAGATGTCATGCAGTTCGCTGCTGATTCTAACTCTTCCCGTCTTCTCGGAACTATTACAGTCTGTAAAGGACTGTATCCAATCAGATATGGTAACTAAATATTGAAACAGGTTTTGACTTACTACTTCAAGTCTACTACTTATGACTTAAGAAATATCATTGTATAATGCGGAAACTTGTCCAATCCGGAAAACATTTTCGATCTCTTACGATTCCGCTTTGAACAAGTTTTACTATTATTTTAAAATAATTACTTAAAATATATTTCAACTGTGAAAACACTAGGTAACTTTAATCAGAAGAATTTACAAACAAAACATGTATTGAAGGAATGATAAAATCACTTTTTCTTTTCTTGTATATATATATATATATATATATATATATATATATATATATATATATATATATATATATAAATATTGCAATATGTATTCTTGTGTATTAATAAAGAACTAAATCAAAATGCAAACACAAGAAAGAAATACAAATATTATAATTATATATATATATATATATATATATATATATATATATATATATATATATATATATATTCTTGATATTTAACGTTATCCATTGTTTTTATTACTTACATAGTAAAAATTACTTACATAGTAATATATTAACTTCATATATATATATATATATATATATATATATATATATATATATATATATATATATATATATATATATATATATATATATATATTATATATATATATATATATACAAGAAAAGAAAAAGTGATATATATATATATATATATATATATATATATATATATATATATATATATATTATATATTATATATTATAAGTATATATCATGCCATTATATTGTGTGTATATATATACATATTTATATATATATTTTTTTTTTTGGACTAGGAGACTGACAGACTTACCTTGGTAAGAGTCCACTCTGTAGTCTTGAAATAGAAACACATAAAACCACTTAACCAATGATATATTTCAACCACACAGTGGTCTTTGTCAATCAAAGAGAAATCACAACAAGAAATATGAGAGAATTAAATATCAGTGACATCTGATTTCTACTCTACACAATCTGTGATTACAACTTATATTTATTTTATTTCATTCTCTCATATTTCTTTTCATAAGTCTGTCAGTCTCCTAGTCCAAAAAATCTAAATAATCTTTACAAACAAAAACTATATATATATATATATATATATATATATATATATATATATATATATATATATATATATATATATATATATATATATATATATATATAGTTTTTGTTTGTAAAGATTATTTATATATATATATATATATATATATATATATATATATATATATATATAGTTGTTATGCAACACTGTTTTCTTGTATACACTTATCATTTTCACTCATGTACTTAAACATGAATCTTACTTGGTATTTATGCGAGTTAACTTTCAATGACTGGCCTTGTCATTATCTTCGGGCATACTGAACAGGGTTGTTGTAGGCTGCGAGCTGAGTGGATTTCCCATTGACCTTGGTGTATCGTTATGTTCTATTTTTAGATTCACTGCACTGTGCGAGTTTTTAAAGTTTGTTTTGGGGTTAATATTGTTTATTAGATTGAATAAATTATCGTTTTTTGATTTTATTTGTATCTGTTCGTTAATGATATTATTTTTATTTTTATAAATTTCTAGTTGTTCCCAGATTGTCATTTTGAGGCCTTTTTGAACCTTTTTTTATTAGGTGTACGTTTTTTAATGTGGGGAATGTGTGTTTGTTTTTGATGGCGTGTGTGCCTAAGTTTGAGTTATAAATTTCAGGTTTGATGTATGCATTGAGGTGCTCTATATATCTGTCTTTTAATTTCTTTTTTATTTGGCCTATGTATATTTTATTACAGTCCGGTCATTCGATTTTGTATATTCCATTATTAAGTGTGTGCCATATTTTTTGTGGTGGGTTTATTTTGTTGATTATGTTTCCTGTGTTTTTGTAGGCTATGTTAATATTATTATTTTTTAGTGTTTTAGTTATTCCTTTTATGTTGTATCCTGTGTATGTGAATGTAGCCCATTTTGTTGTTTGTGGTTCGATTTTAGGTTGTTTTAATTTATTTAATATTTTAAATTCTAATTTATCTATAGTTTTTTTAATTGTATCAATTTTTTTATGCTATTTGATATATTATTTGTTTTTCTTTGGTATTTTCTTCATTATTTAGATGCAATTTTAGCATCCTGTATAAAAGTGAGTTGTAAGCGGCCATTTTATGTTGTGGGGGATGGTTGTAGTGGTTTGGTATTGTATTAATGGTTTGTGTGGGTTTCCTATAAGTAGAATATTCAATGCTAATTGTATTTCTGGTTAATGTTAGGTCTAGATAGTTTATTTTATTGTTTATTTCTTCCTCCATTGTGAATTGTATGTTAGGGTGTAAGTTATTGATTTCATTTAGGATGATGTTATTATTTATTGCTTTATTTTGTGAGATGTATAATCCATCGTCAACATATCGTATTTAATATCCGTTGGGGTCGTGTGTTTTTATGGTTTGTGTGATTAATTCGTCAAGTTTTTGGAGATAAATGTCTGATATTATATTTGAAAGTGGTGATCCCATTGCTAAGCCATCTATTTGTTTATATATCTTATTATTGAATATGAAATAGTTTTGGTTTAGTATGGTCTTTACGCATTTTGTGATTTGGTTTGTGTATTTGGGGTAGGTTTTAAGGTCAGTTAATTTGTTTTTTATTATTTGGATGGTTTCGTTAATTGGTATATTAGAGTACATGTTTGTGATATCAAATGATATAAATTTAGTGTTTTTGGTTATGTTTATTGTTTTTAGTATTTCCGTTAATTCAATTGAGTTTTTTATGGTGTATTTATTTTCAAATTTAAGTTCGTGTTTTAGGTTTTTGGCTATTATTTGTGATATTTTATAGGCAGGTGCATTTTTAAAATTTATTAAGGGTCTTACGGGATTGTTCATTTTATGTATTTTGATGAGGGCGTTCATTTTGGGGGGGGGTGTCATTTGCATATGTTGCATAACTACAAATATGGATATCCCCCCACAAGGTAATCAAGCAACAAAACTACTGAACAAATTTGAAAAACTTAGAAAACAAATCATAAATATTAACCATAATATACATTTTAATAAACAATGCATTAAAAACAAATTATTACCAAAATAATAATAAAAAACCAAACTAGTTCTGCACAAAAAACTTCTAAACAAGCTGAAACTCTATGGGTAAAAAAACGAAATTAAATATCTATACACAAAGAAAAACAAATTAACTAATACACTCTTAAAAACCCACCTAGAATTAGCTAACACGATTAAACCAAACCAATGGCATTATAAATATATCAAAATTCAAGAAAAATGCAAGAAATTTACTGCAATTAAAAAACAAAAAGTAGAATCTAAACTTAACAAACTAATAGAAAAACAAAATAACTTAGACAATATCACAACACTCCATCAATTCCACCCAAGTTTTATAAACCTCACAAAAATGAATTTCACCAAAGAAGAAATAAAGATACTCGAAAATAGCACAAAAACCAACATCAAACCAAAATTACAAAACACAATAGATAACCTCATAGTAGAAACAGAACTGGCAATAAATCTCATAAATTACGAAAATCAAGATAACATCAGAAACATAGCATCACACGAAATCAACAAAATCACCCACAAAAAAATCAAAAAAGGAAATCACTTGAAAATAAAATACAAATAAACCAAATTAACAAATTGAAACAAAAATTATTCAAAAACGAAATAATTGCAACTAAAGCGGACAAAAGCAACGCTATAGTAATCATATCAAAAACAGAATACAACAAAAAAAACAGAAGAATTCATAAAATCCAATAATTGCATAGAATTAAACAAAGACCCCACTAAAAAAATACCAAAACGAAATCATAGAATTAGCAAAAAACAATGACAATTTATTCAACCAAAAAAACCCTTACCAATACACAATAGACAACCCAAAGCCCCCCAAAATGAACGCCCTCATCAAAATACATAAAATGAACAATCCCGTAAGACCCTTAATAAATTTAAAAAATACACCTGCCTATAAAATATCACAAATAATAGCCAAAAACCTAAAACACGAACTTAAATTTGAAAATAAATACACCATAAAAACTCAATTGAATTAACGGAAATACTAAAAACAATAAACATAACCAAAAACACTAAATTTATATCATTTGATATCACAAACATGTACTCTAATATACCAATTAACGAAACCATCCAAATAATAAAAAACAAATTAACTGACCTTAAAACCTACCCCAAATACACAAACCAAATCACAAAATGCGTAAAGACCATACTAAACCAAAACTATTTCATATTCAATAATAAAATATATAAACAAATAGATGGCTTAGCAATGGGATCACCACTTTCAAATATAATATCAGACATTTATCTCCAAAAACTTGACGAATTAATCACACAAACCATAAAAACACACGACCCCAACGGATATTAAATACGATATGTTGACGATGGATTATACATCTCACAAAATAAAGCAATAAATAATAACATCATCCTAAATGAAATCAATAACTTACACCCTAACATACAATTCACAATGGAGGAAGAAATAAACAATAAAATAAACTATCTAGACCTAACATTAACCAGAAATACAATTAGCATTGAATATTCTATTTATAGGAAACCCACACAAACCATTAATACAATACCAAACCACTACAACCATCCCCTACAACATAAAATGGCCGCTTACAACTCACTTTTATACAGGATGCTAAAATTGCATCTAAATAATGAAGAAAATACCAAAGAAAAACAAATAATATATCAAATAGCATAAAAAAATTGATACAATTAAAAAAACTATAGATAAATTAGAATTTAAAATATTAAATAAATTAAAACAACCTAAAATCGAACCACAAACA
Organism: Prosapia bicincta; assembly: GCA_036971475.1. Classification (NCBI taxonomy): domain Eukaryota; kingdom Metazoa; phylum Arthropoda; class Insecta; order Hemiptera; family Cercopidae; genus Prosapia; species Prosapia bicincta. Next base: position 428,097 of record JBAIZL010000053.1, on the reverse strand, counting down.
ACAAAATGGGCTACATTCACATACACAGGATACAACATAAAAGGAATAACTAAAACACTAAAAAATAATAATATTAACATAGCCTACAAAAACACAGGAAACATAATCAACAAAATAAACCCACCACAAAAAATATGGCACACACTTAATAATGGAATATACAAAATCGAATGACCGGACTGTAATAAAATATACATAGGCCAAATAAAAAAGAAATTAAAAGACAGATATATAGAGCACCTCAATGCATACATCAAACCTGAAATTTATAACTCAAACTTAGGCACACACGCCATCAAAAACAAACACACATTCCCCACATTAAAAAACGTACACCTAATAAAAAAAGGTTCAAAAAGGCCTCAAAATGACAATCTGGGAACAACTAGAAATTTATAAAAATAAAAATAATATCATTAACGAACAGATACAAATAAAATCAAAAAACGATAATTTATTCAATCTAATAAACAATATTAACCCCAAAACAAACTTTAAAAACTCGCACAGTGCAGTGAATCTAAAAATAGAACATAACGATACACCAAGGTCAATGAGAAATCCACTCAGCTCGCAGCCTACAACAACCATGTTCAGTATGCCCGAAGATAATGACAAGGCCAGTCATTGAAAGTTTACTCGCATAAATACCAAGTAAGATTCTTGTTTAAGTACATAAGTGAAAGTGATAAGTGTATACAAGAAAACAGTGTTGCATAACTTATGTTGCATATATATATATATAAAAGCACTTTACCAATGATATATTTCAACCACACAGTGGTCTTTGTCAATCAAAGAGAAAACACAAAAAGAAATATGAGAGAATGAAATAAAATAAATATAAGTTGTAATCACAAATTGTGTAGAGTAGAAATCCGATGTCACTGATATTTCATTCTCTAATATTTCTTGTTGTGTTTTCTCTTTGATTGACAAAGACCTCTGTGTAGTTGAAATATATCATTCGTTAATTGCTTTTATGTGTTTTTATTTCAAGACTACAGAGTGGACTCTTACCAAGGTAAGTCTGTCAGTCTCCTAGTCCAAAAAAAAAAACAAAAAAAAAATTATACCACAAAAATAATTAAATCACTCCCCCCTGATTGCAATCCCTCAGAACTGAGAAGGTGGGAACTATCATACCAGTGGTATACCAAGTCCAGAGAATCCCCTAACCTCAACATCAGATAAATCCATTCATTTTTTTTTTTTTTTTTTTTTTTTTTTTTTTTTTTTTTTTTTTTTTTTTCTCGCTCCAAATAGCCTTATCTCTTTTCCCCTGACAGACTTATATAAACTATAATCACTCATATGTTCATGGAAACAATATATATATATCTTTAATCTGTGTGTCTGTGACATCTGATTTCTACTCCACACAATCTGTAATTACAATTATTTTATTTCATTCTCTCAAATTTCTTTTTGTGTTTTCTCTTCGATTGACAAAGACCACTGTGTGGTTGAAATATATCATTGTTTAAGTGCTTTTATGTGTTTCTATTTCAAGACTACAGAGTGGACTCTTACCAAGGTAAGTCTGTCAGTCTCCTAGTCCAAAAAATCTATATATATATATATATTTATATATATATATATATATATATATATATATATATATATAGATTTTTTATATATAGATTTTATATATATATAGATTTTTTGGACTAGGAGACTGACAGACTTACCTTGGTAAGAGTCCACTCTGTAGTCTTGAAATAGAAACACATAAAAGCACTTAAACAATGATATATTTCAACTACACAGTGGTCTTTGTCAATCGAAGAGAAAACACAAAAAGAAATATGAGAGAATGAAATTTAAAAAAAATTCTCTCATATTTCTTTTTGTGTTTTCTCTTCGATTGACAAAGGTAAGTCTGTCAGTCTCCTAGTCCAAAAAATCTAAATAATCTTTACCAACCAATATATATATATATATATATATATATATATATATATATATATATATATATATATATATATATATATATACACACACAATATAATGGCATTATATATACTTATAATGGATATTATATATACATATAATGGACAACGTAATATATATATATATATATATATATATATATATATATATATATATATATATATATATATATATATATATATATTGATATTTTACGTTGTCTATTATTTTTCCGTTGCACTGACTTTATGAAGTTGATAAATTACTATTGTAAATACTTTTATCCACCACTAAGTGCAATAATTGTACCTTGTTGTGATGAGGCACCTTTCGGTACTTGACCATTGTCGAATCTCTGATTATTTTTCTGGTGTAGATGTTCGGTCCGTGATGTTGGTATTTGTTGACGTTACACACATTTTTTCTTGATCTGCGTGTATGATGTTTTTATATAGTATGTCTTCTGTCATATGTGGTCTGTAGGTTCATTAAATTGTTGTGTATGTTTTTATAAATGTGGTATTTTTCTAGTGAGTTTAATTCTATTGGGTTATTGTTTATTTCAAGTATGGTTAGGTTATTTTTGTAGTTTGTTATTTCATGCTTATGTGATATTAGTTGTGCTGCAACATTTGATACTTTTGTATTTTTATTTTTGAATGCTCTGTAATGTTCTTCAAATCTTATTTTAAATGATCTGGTCGTTTTCCCTATGTAAAATGCATTGCAGTCGTTACATGTAAACTCCTGATAGGTTATGTTTTTCTGAATTTGTTTTGTGGTTTGTGTTATTAAGATATTTTATTATTTTGTTGTTTGGTTTGTACGTTGGAGTGTAGTATTCTTTGTTGTATATATTTGTTATTTTTTCTATTTTGTTATTGGTGTATTTATATTTTAGGTTGATTTTTTTATTTTTATTATTTTTGTGTTCCGGTTGTAGTGTTGTGTTGAGGTTAGGTTTTTTTGTGAATTTATTGTATATATTTTTTATAAGGTGTTTGTTGTAACCATTTTCTATTGCTATTTTTGTAATGTTATCTAATTCTTCATTTAATTTTTGTTTGTTATCCTGTGTGTATTTTATTGCATTATTTATCATGTTATTGTAAGTGTTAATTTTGTGTGTCCAGGGGTGGTTAGATTTGTAGTGTATTGTGGTGTTGTTGGAAGTAGGTGTCCTGTATACTGTAGTTTCTATTTTATTATTATTTATATTTAATGTGATGTCAAGATAGTTGATTGTTCTATTTGTTTCTGTTTCAACGGTCAACCTTCCAGAGAAGAGGATACCCAAAAAGACTCATTGAAAACCAAACTCATTCAGCACAATCCTCGGTTCACCATAAACCACAAACAGAACAAAATAAACTGTCTTTAATAACAGACTACCATCTTGATCTACATAAACTCAACAAGATATTGAGAGATGGCTTCAAAATTCTTCAAGCTTCCGTCCACACTAAAAATCTTTTCACCGATCCACTGCAAATTTGGTACAAGCAACCTCCCAACTTGAAAAACATCCTAGTATATCCTAAACTACCAGACCCTGATGCAGAGAAACCACATAAACTTCCTCATGGCTCCTTCCCATGCAATAGACCTAGATGCAAGACGTGTCCAATACACCCCTCAGCAAATAGTTTCAACAGCCAAACAACAAAAATGGTCTTCAAAATACCGGGTCAACATAATTGTACATCGAAAAATCTCATATACCAGCTACAATGTAAATTTTGTTCAGCACAGTACATAGGCCTGACCACGGATGGTCTGAATATCAGAATGAATGGCCACAGACATGATGTTAAAATTATGAATATGGATAGACCAACAGCTCAACATGCTGCGAGTCACAACATCCCAACTTTTGATGACTGCTATACCACAAAAATAATTAAATCACTCCTCCCTGATTGCAATCCCTCAGAACTGAGAAGGTGGGAACTATCATACCAGTGGTATACCAAGTCCAGAGAATCCCCTAACCTCAACATCAGATAAATCCATTCATTTTTTTTTCTTTTTTTTCTAATAGCCTCATTAGATGTCTCCAATCTCTTTTCCCCTGACAGACTTATATAAACTATAATCACTCATATGCTCATGGAAACAATATATATATCTTTAATCTGTGCATCTGTGACATCTGATTTCTACTCTACACAATCTGTGATTACAATCTCTCATATTTCTTTTTGTGTTTTCTCTTCGATTGACAAAGACCACTGTGTGGTTGAAATATATCATTGTTTAAGTGCTTTTATGTGTTTCTATTTCAAGACTACAGTGTGGACTCTTACCAAGGTAAGTCTGTCAGTCTCCTAGTCCAAAAAATCTATATATATATATATATATATATATATATATATATATATATATATATATATATATATATATATTTAGGTTAGTTTTGGTTGGTAAAGATTATTTAGATTTTTTGGACTAGGAGACTGACAGACTTACCTTGGTAAGAGTCCACACTGTAGTCTTGAAATAGAAACACATAAAAGCACTTAAACTATGATATATTTCAACCACACAGTGGTCTTTGTCAATCGAAGAGAAAACACGAGAGAATGAAATAAAATAATTGTAATCACAGATTGTGTAGAGTAGAAATCAGATGTCAGATGCACAGATTAAAGATATATATATATTGTTTCCGTGAACATATGAGTGATTATAGTTTTTTATAAGTCTGTCAGGGGAAAAGAAATAAGGCTATTTGGAGGGGAAAAAAATGAATGGATTTATCTGATGTTGAGGTTAGGGGATTCTCTGGACTTGGTATACCACTGGTATGATAGCTCCCACCTTCTCAGTTCTGAGGGATTGCAATCAGGAGGGAGTGATTTAATTATTTTTGTGGTATAGCAGTCATCAAAAGTTGTGATGTTGTGACTCGCAGCATGTTGAGCTGTTGGTCTATCCATATTCATAATTTTAACATCATGTCTGTGGCCATTCATTCTGATATTCAGACCATCCGTGGTCAGGCCTATGTACTGTGCTGAGCAAAGTTTACATTGTAGCTGGTATATGACATTTTTCGATGTACAATTATGATTACCCAGTATTTTGAAGACCATTTTTGTTGTTTGGCTGTTGAAACTATTTGCTGAGGGGTGTATTGGACACGTCTTGCATCTAGGTCTATTGCATGGGAAGGAGCCATGAGGAAGTTTGTGTGGTTTCTCTGCATCAGGGTCTGGTAGTTTAGGATGTACTAGGATGTTTTTCAAGTTGGGAGGTTGCTTGTACCAAATTTGTGGTGGATCGGTGAAAAGATGTTTTATGTATCTACATCAGCCATCACCTTTTTGAATGTAGAGGTAACACTCCAGAATGGAAATATCAACACAGGAATTCACATCAAACCGACAAACCACCTACAATATCTCCATTTCGACAGCAACCACCCAATAAACATAAAACGATCCATTCCATACAGCCAAGCAATCAGGGGTAAGAGAATCTGTTCGAATGATAGGGAATTGGAAGATTTTAATAGAAAGATATCAACAGCCTTCCAGAGAAGAGGATACCCAAAAAAACTCATTGAAAACCAAATTCATTCAGCACAATCCTCGGTTCACCATAAACCACAAACAGAACAAAATAAGCTGTCTTTAATAACAGACTACCATCCTGGTCTACATAAACTCAACAAGATATTGAGAGATGGCTTCAAAATTCTTCAAGCTTCCGTCCACACCAAAAATCTTTTCACCGATCTACCACAAATTTGGTACAAGCAACCTCCCAACTTGAAAAACATCCTAGTACATCCTAAACTACCAGACCCTGATGCAGAGAAACCACACAAACTTCCTCATGGCTCCTTCCCATGCAATAGACCTAGATGCAAGACGTGTCCAATACACCCCTCAGCAAATAGTTTCAACAGCCAAACAACAAAAATGGTCTTCAAAATACAGGGTCATCATAATTGTACATCGAAAAATGTCATATACCCGCTACAATGTAAACTTTGCTCAGCACAGTACATAGGCCTGACCACGGATGGTCTGAATATCAGAATGAATGGCCACAGACATGATGTTAAAATTATGAATATGGATAGACCAACAGCTCAACATGCTGCGAGTCACAACATCCCAACTTTTGATGACTGCTATACCACAAAAATAATTAAATCACTCCCCCCTGATTGCAATCCCTCAGAACTGAGAAGGTGGGAACTATCATACCAGTGGTATACCAAGTCCATAGAATCCCCAAACCTCAACATCAGATAAATCCATTCATTTTTTTTTTTTTTTTTTTCTCCAAATAGCCTTATTTCTTTTCCCCTGACAGACTTATATAAACTATAATCACTCATATGTTCATGGAAACAATATATATATATATATCTTTAATCTGTGCATCTGTGACATCTGATTTCTACTCTACACAATCTGTGATTACAATTATTTTATTTCATTCTCTCGTGTTTTCTCTTCGATTGACAAAGACCACTGTGTGGTTGAAATATATCATAGTTTAAGTGCTTTTATGTGTTTCTATTTCAAGACTACAGAGTGGACTCTTACCAAGGTAAGTCTGTCAGTCTCCTAGTCCAAAATATATATATATATATATATATATATATATATATATATATATATATATATATATATATATATATCACTTTCACTATATGTACTTAAAACAAGAATCTTACTTGGTATTTATGCGAGTTAACTTTCAAAGATTGGTCGTATCTACATCATCGGACATCACTGGCTGGGGGTTGAGTCTACTACAAAGTCCCCTAAATATCCTGCAGGAACCGATTACAGTCAAGTTTGACAATGGGATAGAAGCATTTTTTAATAAAAAACCAAAAATGCTGTGGTATACTGAACCAGTAAGGCAATATAGGGCAGCAAGAAGAAACATAATTCTCATGAGAGTGGGTCATGTTCACGCTACACTAGGGGTGACTAGAGTGAGCTTGAAAATGAACAATTATGAGTTGTTTTTTCAACAAAGATTAAGTTTCTGCTAGTTTTATTCTACTGTAGAACCTATTGTGTTATAAAGGCAATATTTTTTTCATCCACTAATTTGCAGAGTTATATATTTGAAGTAAAACATTCCTTGTTTTCACTAAATATTATAATTAATTTCATATTTATATATGTAATATCACGATTAAATATTTTTATGTTAAGATGTTTAATTACTTTATTACAGGAAAATAACCCGCAAACGCCTCTCCTGTAATGAAAACAGTGGTCTAGTATACATTGCTTACACGTTTTAACAGTTCAAGATATTTTTAGTAATATGACATTTAGAAATTCAAAACTGTACAATAGTGATTTCTGAAATTGTTTACGAAGACACCCAAATATAAAAACAAAAACTGTTTAAATTTAAACAGCTTTTTTGTGTAGAATAAACCTCTCCCATTTGAAAATCTATGCACCCCCTCAAAGGTAAATCACATCTTTGTATGCCACTGTCTATGCCTTAAATCAAATGAGCACATCACCACAATAGTAATCACCTAAAGGTAGAGTAAATGCTACAGATGCATATTATTTTTACACAGTAAATTCAACAAGGGATATTTAATAAAAATATCAATTATTTAATAAAACAAAAAATTACATAATTAAATCAATATATTTTATTCTGCTTGTCACTTAGAGAAATTAAGAAATAGGTTTTAAGATTTAAGACATTACAGTAAGTCCAGGGAGCCAAACTCTAGATACTTTTCTTAAAATTCTTATATTACATAATTAAATTGGACTGTTTTGAAAATTTTCAACCAAATATCAAGTGAGCTCCATTGTTTCTTGTACTTACTGAAGTAGGAAGAGGAGCTCCCAAGTCCACGCCTTCAGCAAATACTTGTAACAAATGATAAAGGTTTTTATTGTTGACAGCATGTTCAAGGTCACTTAGTAGATCATGTTGATCAGAGCATGTTTGCATGGCAAATTTCTTGTCTACATATTTGGCTCGGATAAAGTCATATCTCTCTTCCCTAAAAATAAAACATATTGGTGTATGAAAACTAAATAAATATAAAAACAAAGTAAAACCAAATTGAGGCTACAAAGACTTTTGTTTAATAACTACACCATTAACACATTCAGTATGGCGGCGATATTGGAGATCTCATTAAACTACTGTTTGTTTTTTTGTTAACTTCCACATATGACAGCAGTGGAATTATTGAAATGCTATGTGAGTTGCATAGATTGTCGTTGGATCTAACTATTGTGTTTGTTGTTTTCATCTCAATAATTTTATTTCTACTATATTCAGGTTAATTGAGGACATCAAAAGTGTATTAGACATTAAAATATTGTTTTATTTATTGGGTCACAATTAAAAAAAAGAAATACAAATGATAAAATACTGTATGACAAATAATAAAACTTAATTTAGAAGACATAGGGAAAAAAATTTACATAAAAATCTAGCAAAATTGTTAAGCCAGATTAGGAACAGACAATGTAACAATATTAGAATAAGCCTAATTAAAATTTTTTATGGTAAAATTATTTAGATTAGTGACATTTGTTAAAAAATTCTAGATAAAAAAACAGAAATTGAATAGATAGCGTCAGTCCCAAGGGACAAATGGTTGAAAATCTCATAGCTTCACAACAGGATTTAAAACAATAGATATTCCCACATTGAATATGCATGCATTCGCGGAACAAGTTCCTAAATACTTACAAAACAGGGTGAAGGCGTTAAGAGCGACAAACTATGAGCACACAGAAGATGAGATTAAATAAATAAGGACATATAAGAACGGGGCAATTAGTAGAAGAAAACCAGAAAATTAAATAAATATATTTTGTAAAATTACCTGCTATTATAAAAAATGTCCAGATAACAAGAATAAAGGAAAATATATTGAGAAATTTAAGTGAGTAAGAAGAAATAAACACAGCATCATAGATGGAGTTGCTATGATAACACTACTTTGATTAGACAAAGCAAATGATGAAGAAGAAAAATACAATTTACACAAATGATACGATATATTTAGCGTACTTTGTATCCGGCAAAACCCAAACCTTTACAGAACGCTTTTTCTTGTTGCTGCAATAATCCATTTAATATTGACTGAAAAGAAAACTCTTCTGCGGAATATAAGCCCAGGGAAGTATTAAATGGTGATTCGACTATAAGTCTACTATGTGAAATGAACAATCACACGATGTCCATTTCGTTATTATTTAGTCAAAGTATTATTATCATAATCATTCAATAGTAATTTAACAACTTTTAAAAGATAATATGCTACATTTCACAAACTTATACAAGACGCCATCAAATAAATGCTTTTCTAAAAGTCACTCAAAATTCCAAATTCACAATCTTTATTAAATATTCATGAGGAAATTTATTCAGATTAAGATGCTGAACTACAATTTTACCAAATTTATCACAATTTAGATTGAAGAGATGGAATATTCATCTGCAGATATTTAAGAGATGGAATTGCCAAGGCCAGATGAAATACAACCAGAATGCTAGGTAGGTTTTTATTAACTCTTAATTCTTTTAAATTGTGTTTGTTTTTATAAATGTTTTTACAAACACAATAAAATAATTAACCAACAGCCAACAAACTTTTCAAAAACATCATACATAGAACACACGACAAAACACATACAACTTCAACAACAAGTATCAACATTATGGAACAGAAAACAACATCAGAAATACAATTCAGTGATTCGACAATGGTCAAGTGACTGAAAGGTGCCTCATCACAAGGTAAAAATTTATTGCACTTAATGGTTAAATAACTGTTTACAATTAACATATAAAAACTATAAAATCAGTGAAACGGAATAATAATGGACAACGTTATATATCATATAGGCCTTACCACCGATGGTCTGAACATCAGAATGAATGGCCACAGAACCATGAACATAGACAGGCCAACTGCTCAACACGCTGCTAGTCACAAATATCATTGGATGATTGTTAACCACCAAAATAATTAAGGCCCTCCCCCCTGATTGCAACCCTTCAGAATTGAGAAGATGGGAGTTATCATACCAGTGGTACACCAAATCTAGAGAACATCCTAACCTCAACATCAGATAAAATTCCTTTTACCTTCCCCCTAAATTCTACCATTTTTAACAACTCCATTTACCTTCCATGTGACAGACTATTATTATCTAGTTTCAAATAATCAATGTTTATACCAATCACATATAGTACTATATCATAAGCTATAAATCTGTGAATCTGTGACATTTTGATATTTATACACATCTGCGGCTCACTTCAGTCTTTTCTTTTTCTCTTTTTTGATTGACAAAGATCTTTTTGATCGAAATATTTCAATAGTGTGATAAGTTTTTTATATGTGTCTATTTATTTATTTCCAAGAGATTGCAGTTTTGGACTATTGCCATTAGGTAAGCTGTCAGTCTCCTATCTAGTCCAAAAATTCCTACATATATATACTTAAGTTTATAAGTGTTAATTTTGTGTATACAGGAGTGGTTAGATATTTTATATATTGTGGTATTGTTGGACTTAGGTTTTCTATGAACTGTGGTTTGTATTTTATTACTGTTGATATTTAATGTGATTTCGAGGAAGTTAATTGTTCTGTTTCATATGTGAATTGTAGGTTTTTGTTGCATGAGTTCAGTTTATTTAGTATTATGATGTGTCCGTTGTGAGTGGTAGGTTGATGTATTACAAGTACATCATCTACATATCTTGTCCAGAGAAATATGTAGTATTAGTTTAATTATTATTTCTTCAAAATGTTGTGTATATATAAATATTACTGACATTGTTGATGATATGGGTGATTCTATGGGGAGGTCATTTGTTTGTTTACAGTAGTTATTATTAAATTGGAAGTATTATTAAATTTATTGTTTTTTTTGTTATAGTTTATTAGCTTGTTTTTTTATTATTTCTATAGTTTTATCTATTGGAATGTTGGGGTATATGTTGGTGATGTCATAATTAATCATTTGTGTGTTGTTTGTTTTTAAGTTTTGTATTTTATTAATTAGTTTGTATCCGTGTTTTTATGTTGTATATGTTGTTAAGATGTATTTTAAGTCTTATTATTTTGTCTAGTATTTTTATGATTATGTAAGATGGTGCTATTTTAAAAGTAATTAGTGGTCTGAATGGTGTGTTGGGTTTATGGATTTTAAGTATGCCTATTAACATTGGTGCTCATAAATTGAATCGGTATAGTCTTGTGTGGTACTTTAATATAGCGTATTTCTGTGTGTTACTATTAGGTTTTTTTATTGTATTAAGGTATTTGTTAGTTGGGTCTGGGATTTTTTCATATTTATTAAAGTTATTTCTCATAAAGTTGATGTATTTAGTGTTTTCCATTATTACTGTTGTATTTGTTTTATCTGATTTTAGTATTATGTTATCGTTATTTTTTAGTTTTTGTTTAAGTTCCAAAATTTCCTTTTTGTTAATGTACTGTTTTGTTTTTTTTTTGTTGTTTTGTGTTTTATTAAGTTCATGTTATTATTAATGTTGTTTCTTATATATTCTGTATATTGATTGATTTTAGGGATTTGTGATTCAGTGGCAATTATAAGGTTTTTTATTACTTGGTTTTTGAGTTAGGTAGGTTATATTTGAAGGCATTTGTTATTATTTTTTGAGTGAATTGTGTATTGGTTAGTTTACGAATTTTTTATTGTTAGGGACGCAATGTGATTGTTGGTTCGTTTTTAGGTTATGTTGTTTTTGTCAATTTTTGTTTTTTTTGCTGTTCTTTTTTATTTATTTTGTGTTTAGTTATGGTTTGTTGTATTTCATCGAGTAAACTACCTGCAATGACTCCAATCCATTTTATACTCAAAAAAACAACCACATCCTTTAAAATAAGATTTTCAGAACACTTAAGAACATTCAAAAGTAATAATAAAAACGCATCAGTGTAGCAGAACAGCTAATATCACATAACCATACAATAACAAACTATGAAAATAACATAACCATACTTGAAATAGATAATAATCCAAAAGAACTAATCTCACTCGAAAAATATCACATTTATAAAATCAAACACAATAACCTAATTAACCAACAGACAACAAATACAGATGACATACTATTCAAAAATATCACACATGGAACACACGACAAAACATGATGTCAACAATGAAGTACTAACATCACAGACCGCAAAATACCATCAGTATAATAATTCACTGATTTAACAATGGTCAAGTGACTGAAAGGTCCATCATCACAAGGTAAAAATCAATTGCACTTAGTGAAGGAATAATTATTTACAATCTACTATAATACCTTTATAAAGTCACTGCAACGGAATAATAATGAACAACGGAATAACAATAATATATAAGCACACACGTACATATCGTTAATGATTACACTGTAAGGACTCACTCATGAAAATAAATAAAAAGCGAGCTAGAAGGTAAGCTAGTGGGTTTTTAAATATAGTCCAGGGATGAGTTTCACTATCAGATTCTTTTTAAATTCACACAGGTGTACAATTAGGCTTGAAGTGTTAATGTTGAATATATCATCTGCAATACTAAGGTAGTGGTAGGGCATTGAGGACTTTTAAGAAGAGTATCTTGTATAGTGTATGTTGTATTTCCTATAGAAACAATTTTAGTGACATCGAACCGGGAGTTAGTAATAGAGTTGTGTATAGTTGACATTGCAGTGCGAGTGTAAGTGTGTGAATGTTTTTAATCTAAATATAAATATGCTTACTTGAAATTTAAAAATTCTTAAAATATCTTTAAAATGCAGAAATACCTACATTGTGCTTGAAGGTTGAGGTTTATTACTGGCATGAAGTCTGACTTCCATAACATCATTAAAGCCTTGATTTGTCATATGGCGTGCAAGGAGTAATTGTGATGTTCCTATATTATCTAATGTCAAGGATTGAATACGTGATATATGGACACCAAGGTCTCGGTGGATACCTGAACACTCTATACAAACTACCACTCCAAAATTAATACACAACCATGTTGTATCTGAAATGAAAAATCAAAACTGTTGTAATTTTCTCTTGTAAAGGCTTGATTTAGAACCTTTTAGATAAAGAAATCATTTTAAAATATAGTGAAATATCAGCATATCATTTCAAGAAAGAAATGGCTAAAACTAATAAATTGTTTTTACACACTTTTCGAAACAATATTAGGCTTGCTGTTCCATAGTTTAGAAAGCTTGAGTTTATTTTTTTGTTTAAATTACATAAATAAGATTATGTAATCTTTCCAATGAAAGTGATACTCTACTGACATACCCTAAAAGTTCTGTACATTTATTTTCTCAGAAAATAAAAAAAAGCACACAACAGTAAATGTTATTTTCAAATTACACTTTTGCTATTACTTGCGACCAGACATTTGTTAACTAAAAGTTATTAATTGTTAACTTACACTTGGAGGAAATGTTTTCGTCTTACGACTTCTTCAGCCTCGTATTTTTGCCGCTAGGAATGCTGCTGTTGTGCTTCCTCGGTACCATTTTTTTTTTTTTTTTTTTGAAAGTTAGAGGTGATGTGATTGAAAAGTATGTGTGTTCTGTGCCGTGTTTGTTCATTTAAGATGTCATTTTTATGTGTGTTGCTATGTCTATATATTTCAAACTGTTCAAGTGTGTTTAATTTATGGCCTTTGTTGCATGTGTGGAGGATGCTGCGGCAAAAATACGAGGCTGAAGAAGTCGTAAGACGAAAACGTTAAAATGTAAGTTAACAATTAATAACTTTTAGTTAACAAATGTCTGGACGCAAGTAATAGCAAAAGTGTAATTTGTAATTTACAACCAGCTCGTCATGAACAGCAACAAGATTTTATTTTCAGTACAATTACTAAGGAAATGAACCACATAGCAATAAATGTTATTTTCAGTATAAATTTCAACTTTACCTAGAATGTTACAATCACACAAAATACTGTCAGTAAAAATAAAATGTGATGTAGACATGGATATAAATAAATGGACGTGGTGGGTTTATGTATAGTAAGAAGTTAAGTGTAAACATCTTGTATTGCCAAAATAATTAATTATGCACTGCTATTCTGAGCGTAAACTTTGGAGAGGAAGTAAAATTCTTCACTAGTTGCCGCTATCGCTTTTTCTAAGCAGACTCTCTTTAGAAAAAAAATATAATAAAAATTTATCAATATAAAAGTGACTCATTTATCCGACATAATTAGTACCCCAAAGTTGCATAATCCAGGTTTTATTGGTGTTTTCTATTAATATTGGTGTTTTCTATTAATATTGGTGTTTTCTATTAGAATTTAAAAGATTGGGATGTACATGTTAAAAATAATGGGAAAGAAAAATATACTCTACTCTGATAATTTGGGAATCAATCAAACATTATAAAAACCAAATTACTTGAATTGGCAATTTTGTACTAATGTAAATAATTTGATACAATTTTCAGTTAAATACAGTAGGTTAATTACAAAACCCTTGACCAGTTCATGCTAAAGTAATGAGCATTTATACATATAGTTAATGTATACAAGAGAGAATGTCTCAAATTAGGGTTACTTGATTTACATTTATGTTAGGCAAATATACACCATCATACTACAAAGGTATGAGCTAACTGCTGAATAGTTTGAGATGTATATTTGTACCATTCCATAAAGACAAGTAACAAATGCATACCTTGCAAAGGATTGATGAATATCATTAGCATTAGATGGATCTCAATTTAAAGTAATTATAAAAACAACATTTTTAAAATTTTAAAATATATGTAAAGTGGAAAACGCACACTATGAAATCACTCATGTTGGGGCCCATATAGGAATATTCTTTAGCAGAAAAATGTACAAATCTCATAAATTTAGCAATTGAGAGAAAGAATTTTCCAAAACTGTATTTGACTATTCCATTTATTGACGTCTTCAAAACTTTCCAAAGATTGCAAGCACTGACAATATTTCTCCAGATGGCAGACTGGCTATGGAGGGTTAAAGAGTCATTGTGTGGCCAACTGTCAGGTATCTGAGGTTCAGGTATGTGGTGCCAAGTCTGGAACATTAGTCTATATTTGTTTTGAAAGCTCTTTTCAAGGTGTTAATATTTATTCTATCAAGACAAAGTCAACCTGTCATGCTGTATTGCCAAAGTCAACCTGTCATGCTGCATTCCCAAAGTCAACCTATCATGCTGCATTACCAAAGTCTGAGCATGAACTCAACCATTCCTCACCTTCCTTCAATGAAACCTGTCCACCTCTGAATTTATTCCTGATTTCCTTCATTCTAATCTTTCACTGTATAAATTTACACATTTCATAAATGTGTCTTTAAAGGAGATCAGCTACAATAATGAACATAGATCTATTGGCAAAAAGAGTTACTGCAAGAAGGAACGATAACCTTGTTACTGGAAATTGTTGACTGGTATATAAATTTTTAATCCATATTTTATACACATTGTGGTCCTCAAAAAAATAATAAAAAGGTTAAAAAAATCTGTCCTTGGGTCTCTAGAGGTCAACTATACTGTAACACACTAGATTGTTACAATGGATAAAATTGTATAACTAGAAATATTAAACAATTTGAAGTCTACACCCAAGTATAGGTCGAGCTACCTCTTCAAGCTAACCGCAGATACCAGAGTACAGCTCGGAGTTACGTATTTATTTCCACAGCTTAAGTTTCGACAATGTCGTCTGTTACATTGGTTATTCTGCTATACATGTCTAACAGAGTTAATTTTACAAACAAAAAATTTAATTTGTAAAGTGTTGCACTCGAGAGCTAACAGACAGCTGTTTTGGCTTGGTCAGATGGTGCGTATTGAGTTTGGGCGAGTTGTTTTAATTTCGAGTTTCACTGTTTAGTAGTGAAACTGTAGTAGTTTTTCACTGTTAATTTTTACCTTTCACTTATTTATTTTAGTTTACCTTTCAATGAAGTGTGTACTGTTATTCGTGTGGTGTATATTCGTTGAGTTTCTACCGAATATAATAGGAGGCGTGTGTAAATATATAGGCCTATATTTCTAAATTGCATTTCTTTTAGCTATAAAATGATATAAAACATGTAATATTTATTTTTATTCAAAAAGTAAAACATGTGTAGTGAAGTGCAAAGTCTCAATTTCATTTATTTTACTTTTTAATACACTTTTCAGGAGACCATGACAAGTGTATGGAAGCTATCAAGGGACCAGGCTTCAAAGTGTTGATGTTTAAAAATTTATATCTAACCTCATGAATTTGAGTTAAAAGTATTTATATTTATAGATAGATAAAAAATAGGGGGATGAATATTTATAGAAAAGTTTAATGACACTGTGTTTAATAAAAAATATTTACAAACTGTGTTTTAACAATTGCTTAATTTTTAAAAGTTTTACCAAATAAACGTATGCTTCAAAATTCTTTATCTTCCTAAAAATAAAATTTTATCTTCAACGAAATAAAAAGCCACTATAAAAAAACAAAATACAGTAAACTCCCGATTATCCGTGGGCGGATTAACCGGTTTGCGGATTATCCGGGGTCTGCCACTGTTTTAGAAATATCTAATTTTTATTCTAATCAGTTTCATGTGTTTAAATTTCCAAACGGTGAATTACGACGTAAATACACTATAAGGCTTAATAGAAGTTAAGATGAAGGGAATAGATATTTAAATATGTACGTACTAATTTTTACATTGAAAGGGAAGCATCCCGACGCGGGCCAGCGAAATAAAAGGGGCGAGCAGACTACTGTATAAAAGAGACAATGAGAAAATGCTTGGACGCCCTAAAACCTAAAGTGTATCATAAGATTGTAAACAAATGTCAACTAATCTCGGCTATAAATAGTCTAGGACGTGACATATGCATTATCCATGTCTGTCATATACATTATCGATCTTTATTACTTTGTGACACAAGTGACACAAGAAGACACTGTGCGACAAAATGGTTTTCAAGAAACTTAGATCGCACATTAAAGCTAAATCAATGCTCACAAAAAAACAGACGAAAGTGACAGATTTTTTTGTTAAAAAGTGAAAGTATTACGTGTAAAGTAAATTACATATGTACATACATACTTACTTTTGACATATATTTATGTACGTATTGTAAATAGTTATTCATATAAATGTACATGTGTTAATCCGTCAAATACATCGCCATTTTAAATTATTTTCTGTATTTATTTTGCCCGAAGATTATTTGTGAATTGCATTAACCGGGGTCATTATTTGTGTAACTTATGGTATAATAATCTATTATCGATCGTTTTGCGTATTCTTTGTTCATAGCGGATTATCCGAGGAATTCGTAATCCGGCATTGCCGGGCCACCTTATTCCACGGATAATCGGAAGTTTACTGTATAAACATTGCAGGTATATATTAAATTAACAGTTTTTGCATGTGACTAACCATTCTGAGAATTGCAATCACAGCACCTATCATTGCCTGGTAACCTCTGCACATGCCTGATAATTGCTTGTTGTAGTTCTAAAAGACTAGGATTCGCTGCACCTGATCCACCAGTTGTCTTACTGCCATCATCAAATGCCCGGAACATTGCCCCTTCTTTACAATTAACAAGGACAGACATCCAAGCTCTTTGGTCATTCTCATCTTCTGCTTGAAAATGGTAGGTTCTATTATCTGAAAATTAGTTATGCATACAACATTTCGGTTTCTTAAATTGTTAAGATTTAAAGAACTCTCAAGGAAAGATAAATTTAATAAACGAGAAATAAATCTTAAAATTAATTATAGTAATATGTCTTACAATTAAACGGGTATGTGCTTTCCACTATACAAGTCTAATACGTTGAAAATAAAATATAGTCTGGATAAGATTGATAAATGTTGAGTGTGACAAATTGATTATCTCATAGGGTCAGGCATAATTGCCGTTCATTAAATAAAAGGGGAAAGAATGGCTCTGGCGAGAGTCCCACACTCTGGAGGTGCACTACAAATTTTCAGGAGATTAACATGCTGATTGCTAATTACTTGAACTATAATACTGCCTAAGGCGGATTTGTTACAATAGGGTTTTGCTATAACAGGCATATATGAGGGCTATTCAGAAAGTAAGGAACAATTCTGCCTGATGCCGCTAGGCGTGCGCCGATCTCGTACATTTTGGTGCGTGCGCACTCGGCAACTCAGTCAGCGTCCAGCAGTGACAAAGGGAACATTTCCGCGTTGCCTGTTTTTTCGCAATTTCAACTGAAGATGTGCGCTGTGATTGAAAATCCCACCAGTTGTGAGGTGCGGTCAGTGATACGGTTTTTGTTGCCAAAAAACTTAAAACCGATAGACATTTATCGCCAAGTGTGTGAAGTTTACAGAAACGAGGTAATGAATGAAAGTTCTGTGAGAAAATGGTGCATTCAGTGTAAAATGGCCAAACTGACGTTCATGACGAAACGAAGAGGGAACGCCCAAGCATTGTGACTGATGAACTGGTTGCTAAAGTTGATGAAAAGGTTTGCAAAAACTGCCGATTCATGATAACGGAGCTTTCGCTTTGTTTCCCACAGGTTTCACAGACTTTGTTGTTTGAAATTGTCACACAAAGGTTAGGCTACCACAAATTTTGTACAAGATGGGTGCCGAAAATGCTCACTGACCGCTATAAAAGTCAGCGAATGGAGGCAAGTTTGACATTTCTGGATGCCTACGACAGACATGGTGATTCACTACTGGATTGCATCATAACTGGTGATGAGACATGGGTAAACACGTTAATTGCGAAACGAAATTACAGTCCATGGAGTGAAGGCACACAAGCTCCACCAAAAAACCAAGAAAATGTTTGCAAACATTTTCAGCAAGGAAGATTATAGCGACGGTTTTTTGGGACAGACAAGGTGTGCTTCTTATTGACTTTCTTGAACGTGGTGCAACAATAAACTCTGAACGGTACTGTGAAACTTTGCACAACCTTAGGAGAGCACTTCAAAACAAGCGTCGCGGGAAATTGACGTCAAAAAATTTTGTGTGCACGACAATGCCCGACCTCACACAAACCGCACCAAATAACTCCTTGAGTCATTCAAACGGGAGGTTTTTCCTCATCCGGCCTATAATCCTGACCTAGCACCAAGTGATTTTCACTTGTTTCCAAGAATGAAGACCCGGCTAGCAACACAGCGCTTTGACGACGACGCAACGCTCAAGGCGCGCGTCACTGTGTAGCTGATACATTATTTCGTTAATATAATTATAGCAACAGCTTGTCAGTAACTTTTACTTAATTATTGCACAAACACCAAGCTAAATATGACAATATAACCACAAAAAATTGACTACTTGTAATGATGACTTCGATCAAGCTATACACAGGTCTAAACCTGGCAATATATATACAAGGTACTGACTACTTGTAATGATAACTTCGTACTGCAACGGGCAGAATTGGAATTAGCAAATACCGTCGCAATAATATTAAAATTTCGTAATGTAAAAATGTGAAAGCAAAGCCATTAGAAGGGATAAGAGGTTTTGTATATTTTAAAATACAAGTAAGTTACATGGAAAGGAGAGAAAACCTCAAAATACTCCCATAATCACCATCGTCATTCGAGAAGACGCGGCTTGTCAAGAGGGAAAGGAGATGCCCTGTACCAAAATTCGTGAAAACGCCAAATAGAAGAGTTAAACCAAAATTAAAGAAACAGACAATATTTTGATAATTTGGGAGTAAGCCTGCTTTGTGTGCGAAAGCGGAAGCCCAGCGGAGGAAAAAGTTGCATGATGTCGTGACGTAGATCTTAGAAGCCACCCCATTAGTTGACAAAACCTGGTACGATATGTCTCATGGGAACGAGAAACCCCAGCGGGGTTAAAATAGACAGCGTTATTTGAGACTTCAAAGGTGGAGGACGTCGGTTTGGTCGCTCCAGGTCACAAGCCTTTGTTTCAGTTTGTGATCTGTAAATGACGACGATGCAAATGTGCTAAGCGCGAGACTGGTCGTCGCTAAAATGTAGTCGCGTGTGGTTTGGAACCCTTTTAGAGGAGATAACTTCTCCAAAAGTGGTCTCCAAAGTTTAATATCTATGTCGCGGTGTTCTTAAGAGGTTTATGTGTGTTAGAGGTGAACAATATGAAAAATTAGAGTCAGTAAAGTAATTTATAAAGAACAGTGCTTCAAAATTTATATAAAATAGTGAACAGTGAAGAAATCCAAATTTAATTAAATGTCAATTTTTAAATCAACCTTTTATATATGAACAGTGGAAAATAAATAATTAAATAAATAATTGAACAATAATAACTTAAGAACTGAAAGAGGGAGAGCAAAATTTTATAAAT
The DNA here is from genome assembly GCA_036971475.1 of Prosapia bicincta. Classification (NCBI taxonomy): domain Eukaryota; kingdom Metazoa; phylum Arthropoda; class Insecta; order Hemiptera; family Cercopidae; genus Prosapia; species Prosapia bicincta. Next base: position 407,854 of record JBAIZL010000053.1, on the reverse strand, counting down.
TTCAAAATCGGGATATAAAATTCTACTACGTCAACGCAGAAGGGACGTACTGGAAGGGTAGACAAAGGAATTCGCAGCAAGGACGCCAACAGTCAAGATCGGTGACACTCGCATACCAAGATGGCCACCCCAGAAACAAACGATCTCGAGAGAGAAGAAAGAAAAATATACCAAGATTTAGGAGTGACCTTGCGATTAAGGTCAGGTTAATTTCTCTCGTTTTCATTAAATTAAAAATTATATATTGAACAATTTTCGGGGAAAGTTGACATTTTAAATAATTCAATTTCAAATAATATTTCTTTTTAAAAATGTAAAGATTTCAAACAATGGCTTTGTTTAATTCATGAACTGGGGGGGGGTAGTGGTTAGTGGGGGAAATTCCCACCACAAAATGGAGGAGTCCTGCAAATAAGTTTATAAATATGAAATGGAATTAAATTGTTAGTAAATTTAATTTTTTTTTAAATGGAAAAAGTTATAAATTGTTTTGGAAAGAAATTAATTAAGTAAATGTTAGAAATTAAAGGCTTTTTAAATATAAAAAATTAGTGATAAATGAATTAAATGTAACCAGGTGTTAAGAAATTTTTTTATGAGTTTTGTGCAAAAGAAGTCAAATAAGACAGATGATTCAACAGAAAAGGTTTCTTTTTTTTAGTATTTTAGACCAACGTTAAATATTTAAAATTATTTAATGATAATCAAGTAAAATTATTAAATGAGAAAGAGTTAAAGTTAATTAATGAGAATTAATTAAAATTAATAAATAATAAGCAATTAAAATTAATTAATGAGAAAAGGTTAAAATTAATTAATGGGAATAAATTAAAATTAATTAATGAAAAATTAATTAACATTTATAAATCAGATTTAATTAAAATATAAAGGAGTTTAAGGGTTTACAAAATTATTTGGAATTAAAATAAAAGGGTTGTGAAATAAAAAAAGGGGACAAAACTAAAATGTAAAACAGTTTCTTTGATTTAAAGTAGACAATAAAAATAAAAAGTAAATATTCAGCAAAGATTATGTTGGTCTAGTAAATCAATTGTTGGGCTAAGAATTTCAAGTTAAGATGTAATATGTTTGTTTAATTAGTTATAGAAGTATAAAAAATTGTTGGTTGGTATAACTTGTTTTTTCTTTTAATATTAATTGTTTTAAATGGGATAAGATTGTTTAGTGATATAACTTATGTTTTTCAAAAAGTTTAATGGTGTTTTAAATGGGATAAGATTGTTTAGTGATATAACTTATGTTTTTCAAAAAGTTCAATGGTTTTTAAATTGGGATAAAATTGTTTATTGATATAACTTGTGTTATTCAAAGGATCAGTTTTTAAATTAAAAGGGTTAAAGTTATTTGTTAATGAAGTCAAGTTTTAAAAGTTCCATTGTCTAATTTTATGTACAAGAGTTTAAAATCAAATGTTCAAGATTTGCAAAATCACATAAAAGGATTGTTTATTTCAAAGGGTTTGAAAAAGGTATTGCCAAAGATAAAGACAGTTTTATTTTTAAAAAATGAAACAAATTTGATTTTGAATATTGAAGGGTTAAATGAACATAATTAAATTACACTTTTCAGTTAATATAACGAAAAATTATTTTTCTTATAACTTTTGGTGTTAATATAAATTCAGTAAGAAGTTTACTCAAATTTTGTATAGAAGGGTAAAAGAAAGGGCTAACTAAGTAAAGAGTTACCACTGACATTGTAATGTGTATATTTTAGAATAAAAAAAGAAGAGATAAGGTAATACTAAACAGAAATGAATTGCTAATATTTTAAAGAGCTAGTTAAAATAAGAAAAATGCAAAATGTGATGTATTTTCAAAATTAAGGGTAAAATAAAACTGTAATTTTCACTAACTTGCCAACAAAACAATAGTGTTTTTATTCAAAACAGATTTCTTCACACTCCTAAAACCAAAGGGTCATTTCGCCAAAAAGATGGCTTCAAAGAACTCATTCCCCCGGAAAATACATACCTAAAGGGTTAAATTTCAGCAAGTTAGGTTTTTTATAATAAAGTCCAGTGACCTGTTCACTGGCAGATCTTGGCGGGTCATTGCACAGTATCCTACTTTGGCTAGGATAGGCATTGTCAGAATTTTGAGCTTGCGGTGGGGTGCAGGGTGGAGGCGGCCGCGCTGTGGACCGTGTGGGGCGGGACGGACCGCGGGCGGAGCGCTGCGCAGCAGAACACACTATACACAAAGTTAAACAACACAAAGAACTGACTACTTGTAATGATGACTTTCATCAAGCTATACACCAAGCTATACATGACAATATAACTGCAAAGAACTAACTACTTGTAATGATGACATCAATCACACTATACACAAAGCAAAACATGACAACATAACCACAAGGTACTGACTTATTGTAATGATGACTTCAATCACGCTATACACTTACCTAAACATGACAATATAACCACAAGGTACTGACTACTTGTAATGATGACTTCAACCACGCTATACACAAAGCAAAACATGACAATATACCCACAAGGTACTGACTACTTGTAATAATGACTTCGTACACGCTATACACAGGTCTAAACATGACAATATAACCACATAGAACTGACTATTTTTATTTATGGTTTCGATCACACTATACACCAAACTATACATTACAATATAACCACATAGAACTGACTATTTGTAATTATGGTTTCAATCACGCTATACACCAAGCTATACACGAAAATATACCCACATAGAACTGAATATTTGTAATTATGGCTTTTATCACACTATACACCAAGTTCAAGAAGACAACATAACCTCAAAAGAACTGACTTCTTGAGGTTTGATGGCTTCAATCACACTATACACATGTCTAAACATGACAATATAACGACAAAGAACTGACTACTTGCAATGATAGCTTCGATCACGCTGTTCATCAAGCTACGCATTACAATATAGCGACAAAGAACTGACTACTTATAACAATGACTTCAATAGTGCAATACATCAAGCTAAATATGACAATATAACCACAAAGATCTGACTACTTACAACAATGACTTCAATAGTGCAATACATCAAGCTTAATATGACAATATAACCACAAAGATCTGACTACTTATAACAATGACTTCAATAGTGCAATACATCAAGCTAAACATGACAATATAACCACAAAGATCTGACTACTTATAACAATGACTTCAATAGTGCAATACATCAAGCTAAATATGACAATATAACCACAAAGATCTGACTACTTATAACAATGACTTCAATAGTGCAATACATCAAGCTAAATATGACAATATAACCACAAAAGACTGACTACTTGTAATGATGGCTTTGATCACGCTATACACAGGACTGATCATGACAATATAACCACAAAGAACTGACTATTTGTAATTAGGGCTTTTATCACACTATACACCAAGTTCAAGAAGACAACATAACCTCAAAAGAACTGACTTCTTGAGGTTTGATGGCTTCAATCACACTATACACATGTCTAAACATGACAATATAACCACAAAGAACTGACTACTTGTAATGATAGCTTCGATCACGCTGTTCATCAAGCTACGCATTACAATATAGCGACAAAAACTGACTACGTATAACAATGACTTCAATAGTGCAATACATCAAGCTAAATATGACAATATAACCACAAAGATCTGACTACTTATAACAATGACTTCAATAGTGCAATACATCAAGCTAAATATGACAATATAACCACAAAGATCTGACTACTTATAACAATGACTTCAATAGTGCAATACATCAAGCTAAATATGACAATATAACCACAAAGATCTGACTACTTATAACAATGACTTCAATAGTGCAATACATCAAGCTAAATATGACAATATAACCACAAAGATCTGACTACTTATAACATTGACTTCAATAGTGCAATACATCAAGCTAAATATGACGATATAACCACAAAAATCTGACTACTTATAACAATGACTTCAATAGTGCAATACATCAAGCTAAATATGACAATATAACCACAAAGATCTGACTACTTATAACAATGACTTCAATAGTGCAAAACATCAAGCTAAATATGACAATATAACCACAAAGATCTGACTACTTATAACAATGACTTCAATAGTGCAATACATCAAGCTAAATATGACAATATAACCACAAAGATCTGACTACTTATAACAATGACTTCAATAGTGCAATACATCAAGCTAAACATGACAATATACCCAACAAAGGTCTGACTACTTATAACAATGACTTCAATAGTGCAATACATCAAGCTAAATATGACAATATAACCACAAAGATCTGACTACTTATAACAATGACTTCAATAGTGCAATACATCAAGCTAAATATGACAATATAACCACAAAGATCTGACTACTTAAAACATTGACTTCAATAGTGCAATACATCAAGCTAAATATGACGATATAACCACAAAAATCTGACTACTTATAACAATGACTTCAATAGTGCAATACATCAAGCTAAATATGACAATATAACCACAAAGATCTGACTACTTATAACAATGACTTCAATAGTGCAATACATCAAGCTAAATATGACAATATAACCACAAAGATCTGACTACTTATAACAATGACTTCAATAGTGCAATACATCAAGCTAAATATGACAATATAACCACAAAGATCTGACTACTTAAAACATTGACTTCAATAGTGCAATACATCAAGCTACGCATTACAATATAACGACAAACAACTGACTACTTATAACAATGACTTCAATAGTGCAATACATCAAGCTAAATATGACGATATAACCACAAAAATCTGACTACTTATAACAATGACTTCAATAGTGCAATACATCAAGCTAAATATGACAATATAACCACAAAGATCTCACTACTTATAACAATGACTTCAATAGTGCAATACATCAAGCTAAATATGACAATATAACCACAAAGATCTGACTACTTATAACAATGACTTCAATAGTGCAATACATCAAGCTAAATATGACAATATAACCACAAAAATTTGACTACTTATAACAATGACTTCAATAGTGCAATACATCAAGCTAAATATGACAATATAACCACAAAGATCTGACTACTTATAACAATGACTTCAATAGTGCAATACACCAAGCTAAATATGACAATATAACCACAAAGATCTGACTACTTATAACAATGACTTCAATAGTGCAATACACCAAGCTAAATATGACAATATAACCACAAAGATCTGACTACTTATAACAATGACTTCAATAGTGCAATACATCAAGCTAAATATGACAATATAACCACAAAGATCTGACTACTTATAACAATGACTTCAATAGTGCAATACATCAAGCTAAATATGACAATATAACCACAAAGATCTGACTACTTATAACAATGAATTCAATAGTGCAATACATCAAGCTAAATATGACAATATTCTGAACTAACGCAAGAATAAACAATAACTATCCTATTAGAGTGAATGAACCAACTAGAGGTGGACAGACTATTGTAAATATATGTGTCATTGCAAAATGCTTGGACGCCCCGAAAACCTAATGTGTCAACATAAGATTGTAGTAAATAAATGTCAGCTTATCTCGTCTATAAATAGTCTCGGACGTGACATATGTATTATATATGTCTCCGTTTACATTACGATCTCCCAAACACTTGGCACAAACAGAAATAAACATTCTGAGTGAAACGTTAAGTGCTTATTTTAATATGTAATATATTTTAGTAGTAGGGTCTTTAGTTTTCTAGTATAAATTTTCTTTTTTTCTCTGTCTTTTTTATTTTGTTTTATTATTTGTCATACAGTAATTTATCATTTGTATTTCTTTTTTTAAATTGTGACTTGATAAATAAAACAATATTTTAGTGTCTAATACACTGTTCTGATGTCACCAATAAACATGTATATGGTAGAAATAAAATTATTGAGATGAAAACAACGGTCTTGATAATTAAATGCTACGACAAGCTATGCAACCCGCATGGCATTCCACTGCCGTCAGAGCTGGAAGTTAACGAAAAACAGACAGTAGTTGGATGAGATCACCAATATCGCCACAGTGTTGAAAGTATTAATAGAGTCCGTTATGATGAAGTTTCACTGCATTTCAATTATTAAAAGAAAAACATAGCACAAAGATTGGTTCAAGATCATAAACAGGGTAGATAATATTAATCCTTTGTTATTGCGAATTTTCTATACTAATACAATACAACATCGTTTATTCAGACTTACAGCCTTGACATTTTTCAGTACTGACTGGTAATTTATTCAACACATTATGGATTAAGTAAACTAAAATGTAAAGACAAATACAATGTTACAACTGAAATATTTATTTAGAAAAATAACTTAAAAATGTACTTACAAGAGACTAAATCAAAACAGCGTTTATCTTCAGGCACTAGTTTAATCTGACATGTAAGAAGGTTAACCCTAGTAGGTGTCTTGGTTTCATCAGCATGGCAAATATCTAGAAATCCATCAGCTTGTACACAGCACCTCCGTTTCTGCCACACCCTTCTCATTTTTCCTTCAGATTTTTTCAACAGATGTCCGGTCCTAGTAAGCCCGGCTTGTTTGTCTCCTTGAAGTTGATGTAAAGAGTATCCTGCTCCACGATCAGGAGTATGACCACTTCCAATTGACTGCAATACAATTCATAATATTAGGAATGAATTAACAAAACAATTTAAAAAACTAATGTGTAAACTATAATTTGAGAATTCACCAAATTTTATTAAGGTTATAATTAAAATGTGTTTTTATAGCTTGGATGGTCATTTGAAGTAAGTAGTCGAAATAATAATAAGAAGTACTGCAAATATAGATCTTATAGCAATCATACTGGCAACTGTGTTTGTTTTGAAATTATATACAAGTTTATAAGTGTAACGGGATATAAAGCTTTTCACTTGGAAGATAGTAGGGCATGCAGTAGCATTGATTATTAAGAGTAAAGGTAAATTTAACCCATTAGTTATATAATAAGCACGGAGGTAATATTACAATAAAAGTATTACAATGCCATCAAAATTAATGAAAAATAACGAATATAAAATTTATCAAGATTAAACCCTTTTGTACATGTTGATGACCATTTGATCATCTTTAGAAGGTCCAATAATAATATAATGTAGGAAGTTTATTAAATAAAATAAGCTCATAACACTTTAGAGTCTGGTTTGTAATATGCTGTCTAGATTGTATTTTCATTGCAATAAGACTCTTCTGATGATGGCATGGTCGTCAAAAAGGTTTATTCTTCATAACTCTTGTAGTTATTTTTTATTATTTTCCCAATTACCATCTCTCACCGTCAGCGCCTGGAAGCTGAAGTCTAATGTTGTTTGTGTGTACTACAGTTTCATCATACATAATTTATTAAAAAAGATAAAATATTATACAAAATTAAACTTACAGAAATTTAATTATTATTATTTATTAGAAAAAATTAAACTGAAGTGAAATGAGATAAGTAAAGCCTGTAAAAATCATGTGTTTAAACTTCTGTCTGATACTCAATAGAAATTGTATACTGATATTCTTTATTCTTTCTTCTTTTTAAGGACTTAACTTCAATGCTATTTATTTATGTAAATTTTGTAAACATAAGAAGAGACTCTATGAGATTTAAATTTTAACTTTCATTTCATTCATTGTAATTTATTATTTAGCTACATTATAAATTACTAAATAAAACAATAGTATTTGAATAAAAACATTTCAATTAAATGGAAGCACATGTCATCAACAAAATATTAAGGCCAGGCAAATTCACACAAAGTTTTGTTACAGATATTTTCGATGACAACACAAATGCTTACTGTAAAATACATAGAAAATTGTGTCATTAATACAAAATAAGCATTGGAGATTTCTTATCAATAAGTCAGTGCCATTATTTTGATCCACAAGAATAGATCTACATAGAAAGATCTCATTTAGAATTGGAAAAAACTTAGTTAAAAAATCAGATGCTAACAATTGTTATCTTTCAATAAATACTAAAATTTGGCTGATAAACTTTAGTAATAACATCAACATGTGGAATAACCTTAGAAATAATGCCAACAATTTTACTTCTACAGACTAGAGCAAAGATTTATTTACACTGAATGCAATAATTTTCTAACATTTAAACTAAAGCAAACTGTCTACAGTTATGAAATAAACAAAGTATTTATGGTTTGGAAATGTGCTAACTCTGTTCTGCAGCACATTTCAAGGTGAATTGAGATGTAGTTAAAAGATAATGATGAATGGAGTGTAACATTTAGGCATTTCACAATATACAACACATATTAAGCATATACAGCATACAACCTGTATAACCTGCTTAATGTGATACTGAAATCCAGAGCATATTGTTTAAAAAAATGTTAGTTATTTAAATCCCCAACATTATATTTCTCTAAATTAGTCATAAAATGACTTCCCATTTTAAAATAAGATTTTAATAGTTTGGATGAAAATGTGAAATGTCAATTTAATATAAACATCCAAGAAATCACAAATTAAAACAACAGAAATGAAATCAAGTTATCAACAAAGACTTCTACTCTTGTTCCACGTACAGAGTTAAGAATTCGTACTTGGATTCTTTCTGCACTTGGATATACAGTACAATTCATATACATACTGTATACTTCAATTTACATTGATGAAAAGTAAAGCTAACACGAATTTAAAGAAGATCTCAAACAGAAAGCCTACAAATATAATGACTAATATAACTGCAGATGAAAATCAAGAGAATAATAAATTTCTGATTATGCAGATTTTTTGAAAAAAAGGAGATTATTTTGAAAAATATATAGAATGTTTCCGTATCATCCTTGCAAATGACTTGGGACATCTAAGGCTTTCTATACCAACATCCCTCATGCACACGGCCTATCTGCAATAGAGAATTTTCTAAACAAACGCCCAGGCAAGCCTTCTCCCACTACACCTTTTCTTGTGAACCTGACCAGGTTCATCCTCGAGAAGAACAACTTTCAGTTTGAGGGAAGGAACTACCTTCAAATAAAGGGAACAGCAATGGGCACCAGAATGGCACCATCGTATGCAAATCTGTACATGGGATTGTTGGAAGAAAGTTTTCTAAAGACACAAACACACCAGCCATTATGTTGGTATAGATATATAGATGACATCTTCCTAATTTGGACACAGGGTGCTTCAACACTTGAGGCATTTTTAGACAGCCTGACACAATTCTCCACACTTCAATTTACGTGGGAGAAATCTACAACAGCCATCACCTTTTTGGATGTAGAGGTAACACTCCAGAATGGAAATATCAACACAGGAATTCACATCAAACCGACAAACCACCTACAATATCTCCATTTCGACAGCAACCACCCAATAAACATAAAACGATCCATTCCATACAGTCAAGCAATCAGGGGTAAGAGAATCTGTTCGAATGATAGGGAATTGGAATATTTTAATAGAAAGATATCAGGGTCATCATAATTGTACATCGAAAAATGTCATATACCAGCTACAATGTAAACTTTGCTCAGCACAGTACATAGGCCTGACCACGGATGGTTTGAATATCAGAATGAATGGCCACAGACATGATGTTAAAATTATGAATATGGATAGACCAACAGCTCAACATGCTGCGAATCACAACATCACAACTTTTGATGACTGCTATACCACAAAAATAATTAAATCACTCCCCCCTGATTGCAATCCCTCAGAACTGAGAAGGTGGGTACTATCATACCAGTGGTATACCAAATCCAGAGAATCCCCTAACCTCAACATCAGATAAACCCATTCATTTTTTTTTTTTTTTTTTTTTTTTTTTTTTCTTAATAGCCTTATCTCTTTTCCCCTGACAGACTTATATAAACTATAATCACTCATATGCTCATGGAAACAATATATATATATATATATATATATATATATATATATATATATATATATATATATATATATATATATATATATCTTTAATCTGTGCATCTGTGACATCTGATTTCTACTCTACACAATCTGTGATTACAACTTGTATTTATTTAATTCTCTCATATTTCTTTTTGTGTTTTCTCTTTGATTGACAAAGACCACTGTGTGGTTGAAATATATCATTGTTTAAGTGCTTTTATGTGTTTCTATTTCAAGACTACAGTGTGGACTCTTACCAAGGTAAGTCTGTCAGTCTCCTAGTCCAAAAAATCTAAATAATCTTTACCAACCAAAATTATCATAATAATACTTTTATTTAGTTTTTGTTTGTATATAATAGTGTGTATTACTATCCAAATCTTATATTTATTTAAAGAATTGTTTAATTATGTACATTTCATGATCTGTTTATGTTCCTACAATGTTTTTTTGTTTATTTTATATTTCTGTTATCTGTTTTTGTTTTTAGTTTTCTTTTCTCGTCATTGCTTTGGAATAATATTTTTATTGGATTTGGATGTCAGTTAATTTTTAAGTAAATAAAAATAATAAATTCTTAAACTCTAAGAATAAATTGTAGGGGGTGGGCGGGTGCACGATTGTGTATGTGTGGAGGGGGTGTGTGCACGTGCGTGTGTGGCATGAATTCTGATAAATTTTGAAGCTCATTTTTTTTAATTGATAAGAGATTAATAGACGGTAAAAGTTCAGCCTGTTTTCACAAACAGAAACATAAAAATGAGGTAAAATATATATTTTGAATGAAGCTGTATCCTTTGCCACAAAGAAATTCGAGTTTTTTTTTCTGATTGACAAAAGATAGAGCACATCTTAAATACATACTTTACTGTCTTTAAGGGTGCCTAAGAAAACATAGTGGACTATCGCCAAAGTAAATCTGTCAGTAAGCCGGTCTACATTTGCAGACATCCAATCCTATTAGATATGTTAAAAAGTACTTTAACTACTAAAATTGGTAGAGCAATATTCAATTAATAACATCATTTATTAATTACTACTAACAAAAAAAATCGACTTGATTTCCCTTCACCAATGTCCAAATAGCCTAAATTCTGCCTTTAAATAATTACTTATTAAAAAACACCCAGAATGTTTTCAAATAAGAAACCAACGTAGATAAATTAGAACTACCTGTATTAAAATTTGAATCAATTTGAATTTTTCTGTCAGAAAATGGATGCAACCCATTGAATGTGTATTTAACACAGGTATTTTAAAATGACCAGTTCATTTATATGGTTCTTCATATTAATTGAAATTAGTATAATGTCAATTAGTATAATTAATTATACTAAAGATGAGCACTATTATAGCACACAAAATTATAATAATACCATTCCCTATTATACAAAATTATTAACCCGAATATAATCATTTTCAAATTGTTATACAAGAATATATTAAATATTTGCTAAAATTTAAAATTGCTAAAAGTTAAATTAATTGTTTACATTTTAAAATTAGAAGTGTACAAAAAAGTACAGATTCATTTAAAATATCTTTTGAAGAAATATAAAATAATAACCAGCATGATATAAAAATGACACTTGAAACTGCCACAACCACAAAAGCCTCAAACTAAGCCACTGCAGTCCCATAGGCATACCTATGTATTAACTCAAAGGTAAGATGTACGTACCAAACATTGGACAATGAAAAGAGAACCAACCTCTTTATCAAGTCCAGGTGCATTTCGAAGCAATGTCCGTAAATCATTCAACTTGCGTCTCTCTTCATCCTGTTTCTGGCGAACTTTCTGCAGCTTTGCCGATAGATCTGCTACATAATTTCCAAAATGCTCTATGGTCTTAAGTCCATCTTGAAAATAGCTATAAATATTAAACAAATTCTGTAATCATATTCTACATGATGGTATTCTGAAATATATGGTAGCATGTTAAAAATGTTACTTAAAGGAATGCCTAAGAATAGGTAAACAATTTAAGTTTAAAAAAATATTTTAATTTTTAACACAAATAATAGATGATAAAAAACCAAATGAAAAAAAATTAATAGATTATGAAGTTATTCCTTTTTTAATGTAGTGGAGCCCTGATGGGTGAATAAAAATCTGAGTTACTTGAACTCCATAATATTACTCTACAGATAACTTCCTCTCATAAGAAATGCCTTTCGTAATGCTTATTTGGTTGCTTAGAAATTGAATTTAGTGTGTTTATATTATCAACGAATTAGTGTTTTTCTATTAGCTTACACTCTCGCTCACACTCTTTGTATATATATATGAAGTTAATATATTACTATTGTAAGTAATTTTTCCACCATTAAGTGCAATATTTTTACCTTGAGTGATGAGGCACCTTTCGGTCACTTGACCATTGTCGAATCACTGATGTTTTTCTGTTGTAGATGTTCGGTCCGTGATATTTGTATTTGTTGACGTTACACGCACTTTCTCTTGATCTGTGTATATGACGTTTTTATATAGTATGTCTTCTGTATATGTTGTTTGTAGATTCATTAAATTGTTGTGTATGTTTTTATAAATGTGGTATTTTTCTAGTGAGTTTAGTTCTATTGGGTTGTTATTTATTTCAAGTATGGTTAGGTTATTTTCGTAATTTGTTATTTCATGTTTATGAGATATTAGGTGTGCTGCAACATTTGATACTTTTGAATTTTTGTTTTTGAATGCTCTATAATGTTCTTCAAATCTTATTTTAAATGTTCTGGTTGTTTTTCCTATGTAAAAAGCGTTACAGTTGTTGCATGTGATTTTGTAAATTCCTGATAGGTTATGTTTTTCTGAATTTGTTTTGTGGTTTGTGTTATTAAGATATTTTATTATTTTGTTGTTTGGTTTATATGTTGGAGTGTAGTATTCTTTGTTGTATATATTTGTTATTTTTTCTATTTTGTTATTGGTGTATTTATATTTTAGGTAGATTTTTTTATTTTCATTATTTTCGTGTTCCGGTTGTAGTGTTGTGTTGAGGTTAGGTTTTTTTGTGAATTTATTGTATATATTTTTTATAATGTGTTTGTTGTATCCATTTTCTATTGCTATTTTTGTAATTTTATCTAATTCTTCATTTAATTTTTGTTTCTTATCCTGTGTGTATTTTATTGCTTTATTTATCATGTTACTGTAAGTGTTAATTTTGTGTGTCCAAGGGTGGTTAGATTTGTAGTGTATTGTGGTGTTGTTGGAAGTAGGTTTCCTGTATACTGTAGTTTCTATTTTATTATCATTTATATTTAAAGTAATGTCGAGGAAGTTGATTGTTCTATTTGTTTTTTGTTTTTTCAACGGTGAATTGTATGTTTTCGTTGTATGTATTTAGTTTGTTTAATATTATGATGTGTTCGTTGTGAATGGTAGGTTGGTATATTACAAGTATATCGTCTACATACCTTGTCCATAGTGAAATATTGTGTGTGTTTATTATAGGTTTAATTATTATTTGTTCAAAGTGTTGTAAATATATTTCTGACATGACAGATGATATGGGTGAACCCATGGGGAGTCCTGTTGTTTGTTTATAATATTTATTGTTAAATTGGAAGTAATTTTGGTTACATATGTGTTTGTGTTAGCGTAATAATATTATCTATTATGTTTCTTTTTTCGTTATTGTGTATCAGTTTGTTTTTTATTATTTCTATGGTTTCTTCTATTGGGATACTAGGGTACATGTTAGTTATGTCATAACTTATTATTTTTGTGTTGCTGTTTGTTTTTATTGTTTTTATTTTATTAATTAATTTGTATCCATTTTTTATATTGTATGTGTTGTTGATATGTATTTTAGATCTTATGAATTTGTCTAGAATTTTTGCGATTATGTAAGATGGTGCTGTTGTGAAATTTATTAGTGGTCTAAATGGTGTGTTGGGTTTGTGGATTTTAGGTATCCCTGATAATATTGGTGCGCATGGTTTGAATGGGTATAGTCTTGTGTGGTATTTTAATTTATTGTTATAGTTTAGGGTGTTTCGGTGAGTGACTATTAAGTTTTTTATTGTAATAAGGTATTTGCTAGTTGGGTCTGGGATTTTTTCGTATTTATTTTCTTTTATGTAGTTAGTCATTGAATCGATGTATTTGGTATTTTCTATTATTACTGGTGTATTTGTTTTAACTGATTTTAATATTAAGTAGTCATTGTTTTCTAGTTTTTCTCTGAGTTTTATAATTTCTTTTTTATTTATATATTGTTCCGTTTTTTTGTTTTTTCCGTTTTTATTAGGTTAATTTTATTATTAATATTGTTTCTTATGTGTTCAGTATTTTGGTGGGTAATTTTGTGGATGTTAGATTCTGTGTCAACTATTAGGTTTTTTATTATTTGTTTTTTGTTGAAGTTAGGTAGGTTATATTTAAAGGAATTTGTTATTATTATTTTTTCTTTTTCAGTAAATTGTGTTTTAGTTAAGTTTATGAATTTATTGTTGTTAGAGGTGTGGGTTGGTTCTAGGCTATTTTTTAGGTTATGTTGTTGTTTTGATGTGTGGATTGGTTCTAGGCTATTTTTTAGGTTATGTTGTTTTGATAAATTTGCGATTTTTCTGTTTTGTCTGTTTATAGTGTTTGTTTTATGTTTTATTACAATTTGTTGTGTTTTTTCGTGAATAATAGGTGTGAGAGTATCAAAAGTTTTCATTATTTCCAAATTGGTTGTGTATAGTTGTAAATTGATTTGGCTTTTTTATGGTAGGCAGATTTAATGTTTTGTTTAATTATGTGTGACTCTGCTATTTTTGTTGCTTTATTGATAATAGTGTTTTGTTTATTTTTTATGTGTAATTTAGCGTATTTTGGTGTTATATTAAGTGTTAAGCATTTTTTATTAAACTGTATTTTGTTGATGCAATTCTGGAGTTTGATTTTTAGGTTAAGATATTTACGGTACAGTTGTTTACCTCGGTAGGTATTAAATTCTTGATATTTAACGTTATCCATTGTTTTTCCGTTGCACTGACTTTATGAAGTTAATATATTACTATTGTAAGTAATTTTTCCACCATTAAGTGCAATAATTTTACCTTGAGTGATGAGGCACCTTTCGGTCACTTGACCATTGTCGAATCACTGATGTTTTTCTGTTGTAGATGTTCGGTCCGTGATACACAATAACGAAAAAAGAAACATAATAGATAGTATCATTACGCTAACCAAACACATATGTAACCAAAATTACTTCCAATTTAACAATAAATATTATAAACAAACAACAGGACTCCCCATGGGTTCACCCATATCATCTGTCATGTCAGAAATATATTTACAACACTTTGAACAAATAATAATTAAACCTATAATAAACACACACAATATCTCACTATGGACAAGGTATGTAGACGATATACTTGTAATATACCAACCTACCATTCACAACGAACACATCATAATATTAAACAAACTAAATACATACAACGAAAACATACAATTCACCGTTGAAACAGAAACAAATAGAACAATCAACTTCCTCGACATTACTTTAAATATAAATGATAATAAAATAGAAACTACAGTATACAGGAAACCTACTTCCAACAACACCACAATACACTACAAATCTAACCACCCCTGGACACACAAAATTAACACTTACAGTAACATGATAAATAAAGCAATAAAATACACACAGGATAACAAACAAAAATTAAATGAAGAATTAGATAACATTACAAAAATAGCAATAGAAAATGGATACAACAAACACATTATAAAAAATATATACAATAAATTCATAAAAAAACCTAACCTCAACACAACACTACAACCGGAACATGAAAATAATGAAAATAAAAAAATCTACCTAAAATATAAATACACCAATAACAAAATAGAAAAAATAACAAATATATACAACAAAGAATACTACACTACAACATATAAACCAAACAACAAAATAATAAAATATCTTAATAACACAAACCACAAAACAAATTCAGAAAAACATAACCTATCAGGAATTTACAAAATCACATGCAACAACTGTAACGCTTTTTACATAGGAAAAACAACCAGAACATTTAAAATAAGATTTGAAGAACATTATAGAGCATTCAAAAACAAAAATTCTAAAGTATCAAATGTTGCAGCACACCTAATATCCCATAAACACGAAATAACAAATTACGAAAATAACCTAACCATACTTGAAATAAATAACAACCCAATAGAACTAAACTCACTAGAAAAATACCACATTTATAAAAATATACACAACAATTTAATGAATCTACAAACAACATATACAGAAGACATACTATATAGAAATATCATACACACAGATCAAGAAAAAGTGCACGTAACGTCAACAAACACCAACTTCACAGACCGAACATCTACAACAGAAAAACATCAGTGATTCGACAATGGTCAATTGACCGAAAGGTGCCTCATCACTCAAGGTAAAATTATTGCACTTAATGGTGGATAAAATTACTTACAATAGTAATATATTAACTTCATATATATATATATATATATATATATATATATATATATATATATATATATATATATATATATTTAGGTTAGTTTTGGTTGGTAAAGATTATTTAGATTTTTTGGACTAGGAGACTGACAGACTTACCTTGGTAAGAATCCACACTGTAGTCTTGAAATAGAAACACATAAAAGCACTTAAACAATGATATATTTCAACCACACAGTGGTCTTTATCAATCGAAGAGAAAACACAAAAAGAAATATGAGAGAATGAAATAAAATAAATATAAGTTGTAATCACAGATTGTGTAGAGTAGACATCAGATGACACAGATCACAGATTAAAGATATATATATATAAATTGTTTCCATGAGCATATGAGTGATTATAGTTTATATAAGTCTGTCAGGGGTCTGTCAGGCCTGACCACGGATGGTCTGAATATCAGAATGAATGGCCACAGACATGATGTTAAAATTATGAATATGGATAGACCAACAGCTCAACATGCTGCGAGTCACAACATCACAACTTTTGATGACTGCTATACCACAAAAATAATTAAATCACTCCCCCCTGATTGCAATCCCTCAGAACTGAGAAGGTGGGAACTATCATACCAGTGGTATACCAAGCCCAGAGAATCCCCTAACCTCAACATCAGATAAATCCATTTTTTTTTTTTTTTTTTTTTTTTTTTCCAATAGCCTTATCTCTTTCCCCCTGACAGACTTATATAAACTATAATCACTCATATGCTCATGGAAACAATTTATATATATATATCTTTAATCTGTGCATCTGTGATCTGTGACATCTGATGTCTACTCTACACAATCTGTGATTACAACTTATATTTATTTTATTTCATTCTCTCATATTTCTTTTTGTGTTTTCTCTTCGATTGATAAAGACCACTGTGTGGTTGAAATATATCATTGTTTAAGTGCTTTTATGTGTTTCTATTTCAAGACTACAGTGTGGACTCTTACCAAGGTAAGTCTGTCAGTCTCCTAGTCCAAAAAATCTATATATATATATATATATATATATATTCTTGAAATTTAACATTATCCATTTCATTAACTTCATATATATATATATATATATATATATATATATATATATATATATATATATATATATATATATATATATAGGAATTTTTTGGACTTGATAGGAGACTGACAGACTTACCTAAAGCCAATAGTCCAAAACTGCAATCTCTTGGAAATAAGCACATATAAAACACTTAATACACTTTTATTTGAAATATTTCGATCAACATGATCTTCTTCAGTCAAGAAAGAGAAAAACAAAACAAAAGATTGAAGTGACCCACAGATATGTATAAACATCCAAATGTCACAGATTTATAGTTTATGATATAGTGCTATATGTGATATGTGTAGAAATTGTTATATGTGAATCGTGTAAAGATTGGTTACTTGAAACTAGATATTAAAAGTCTGTCAGAAGGAAGGTAATGGAGCTGTTAAAAATGGTAGAAGTTAGGGGGAAGTTAAAAGGAGTTTTATCTGATGTTGAGGTTAGGAGGCTCTATACATATCACATATAGCACTATATCATAAACTATAAATCTGTGAATCTGTGACATTTGGATGTTTATACACATCTGTGGGTCACTTCAATCTTTTGTTTTGTTTTTCTCTTTCTTGACTCAAGAAGATCATGTTGATCGAAATATTTCAAATAAAAGTGTATTAAGTGTTTTATATGTGCTTATTTCCAAGAGATTGCAGTTTTGGACTATTGCCTTTAGGTAAGTCTGTCAGTCTCCTATCA
Organism: Prosapia bicincta; assembly: GCA_036971475.1. Taxonomy (NCBI): domain Eukaryota; kingdom Metazoa; phylum Arthropoda; class Insecta; order Hemiptera; family Cercopidae; genus Prosapia; species Prosapia bicincta. The sequence goes on along the minus strand of JBAIZL010000053.1, from coordinate 389,659 downwards.
AGTCCAAAAAATTCCTAAATAAGCTTTAAGCTCTACTAGAACTAACCTAAAAATATATATATATATATATATATATATATATATATATTCTTGATATTTTACGTTATCCATTGTTTTTCCGTTGCACTGACTTTATGAAGTTAATATATTACTATTGTAAGTAATTTTATCCACCATTAAGTGCAATGATTTTTACCTTGAGTGATTATCAAAATGCGGAACACAAAAATAATAAAAATAAAAAAATCTACATAAAATATAAATACACCAATAATAAAATAGAAAAAATAACAAATATATACAACAAAGAATACTACACTCCAACATACAAACAACAAAATAATAAAATATCTTAATAACACAAACCACAAAACAAATTCAGAAAAACATAACCTATCAGGAATTTACAAAATTACATGTAACAACTGTAATGCATTTTACATAAGGAAAACAACCAGATCATTTAAAATAAGATTTGAAGAACATTATAGAGCATTCAAAAACAAAAATTCAAAAGTATCAAATGTTGCAGCACACCTAATATCACATAAACATGAAATAACAAATTACGAAAATAACCTAACCATACTTGAAATAAATAATAACCCAATAGAACTAAATTCACTAGAAAAATACCACATTTATAAAAGCATACACAACAATTTAATGAATCTACGAACAACATATACAGAAGGCATACTATTCAAAAACATAATACACAAGACTCAAGAGGAAACTTATATGACGTCAACAATTACCAACACGACGGACCGAACATCCGCACCAGAAAAATTAAGAAAAAGTAATCAGTGGTTCGACAATGGTCAAGTGACCGAAAGGCGCCTCATCACTCAAGGTAAAATCATTGCACTTAATGGTGGATAAAATTACTTACAATAGTAATATATTAACTTCATAAAGTCAGTGCAACGGAAAAACAATGCATAACGTAAAATATCAAGAATATATATATATATATATATATATATATATATATATATATAGGAATTTTTGGACTTGATAGGAGACTGACAGACTTACCTAAAGGCAATAGTCCAAAACTGCAATCTCTTGGAAATAAGCACATATAAAACACTCAATACACTATTATTTGAAATATTTCGATCAACATGATCTTCTTCAGTCAAGAAAGAGAAAAAAAAAAAAAGTTTTTTTTTTTTTTTTTTTTTTTTTTTTTTTTTTTTTTTTTTTTTTTTTCTTGACTGAAGAAGATGATGTTGATCGAAATATTTCAAATAATAGTGTATTAAGTGTTTTATATGTGCTTATTTCCAAGAGATTGCAGTTTTGGACTATTGCCTTTAGGTAAGTCTGTCAGTCTCCTATCAAGTCCAAAAATTCCTAAATAAGCCTTAAGCTCTACTAGAACTAACCTAAATATATATATATATATATATATATATATATATATATATATATTTTTAGGTTAGTTTTGGTTGGTAAAGATTATTTAGATTTTTTGGACTAGGAGACTGACAGACTTACCTTGGTAAGAGTCTACTCTGTTGTCTTGAAATAGAAACACATAAAAGCACTTAACCAATGATATATTTCAACCACACAGTGGTCTTTGTCAATCAAAGAGAAAACACAAAAAGAAATATAAGAGAATGAAATAAAATAAATATCTATATTATTTATTTTAATATCTATATTATTTATTATTTATGATATTTATTTTATTTCATTCCCTCATATTTCTTTTTGTGTTTTCTCTTTGATTGACAAAGACCACTGTGTGGTTGAAATACAGTGAAACCTGTCTTAGATGGACCCTATGTTAGGCGGAATCCCGTCTATCGCGGATAACTTTAAAAGTCCCGACTGTCACCTATTTAATTTACCCGGTTAATAACCTCCATAAGCCGGAAACTGTCTAACGCGGAAGCGGAATAAGCAAAAGGATGAGTGATACGTATTTACTACGTCTTAGTTCTGCATAAGCCGGAAAATCTGATCATATACATGCTGTAAAATATAAAGTTACAATGACTTCCGTTTAGATAAAATACAGTTTATATTATATTTTTTTACCATAACAAAATTCACAGATAGGTCTGCTTAATTGTAACGGATCATATTTATTTCTGAGAATTCTGTAACAACGTTAAGGATTGCTGATATGCACAAGATAACGCAATTGTATACAAACATCCATAATTTACTATAGGCTATGTGTCAGCACTCGTTTCCTTCAAGATAACGCAATGAATGGTTTACAAACATCCACGGTCAGACATATTGATTGAAATATTGAAAGGCGAGAGACCGCTTCATTTTAAAAGGAAAAAAACATGCGCAAATAGAAGAAAAAGAAGAAATTGAAGACGGACCAGTCGTAGAAAACAAAATAAAAACATTTGGCGAGGCTTTAATGAAAATTTGTGAGTTAGAAGATTTCACGATACGTATTAACAGCCCGGAAATGCGTCACCATTTGTTACAACTAAAAACAATAACTAAAACACAAACAAGTAAAACTAACTTTTTAAAACAAAAGTCAATGCTAGATTTTATCAAGCCTACTTGATTTTATTTTATTTTTACGTAAGTCTACTATGTACAGTATTTAGCCTAAATACAGTAAGAGGAAACATATAGTTTTTAATAAATTGCATCATTCATTCCTAAATTTTGTTGACAAGTGTATAAGTGTTTTAGTTTTATAGTTTTCTATTTAAAATGTTTTGTGGAGAAGGATAAATGGATGCTGCTTAGAAGGTAAGATTTTTATTTTCTAATGTAGGTTTTAACATTCTCTGTAGTGTGCATAGCCAACACCACCTAGAAAACAAGGTTTGCGAGTTGTGACGTCACAGGGCACAGGCTACAGACTGTCATTAGGCAATCAAGATAACTGATATTACTGGTGAATGACGTTTATTTAGACGTTAAAATTTGATAGTTTTCTTGTGATTTAAATATACTTGCTTTATATGTTGAAGTGTTATCTCTGTAGGAAATAAACAGTCAGTAGTTAATCGGAAATAAATAATTAAATTAAATTCTGTATTAGAACAAATGTAGACACGATGACAATTAATTGTCTGTTATCTATGTAGTGTTGGTACAGTGCCATACAGCTAATAGAAATAATAGTCTTATAGCTAAGAATCCCCACGGCCTACCCCTAAATGCTAAAAATAGACTCGGCAAACGTTTTGTGATGTTACCATCATACAGTACACTACTACTGTTTAAGCCGGAAACCTGTCTTAGACGGAAAAAAATGCCGGTCCCAATGGATTCCGGCTTAAACAGCTTTCACTGTATATGGTTAAGTGCTTTTATGGGTTTCTATTTCAAGACTACAGAGTGGACTCTTACCAAGGTAAGTCTGGTATGTATATATATACATAATCTAATACAGAATTTAATTTAATTATTTATTTCCGATTAACTACTGACTGTTTATTTCCTACAGAGATAACACTTCAACATATAAAGCAAGTATATTTAAATCACAAGAAAACTATCAAATTTTAACGTCTAAATAAACGTCATTCACCAGTAATATCAGTTATCTTGATTGCCTAATGACAGTCTGTAGCCTGTGCCCTGTGACGTCACAACTCGCAAACCTTGTTTTCTAGGTGGTGTTGGCTATGCACACTACAGAGAATGTTAAAACCTACATTAGAAAATAAAAATCTTACCTTCTAAGCAGCATCCATTTATCCTTCTCCACAAAACATTTTTAATAGAAAACACTAAAACTATAAAACTAAAACAGTTATACACTTGTTAACAAAATTTAGGAATGAATGATGCAATTTATTAAAAACTATATTTTTCCTCTTACTGTATTTAGGCTAAATACTGTACATAGTAGGCTTACGTAAAAATAAAATAAAATCAAGTAGGCTTGAAAAAATCTACCATTGACTTTTGTTTTAAAAAGTTAGTTTTACTTGTTTGTGTTTTAGTTATTGTTTTTAGTTGTAACAAATGGTGACGCATTTCCGGGGTGTTAATACGTATCGTGAAATCTTCTAACTCACAAATTTTCATTAAAGCCTCGCCAAAGTTTTTATTTTGTTTTCTACGACTGGTCCATCTTCAATTTCTTCTTTTTCTTCTATTTGCGCATGTTTTTTTCCTTTTAAAATGAAGCGGTCTCTCGCCTTTCAATATGTCAATCAATATGTCTGACCGTGGATGTTTGTAAACCATTCATTGCGTTATTTTGAAGCAAACGAGTGCTGACACATAGCCTATCGTAAATTATGGATGTTTGTATACAATTGCGTTATCTTGTGCATATCAACAATCCTTAACGTTGTTACAGAATTCTCAGAAATAAATAGATCCGTTACAATTAAGCAGACCTATCTGTGAATTTTGTTATGGTAAAAAAATATAATATAAACTGTATTTTATCTAAACGGAAGTCATTGTAACTTTATATTTTACAGCATGTATATGATCAGATTTTCCGGCTAATGCAGAACATACATATATATATATATATATATATATATATATATATATATATATATATGTGTGAATGTTACTAAACACAAAACTTCAATCTTTACACAGAATATACTAGCCATTACTCATGTTTCTTCTGAATACTCTTTCCAACTGTGTCGGCTGAAACTAAGACACAAAAAATGCTCACTTTATTATCCAAGGCCTTTACAATTATACTCACTTAGTTTGTGCATGGTAATATTCCACTAGATGTTGCAGCAGTTCAATTCCTTTTTTTGTTTTAATTTCATTCACTTTGATTAAATACTGAAACAAACAATATATTTACATAGAATATTAAATTTTTACAAACAATACTACAAATTACTCTAAAAGGAATTTAATTTACTAACCAAATAAAGAGAATTAATATTTTTTTAAAATTACAAAATGATTAAAACTTGAATGCTTATCCTAAGCACATTTTTTGTTGAACAAACAGAAGTAGAAGGAATTACATTTGAGTTTATATTGAAAAAATACACACTGCATAAGACAAGGATATGAGATACAAGGTGAAGAACTAAGTTTATAGTTTGTAACATTCCTAAACTATGATGTTAAGAAGAAATCAAATTAGTATTGGCAGAGCCACAAAACAAAATCAATAACGCTGAATAAGGTTCATTGCTTGAAGATTCATTTGGTTCTTGCAATTATTCTTCCTGTAGCATTAGTTATAAACAATTAACGTTATGTCTCTGAATTGAAAAAATGTTGAGTGTCTAGAAAAAACAGGGTGAAAACATCAAATGTCTTCGCAAACTTAAAAAAATTACAAATGAAACCTTTGTAGTATTACAACAATTCTATGGTAATGATTGTTTATCATGAACACAAGTGTAAGTGGTTTAAATGATTTAAAGATGGCCACAAAGACACAAATGACGACACACCGACAAGCCATAAGAAAGTGAAGCTAACATTGAAAACATTGTTTCAGGTGTGAGACACACTGGCCCCATTTTTGAACACACTTTCTTCATGTTGAAACTTTCAAGAATTATCTGGCTAACCCATTTTTCTTTTTTTATATCTGATAACTCGTACATTGTTTTGGTAGTTAAACGAAGATATTGTCGAAAAAGGTTACTGATATTTTCAGTGATAGCATGAGGTTTTGTTAATGATGGTTTGCCAGTGCATGTTTTGTCACTTGTGTCTTCATGGCCATCTTAAAATTGTTTAAACCACTCAAACACTTGTGTTCATGGTTAACCATCATCACAGTACTTATAGTATTAGAAATGTTTTATTTGCAGATTTTTAAAGTACAGTAGAGTCTCGATAATTCGAGCTTAATTGGACCAATACCCTCTTGGATTACTGAAAACTCGGATTACACGGAAAAAGTTCTTAAGCGTTAGAAAAAATAGAACTTCTAATGAACCCTAATACAGTAAAACCTCTCATTTCCAGAACAATGTGGCAACAGCCCAAACTGGATTTATTAATAGAGAAATTAAATACCAGTTCAGCTAATCATGAATGTCGTCATTGTTTGATTGACTTGTTTGCTTCAAGAGAGTTTATTTTCTGATATGTCACGCACAAGACATTTGTGCAGGGATATTTGTTGACTGTCAAAACTTAGAGCGTATATAAAGGAAGATCTTTATGGCCCATTGACCTTGTCATCTAAACATAACTAATACAGACATTTTAAACACAAAATAAAAGCGAGCATGGGTGTCATCATAACAACAACAGAATGGGGAGACAGAAGAAAATTACCGTATGATATAAACATATCTTGGAAGCCTGACTCATTTCCTTTAAATGACATATTGATATAAAAATTTCTTGAACGCCCAATTCATTTTCTTTATGGCTATAAACATTTCATGGATGCCCCACTCATTTCCTTTCAAATAAATGAAATAGGCTCAGATTATACAGAAGCTCGAAATAATTCGATTAACTCGGATTTTCAAGACTACTGTATGCAAAGAAATTTGTATGTGCATATGCCGTTTTTTTTCAACACAACACTTTTCTGACAAAAACATTAAGCGTTATTTGCTTATAACTGACGCTATAAGGAAAATGATTGATGAGGCCAGATGAATCTCAAGCAGTGGGTGAAGAGAGTCATGTGACCAACTTTACGACATCCAGCTTTAATTGCAATCGTTCAATGGCTACACCAATACTAATTTGGTTTCTTTCTAGCAAAACTTAGTAGACTGATAATTAATTAATTCTTCTTGCTATGAGATATTACACCATTTATAACAGTAGCATTGTTTGATTTTATAGTTTTAAGGCCAACAGGTCAGTGGTCACTATATAACCTGACAAATTATCTCCTAAACCTCTAGTTGCCATTAAACCCAAATAAGTTATTTATGATTGAATGCAACTAAAGTTCTTTTTTTTCATTATAAAATTAGGGTTGATATGAACAAGAATAATAGAAGATGCAACTAATATAGGTTTGCCTCAATGTCCTTCAGCTTTATACCAGCAGGAGGAAGATACAAACAGCAACAGTACATATGTGCAAATACTGCACAATAACTTACTCATTTTTTTAAAATTTGTATGCATCTCTATTTTTCAATTCTTTCTATTAGTTCACACTCTCATTATATATATCTTGTACAAATTTTTATCTTTGATCAAATACTTTTATTCATCCATTTAAGTTCAAATATATTTTTTTAAACTCGTAGTGGATGACACTTGATGTTAATACAGTTTTTTCAAGTACGAATTCATTAATTAAATTGTATTAGTTAATTTCGGTTTTATATGGGAGAAAAAATTTTTCACCAAAGGGGCAAGGTATCCAATATAGTTATTTCAACCCATTTGGCTTAAAAATATGTGATAACATACGATTTCATGAAAAAGCAGATTTTGTTATAGGTGGAATATGTGGTGGAATAGCTGTTTTAATGCATATGTTATATCGAAATCTTTTTGCTGTTCATTACGAGCTGGTTGTTAATAACTTATTACACTTTTGCTATTACTTGGGACTGGACTTTTTTTTAACTAAAGGTTGTTAAATTGTTAACTTACACTTGGAGGAAACTCGCAAGTAATAGCAAAAGTGTAATAAGCATATGTTATGTTACTTTATTTATATTAATTGTAATTATTTATTAAAAAGTAACTGACATTTTCTTTATTTAAGTAGGAATTGACTTAAACTTTTTTATATTACTTGTTTTAAATACACTTTTCAGCCGTGTAGTACTTATATGGACTAAATATGACTATTCGTTTAATGTTCATAATTTAAAAAAAAAACACTATTTTTGGATTTCAATTTGTAACAGAAATAATATGTTTTCATTACATGTTATTAAAATTTGTATAATGTTTGTATAGAACTAAGTACGAGGTCTGTTCAAAAAATACGCGGACTGAGGTCTTAAAAAAAATGTACTTTATTTGGAAGTTACACATCTGAGTCTCATTCAAAGTACTCTCCTCCCCAACGCACACACTTATCCCAACGGTGTTTCCACTTGCTAAAACAGTCCTGGTACGCTTCTTTTGTGATGGCGTTCAGCTCCTTTGTCGCATTTGCCTTAATCTCCGAAATCGTTTCAAATCTTCTTCCTTTGAGAGGTTTGATGAGTTTTGGGAATAAGAAAAAGTCACAAGGAACAAGGTCAGGTGAGTAGGGGGAGGGGAAAGAACAGGGATCAAGTGTTTGGCCAAAAACTCACGAGTTCTGAGTGCTGAGTGAGCTGGGGTGTTGTCGTGATGGAAAAACCAGTTATCACTTCTCCACAGTTCTGGCCTTTTGCGTCGGACAGCATCCCTCAGACGTTTCAGTACTTCAATGTAGGTAATCTGGTTGACTGTAGAGCCTTCAGGGAGGTACTCGTAGTGAACAACACCCTTAGCATCAAAAAAAAAAAATGTCAGCATCGCCTTAACATTCGACCGAACTTGGAGAGCTTTTTTGGGTCTTGAGGACGTTTGACTCACCCATTGGGATGATTGGACCTTCGTTTGAATGTCGTAACCATACACCCATGATTCATCACCGGTTATAATTCTTGACAAAAAGTTCTCATCTTCATTTGAACGATCAAGCAGTTCTCGATAAACCCAGACGCGATTGGCTTTTTGGTCATCAGGCGTGGCACAAATTTCACAGCGACGCGGTGCATCTTCAATTTTTTGGTCAAAATCTTGTAACAAGATCCAGCTGATATCCCACGCTCTTCGGAAAACTCCCTAATGGTCAGACGTCGATTTTTGCAAACCAGGGTGTTGATTTTGTCAACGTGTGGGTCGTCAGTTGACGTTGAAAGATGTCCAGGACGCTCATCGTCATCAATCGACTGTCGGCCACCCTTGAAACATTCATGCCACTTGAAACATGCAGTATGCTTCATGGTAACATCGCCGTGTTAAGCATGGCAAATGTTTCTGTTGCAGATTTCCCTAGTTTTACACAAAATTTCACAGCAATTCGTTGCTCCTTCAGGCTGTCCATTTTAACAAACAAAAAAAACGACAAACGAAAAAAACACTCTTTACTAAACTGCGTATAACTCATCAACAAATAAAGATATCTCCGACTGAAATACCGCGTTTTAATCAGCTGATTTATACAAACCTAGCGACACCATGCGGATTCTATTGAAACTAACTTGAGCCCCGTAATTCAAATAGTCAGTGTATTTTTTTAACAGACTTCGTAATGCCATAGTAATGAACCTTCAGAATGAAATCTACTGTAACTAAAACCGACAGATACACTGGTAGTGATCCTAGTCTACATACCCTAGTCACCCTGTGAAAATTCTTATATTTACATGATTGTTCTTTACTGAGAAAGGAATACTAACAAACAACTCACTATCAAAAATTTTGGGAAACTAATTATAACTTAGAAGGCTTAGAAGGCAGTTAACTCTTAAACAAGAGATCTTTTTATGTAACAGTAAAATATGTTTTTAAAGTGTACCGGAAGGATTAGAAAAGCTTAAGTCTGGCTGAAGGAAAATGTAATAGAAACTGCATTTGGCTACAGCATTATTATTAATAAAAATAGACTATTTGTTTTTAAATTGTTCCTTAACTTTAATTGCACTGATAATTCCCTATGTAAAAACAAAGTAATTTTGATAGTTTTAAGACAATGTAAAATCTTCATTAGGTATGAAAGAACAATGCACACTTAATGAATTATAGTTATTAAATCCATGATTGAAACACTTAATGCTACTTTTCAAGATCACTGAAATTTTACTCAAGTGAGAGGAGGAGTTACTATGCTAGCTGAGTTGTTCCTTAATAGACTTAATCCACCTGGATTTACACCTCATATACATCATCGAATTTACGACTCCAGTGATGTTGCTGCAAAACCTTTGCCCTTCTAAGCAACAGCACTAAAATGCAAGTGAGATCGCATTGAAAAAACTTGACAAAAGCATCTGAAGTAAGTGGTTGCGTTTGAAGAGCGTATTAATGTGCAATAACCAGCTTATTCCATGGAATTATTCTTTCAAGTTTAAAGGAGAATATTCTCTGAAACTTTGTTTCACAATGACGATTAAGTTGCAAGGATAATCATTAAAATTTACAAGAATTTGCAGTTTTTTTTATTGTACATCTTGAGGTTTTTCTATAATTAGATTTTTGGTGTCAACTTGGCAAAAAAAATCATTACTTTCTGTTGATTTTCAGCACACTTGTTTCACACTAGGTCAGCGCATAGTTCAATACTCTGTCTTGTCCGTGACTCACAGCATTAATATTACAAGAATTGATTTGAGAGAAAGTGTTTCGTTAACGAATAATTGTATGCGGAGTGTTCCACAGAAAGTTCTCCCAATAGTTTAGTGGTTCTAGCTGCGGATTGAAAGGACCACCAATATTGTCTTTTAACTTAAATTTCAATGTCAACATAATCTAACTCTTGTAAAATTTAAAGTTAACCTTAGTTAGAATAAAGTTAATTATACTTCAAACACATTTTAATTACGTGTGTGTGTGTGCGCGCGCGCGAGTCTGTATGTGTGTTGTGTGCACATGCACACGTACGCGTGTGCATGTGTGTGCGTCTGTGTGTTGGGACTGTCAAAATGGTTGCCCAAGTTAAGAAATTAACAATTTCTAGATTTTGAATAACTGTTTCAAAACTTTTGTAATAAAGATTTAATTTTTTTTATTTTTAAGAAACGTAGTAAGGAGTGAAGAAGCAAATAAATTTTTGTATAAATAAAACAAAAACAAATTAAAATAAAAAATAATTGTAATTGACTAACTAAATTTGACAAACGGTAGTGCAGTGAAAATTCCTAAGTGCCAAAAAACATCAAAAGAATGCTAATTTGAGAACTAGGCCACCTACAACCATCCTTAACATTGCAAAATGACCAGCAGCATCCAACAGCAACGACAGTGAAAACCAAATCCAAAAAACTTGAATATCAAAAAAGTTACGGCGAATCTAAAGATATAGATAGTTTTCAGTGTTTCAAATAACGATAACAGAAGATTGCAGGTTTATTAGAATGCATTGTTCAACCCGCAAATACAGGGAAATGCACTGAGATAGCGAAGAACCAAGTGTGAGGCGGAGAACGTTAGATCGCCGTAATAAAAACAGAGACACAACGGCTTGTGAGGCAGTCTGGAAAAAAATTTTAATACGAGATGCTGTCAGTCGTAATGTTGGTTTGAGCTTAGAACAGCACCAAGGCCAGATGGATCCGTACAACAACGATTCTGTTGTCTAATTCAAAGGGCTCCAGACTCAGCATCCGGAACGTTAAGACCATCAAAGAATGTAGAAGGACTCACACCGACTTACTATGATTGGCTGCTTTCAGTGCCCCAGAGATCCGAACTCGAGAAGAAAGGAACCGAGGATTGGACAGTGAAATTCTTGGAAAGTCATTTTTTTAAATAAACATAACGTCAAATTTAGTAGTTAAATTTATTAAATCCAAAATTTTAATAAGAAAAAAAATAAAAAATGGCTTCTCTCTAAACAAAAGTTTTAAATTAATGTTGAATACGATAAAAATAATTTGTATATTAAAAATACTTAAGAAATAAGATATCATGAACAAGTCAGTTTAGCAAGAAGGACAAATTCTTGCTTGTCTATTGCTCAATTAATATGTTAACCGCTATACACTGGCGTGACAATGAAAATATTAATGAAAGAATATTAAATTTAAATTCGCAGAGTGGTTTCGACCTTAAATAAGTCATCATTAAGAAAGGCATAATTTATGAGAATTTATACAAATTTTATAATTGTCAAGATAAGAATTAGAATTTATCAATTTACTTGGAAAGTTAAATAATGTGAAAATTGTTGTTATATTAAACTATGTAAGCAAACGGTTCAGTTGAGCAAGTTCAACTAAACTATGAAAAAAATTTTCTTTAAAAAAGTGGATAAAATTAATTAATTTCAGTATAAAATTTTGTAAATAAGTGTATCAAATATGAGAATAGTTTAAATAATTATTTGTGAATATAAAAAATATAAAGTGACAGTAACAAGAAATATTATGTTGTATTTCAGTATATGATCATTTCTTTAAGCTTGAAACAGCAATTAAATTTATTATAAATTTTTTTTTGTTCTTTAAATTTATCCTGTGTTGAACAATAAATAAAACTTCTAGTTTTTTCCAACTAATAAATAATGATTATTAAATCAGATCACAAAATTAATTAAAATTCAGTAATTAATAAATCAGATAAAATTCAGAGCCTAATGTTTCTTCAGAAGAGTTTTCTCCTGAGGACAAATTTATTTCAATATATTGAGCTATTCTGAAAAATAGTTAGTTTTTACATTAAAGTCCAGAGACTAGGTCTACTGCCAGATCATGTTTAAAAAACACACTGTAAATTAAGCATGATCATATTTTGCATGACCCCCTTGCTGTGTCTGCAGATCTTGGAACATGGTAAGAGCATCTGAGGTTTCTGAGGGTTCATGTTAATCTTGTATTCTTTCCAGCTACATTGCTGACAATTATGACTGTAAAAGACCCGACAAAAAATTGTTAACCATTTTAGGGGGTTATACAAACAGTAAGGTAGGAGTTGGCTTGTGCTTAGGCGCGGCACCGACGTTTGAACACCGGGAATTAAGGCATGGGTTTTGGAAACAGTAGGAAACTATTTTACCAAAACAACTAACATACATTTTTTGAAAACCACCACCACCACTTGCATACGGTACAACAAAAAAATGAAGCAGATGCAAGGGTGGGACCAGATGAGATCGCTCATAGTAAAAAAAAATAAATAAGTAAATAAAAAGTGGGCAGTGGGGGTGTTGCAGCGTGTGTGCAAGTGTGTTTGTGTGCATGTGATACTCAAACACGTAAAAACTACTGGTCCCAATGAGCTGAAATTTTTAGGGTTTCTTAGGGTTTCTGGTTAACACATGAGCATGTTTTAATTTAGAAATTCCATCAGGGCACTGTCCCATGGGCCTCGAAAACCCCCTTAACACTCAATTATCTATACTCCATTTAATACGAGGTGAAGCTAGAAAAAACCGAACTAGCACAGGTGAAACAATAAAACAAATGGAATAAGGCTGAAAGTCGCCTGGCCTGTCACGTGACTCTTGCTCCGCCTACTGCTCGAGTTTCATCTGCCTCCTGCACTCAGTCTGCCCGTGGCGTCTGTTCTAAGTAGTTGACGTTTTGTCTGTGCGTCAGAAAAATGTTGAGTGTACAGAAAGAACAGCGTGTTAACATCAAATTTCTTTTCAAACTTGGAAAATCTGCAAGTGAAACGTTTGTAATGTTGCAACAAGTGTACGGCAATGATTGTTTATCGCGAACACAAGTGTTTGAGTGGTTTAAACGATTTAAAGATGGCCGCGAAGACAAAAGTGATGACGCTCGCACTGGTAGACCATTGTCAGCAAAAACTGATGCAAACATTGAAAAAATCGGTAAACTTGTTCGAGAAGATCGCCGTTTAACAATCAGAGCAATGTCTGAGTTGACAGGAATTGACAAGGAAAGTGTTAGGCAGATTCTTCATGAAAGTTTCAACATGAACAAAGTGTGTGCAAAAATGGTTCCAAAGTGTCTCACAATTGAACAGAAGGAACGCCGAAGAATGATTTGTTCTGACAGCCTACAAAACATTGAAAGTGATCCCACCTTTTTACAAAATGTTATTACTTGTGATGAATCGTGGTTTTTTACTTACGATCCCGAAACCAAACGCCAATCGATGCATTGGAAATCTCCTGATTCTCCACGACAAAAAAACAGCACGAATGTCAAAATCGAAATTCAAGGCAATGATGACTGTTTTTTTTTATGTCAAAGGGATTGTACAAAATGATTGGGTACCAGAGGGACAAACACTGAATCAGCATTACTACATTAGCGTCCTGACTACCCTACGTGCCCCAGCTCACAATGCATTGTCAGTGAAGACGGTTTTAGCCAATCACAACATTCCCATCTTAGACCATCCACCCTACTCACCTGATTTGGCCCCCTGTGATTTTTTTCTTTTCCCTAAAGTCAAGTCAGCTTTGAAAGGAACTAGATTTGAGAGTGTTGAAGCAGTAAAAGAAAAAGCGACGGAAGTAATGTATGGACTTACCGAAAATGATCTGCAGCATTGCTATGAACAGTGGAAAATTCGTATGGAGCGGTGTATAGACCGAGGAGGAGAGTACATTGAAGGAGATAACATCAAATTGTAAATAATGGAAAATAAAATTTTTTTATAGCATCAGTTCGGTTTTTTTCTAGCCACACCTCGTACTCAACTTGGCTTAATCTGCTGATAATCACCTGTGACAATCACTTTTTAAAACATTTAAATAGCTGATAGTAATTGTTTGTTCTTATTCATCTTACGAGGTTAGTTATACTTTACGAATGTTATGTTACAAGTAAAAGTTTTTTCTTCTCTTGGTTTTTAAGACAATAATCAGAAAGTTTACAGTTTGATATATTTATTGGGAACTAATCTATACTATATAAAAATCTAATGGTGTCTGTCTGTGTATGTATTACTTAATCATGTAAAAACTTCTGAACCCGTTGATCTGAAATTTGGTATTTATTTCCCATTCCCATGTGTTCAATTTTATATATCGGGCGATGCATCAAGTCATCAGATGCAAAAAAATTATGAAAACTCTCGCTCACTCCCCAAAAATTTACAATTTTGGAAAATTGTAATTCCTCCCAAATGTGGTGCTAATTATTGGTGCTGGTAAAAATGCACATTTCCCACCCGTAATACAATGCATATAAAAGGAATCAAAAATATATCCTAAGGACTATATTGATAATTAACGTTTGTTATTAAAACAGAAGGTTAATTTTATATACCTATGAAGTATCCAGTCAGGATAGATTTGGTTGTAATTTTATACGTTTAACCAAATGTACACATGTAAGGCTAGAATAGAGACCATGTGACGAAGTATTACTCCGAGGAAGTATACGTCTAATTAGATAATGTTGTATAAAACTACAACCAAATCTATCCTGACTGGTCACTTTACAGGTATATTTTAATATAGGTATATAGTAATGTACAAAATTACAACCAAATCTACCCTAACTGGAGACTTTATAAGTATATTTAAATATATTTATACGTAGTATGGCACGCCGTCGATACACAGACGTAGTACTTCTTATTACTCCGTATTGAATTTTTTATCAAACTTTAATTTGATAAAAATGGCATTTATTTCCATGATTGAGAGTTTTCATTTTTTTTTTTTTTTTTTTTTTTTTGTATCCCTAATGACTTTCTGCATCGCCAAGTATAATATTTTCCCCTATAATCGAGCACTTGGGAACGGGAAATAAATACCTGAATTCTTAGGGTCCCTGGTTAACACATAGGCCTAGTTCTATTTAGAAATTCTGTCAGGGCACCCCTCCACTGGCCTTGGAAACTCCCTGAATGGTAAGTTTAAAAACTATAGTTTGATATATTTATTGGGATTTAATTTTAGTAAATTAAATTCAACCCAAATACAAATACAAATGAAATCAATACAAATATTCGTCAACCCCATACAAAGGACGGGCACTCTGTTAATAGTGAATAAAGAGCATTTTTATAACACTAGATTTTTAAAAACTAGAAAAGCCAAAAACTTATTAATGATACACAGACTTTATTATTACTGTTCAAATGTGTTAAGCCTGGGAAACATAACACAATTAATATGTTGGAACATAATACCTCACACATCTGTAGTTGGAACAACCTCCTTTCCTTTTCCATGTCATCTGCAATCTCTGCTGATGTCACTTCAGATCTAATTAGGCCTGCTTCCTTTGCTTGTTGTTTTTTTTCTTTTTCAATTTTTCCATATTTGGTTTCATAATCTTTCCAAGCACGGTCAAAAGGCCTTTTCAAATCGCCTTTCACACCCCTCAAATCACCTTTCAGAAGGCTATCTAAGGGAAACATCACTATGTTGTTTACATTTTGCATCTGAAATAAAGTTTTAAAAAAATTTGTTTAAATAAAATAATGAAGTGAAGTGAATTGAAGGTAGCATAAATATCCGACAAGAAAAGTCAAGATTTGCTTCTATTCAAGTAGTTAACACAGCACAGCTTCTTTGACATTGAATAACTTAAGAAGTTGTCAAGTTTTATATTCACCCTAAAAGTACTAGAAACTAATTTGTTATAATAAACTTTTGTGAATTACAAATCCATCTGCTAAGAATGGCCTGGTACTCCTTATGGAATCTCAGTCAAATCATTGAAAACATTGTAAATATTTTCAACCGCCTAACTATACGAAAGATATTTGTGTTTTTGGACCCTACTTTGTAACTGCCAGTTTTGATGTGGTTTAAGGTTTCTTGTGATGCAGTAAGTTTTGTAAATATTTATATATATTTAGTCCATTGTATATATTAGCTGCAGTTACAGTAATGTGCAATTTATTCTTCCTACAGAATTTTTTGTTTATATTTACAATGTGGTCATACTGCTAAACTCACCCATTCCTTAAACCATATGTTTGATTTAAAGTTGTTTTTTCATCTCTGACAAATAAAACTTCTGTAACAAAACATTCTATAAGTTTATAACAATTTATTTCATCATAAAATCATATATTTGTGTATATCTTTTTATGTAGTATAATGTAATTATATAATGGATTTATTTTATTATAAAATATTTTAAAAAATGTTTCTCTTTCTGACCAAACCAGTTTGTCACAATGACAAATAACTTCTAAGTTTGGCATTGGATTAAAGAAAGTGAATGCTTCTTGCCTCATGACAATAGAGTGTTCCTACAAGATTTTTACCTTACTGCCAACAAAGTGAAAACATTAAAGAGTTTTCATATCCCAAGTAATTTCCTAGATATAAGCCAAAATGAAAATCTTTGGGCCATAGCAAGAAACTTATTTTAAAAAGTTGATTATACTATAAAACATAACCTCATTTTAGTATTAATGTTGGTACAGTTTTGTGATAAATTTAAAAAATGTGCATTACCCTAATTGAATCCACACCAAATCATGTACATAAAGAGATAAAGAATAAAGGAAGACATTAGTTACTGCATTTTCGCAAATTATACACATACATTTTTTTGAAAAATAAAGTTACTTTTTCCGAAATAACATTATCTTCAGAGTAATTTGCATGCTACTGTAGTTATTGATGAATTTCTTTCCAACTATTTAATTTAAAATTTCAACTCTAAAACCCTTTACAGTGTGTTGTCAATATCTCTATTTTATTTACTGAAAATATTTATAACATCTGTTCACTATAGTCTAATTAATTTTTCAACAGAAATAGTATAAATATAATAAAAGCATTCACATTTTTCAAAATTCTGTGCAATTTTTAATACAATGTTTGTATTATTTGATGGGTTTTCTTACTAGTTACCACATCAAGTTTTCATTTCTTGTTTTATAAATGACTTCAATAATGACCATTCAAAGGTTTTTAATTCATTGTCTTAGTCAATTCTATTCTGTAACACAATAATAATTTCTCTCTATGGCTATTGGCTATACTCGAGGTCTACTAGTTTCATTAATGATGTTCCTTTTTGGTAAGGTGGAACAGGACGTTATCTTACGAGAGCGAGTAATAAAACTGCGAATACTGAAACCTGTATTTAGAAAGAGGAGGGTTATGCTCCACATCAAAAATGTTAACATTATTTACAACTATACTGTGCACCTACAACACAGTATGGCATATTTACGTACTACATAATTACATACATTATTTTTGTTTACTTATGTTTTTCTTTAATCTGTAAACACGAAAATTCTATTAAATATGAGTGCTCACCCATACACAGACACACATATTCTTCATTGTTAAACACTATCCACTAAACTTTTGAACACCTAATTTTAGACAAATAGTCTTTAAACACCATTAATTTGATTTTTTAAAATTTGTAATTTTACTTTGTGCGTGTTTTTTTCTAGTTTTGTATACACTTCTTTATATGCCGACAGTCCTCTCAATTAAATTTTAATGTACGTTCTAGAGAAAGATTAGTTTCAATAGTGGCTGCAGCTAACTGTTTCCATAAACATAGAATTTCACTAACAGATTTTAATGTCAACTTTGGCAATACATTTATCAAGATTTCTTCGTCTCCATTATCCGAGGCAGGCACAAGTTCCGTAATTAGTTCTTTCAGCTCTTCTTCCATCAAATCCTAGCTTGTACTTTTCAAAAGATTGTCAACATCTTCACTCTTAACGTCTTCAAATCCACTTACCCCTTACTTCAACTCCTTAACCTTTTTCATGAGGCAGGAGCCTCTAACTTCGTTTACTCTAAGATGTTATACCACTCCTTGTCTGCAGGAAAGTAATGATTTATTTCTTGAATTCAAATTCTGGTCCGAAACCTGTAGCTCAAGGAATAAACCTTCAGAAGAACCAAATCCTGAATTTGTAATAAACCAATTAGCCACCTAAAAGCTTTTTAAGTTTTTATCGGGGTTATGGATTCTTTGAGATACTTTTGACTTAGTCAATATTGTAATTGTAATTGTAATATTATAATTGGACACCCGGAGAATCTAACTTTACACAAAAAAAAAACTCAATTGCTAATTGGAAAATAACAATTTAATTTAGGTTTGTTTAAGTTCCAGATTATCTTACTATACAGGTTTTTTCATGCTTTTTATATAAATGTTAATTGAACTCAATATCACTGTTGTAATTCAAATCTGAAATTATAGAACAAGTAAGTTGTAACTCCTAACTATTTCATATATAATTTCTATAACTATTTATTAGGAATATACTGTGGTTGAATTTAATAATAAATACACAAAAACCTCTTAACCACAAACTTTCTTTAATTTACCCTAATGTACATTTCAGTTACAAAGTAACCATCCTCAGAGGGATAACATACAAAGACATCTTTGTATGTTATCCCTCTGAGGATGGTTACTTTGTAACTGAAATGTACATTAGGGTAAATTAAAGAAAGTTTGTGGTTAAGAGGTTTTTGTGTATTTATTAATAATTTCTATAGTCTGCTATAGCCAAAAAGTATTGTAATCAATCAATTTCTTTTTCTTTACAAATAGCAAAATATTGAATTTATTACAAAACCTTTGTCTAAAATTGAATATACACCCTAAAACATATATATCTATTTATAATCTAATCATTTGTTAATTTAGCCTACCATTAACAAGATGTCATTAACAAGTTATATGTTGCAACTAGGTTATTGCAAAAGATATGTATCTGCTATAAATTTAGCCTAAACTTTAGGTTATACTTTCTATCTCAAAATTGTTACACACACAAAAGCACTATTATTCCTTACATATCAATATTTTTATAGCTTCTTTACAATTAACAAGTTATATGTTGCAACTAGGTTATTGCAAAAGATATGTATCTGCTATAAATTTAGCCTAAACTTTAGGTTATACTTTCTATCTCAAAATTGTTACACACACAAAAGCACTATTATTCCTTACATATCAATATTTTTATAGCTTCTTTACAATTAACAAGTTATATGTTGCAACTAGGTTATTGCAAAAGATATGTATCTGCTATAAATTTAGCCTAAACTTTAGGTTATACTTTCTATCTCAAAATTGTTACACACATAAAAGCACTATTATTCCTTACATATCAATATTTTTATAGCTTCTTTACAATTAACAAGTTATATGTTGCAACTAGGTTATTGCAAAAGATATGTATCTGCTATAAATTTAGCCTAAACTTTAGGTTATACTTTCTATCTCAAAATTGTTACACACACAAAAGCACTATTATTCCTTACATATCAATATTTTTATAGCTTCTTTACAATTAACAAGTTATATGTTGCAACTAGGTTATTGCAAAAGATATGTATCTGCTATAAATTTAGCCTAAACTTTAGGTTATACTTTCTATCTCAAAATTGTTACACACACAAAAGCACTATTATTCCTTACATATCAATATTTTTATAGCTTCTTTACAATTAACAAGTTATATGTTGCAACTAGGTTATTGCAAAAGATATGTATCTGCTATAAATTTAGCCTAAACTTTAGGTTATACTTTCTATCTCAAAATTGTTACACACACAAAAGCACTATTATTCCTTACATATCAATATTTTTATAGCTTCCTTACAATTAACAAGAATATATTTATATATAATATTCCCTAAATAAGTTAAGATTAAACACGAGTGCTAAACATTTACCTGAAAAGTTGGCTTAACTACTCTATTCTTCGTTTGTTCAACATTTAAAACACATTTATCAAAATACAATTATTAATAACTCACAATGTAACTGATAAAAGATTTTTTTATAGTTTGCCCAAGAAATAAAGCCATATTGATCCTTTCTATTAAACCAATGATTTAATCTCCATTACATGCAAATGGTTCAATGGAGTCAATTTTGAAAATTTTATATTTAATCTTATTATCCTAAGGGGGATGTATTTCTCTTAAGGTATCTCTTTTTATTGAATTTTAAATTTTAATTAATACTGGTCGAAACAAAGTGTAATTTTTTTTAAAATATTTTGTTTATATAACCTTGAACATAGTTCCAGTTGGTTCCCAGCATTTTGATTTGACAGCCAACACCACACGGCAAGTGGCCTGTTAATCTTCTTATTCCTTTTGGTGAATCATTATTCCAAACGTGTTGATTAGTTGTAATATTTTGTTTATATAACCTTGAACATAGTTCCAGTTGGTTCCCAGCATTTTGATTTGACAGCCAACACCACACGGCAAGTGGCCTGTCAATCTTCTTATTCCTTTTGGTGAATCATTATTCCAAACGTGTTGATTAGTTGTAATATTTTGTTTATATAACCTTGAACATAGTTCCAGTTGGTTCCCAGCATTTTGATTTGACAGCCAACACCATACGGCAAGTGGCCTGTTAATCTTCTTATTCCTTTTGGTGAATCATTATTCCAAACGTGTTGATTAGTTGTAATATTTTGTTTATATAACCTTGAACATAGTTCCAGTTGGATCCCAGCATTTTGATTTGACAGCCAACACCACACGGCAAGTGGCCTGTTAATCTTCTTATTCCTTTTGGTGAATCATTATTCCAAACGTGTTGATTAGTTGTAATATTTTGTTTATATAACCTTGAACATAGTTCCAGTTGGTTCCCAGCATTTTGATTTGACAGCCAACACCACACGGCAAGTGGCCTGTTAATCTTCTTATTCCTTTTGGTGAATCATTATTCCAAACGTGTTGATTAGTTGTAATATTTTCACTTTTTCTCACTATGTTTCTTAGTTCCTTTATTGGCCACGTCTTCTATAAATTTACAAAGTTCGGCATTTTATTTAAATTTATTTTTTTTCGAGATGACGTAAATTAGATATTTGGGCATATAGCTCAATTATCTGAACACTTTCGCATCACATCTTCGCACTTTTTATGTCTCTTTACTCCATATCTGTGCTCATATTTTCGACAGTACAAAAACACGCCCAACTAAGTTGATAGCTTGGATACCAGTAACGCTGTCCCCCAACGCTTTCTTTTGAAAAAAATGTGTTGTCCTTGTGTGAACCCTGTTGTTCAAAGTCTCCAATCCTGGCCTTGTTGTCGTACCAACCAATTTGTAATTTTTTAACTTTGACTCCTTTCTATTTGTATTTTCTTGAATTATTCTGTCTGGACTTTTATAATAACCTTTCACTTTACAAGATGTGTTTATTTGAATTTAAAAGTTTGTTCCAATAATTTATTTGTTTATATTTGTCAAAATTTATTAAATTCCTAGTATTAGGTAGCTTCTTGGTTACAGCGCTATTTTGCTCCTGTTGTGAGATTTTATAAACAATTTTGTTCTTGCTTATGAAAACATTCCAATATACCTTTATACTTTTAGAGCCTATTTTGAAGTTATTAATTATTAAGAGCCTTAACTCTATTAATTTTAGGTTATTTTTGTATTTTAAACATTTTAACAATTCCAATTTATTAAAATTAAACCTAGTGCACCCTACTTTCAACTATTAAGTACAATTTTACTACTTTTTATTATAATTAGTTCAAATTTTTGCAATGTTAGGGGCTTTGGTCTAAATACCTATTCTATACAATTACCGATTTTTGCGACGATCAATTTGGCCGTTGCAAGTGACATCGTCCAGGTTAACACATTCTTACCATAATAGTTTCTTTCAACATGCACACACCGATGATGGTTTTAATTTGTCCACTGATTCTTTTATTTTAGAAATGCAATTAGTGGTGTCATATTTTTTCTAGCATTGGCTAACTGTTAAATTTTTGTTATTTCCCATGGAATAGTAGGTTTTAAAAATGGCAATGACATCCTGATTTAGAGATTGAATCAAGGTTGTTGTGTTTGGTAGCAAGAACAAAACTTCCATGTCAGGATGTAATGAATTTAGATGTGAGGGGTGCCCAGGCACATTTTCTATTATGGGGAGAATTTTGAAAAGAATGGACTTCGATATAAAAAAACATTCTACTTCTTCAACAAAAAAGTGGAGCCATTCCATAAAAAGTTCTCCAGTTACCCATGCCTTTTTGTTTGCTTTCTATAACAATGGCAAGTGATCCTTGTCCTTCCCTTTCAGTTCTCTAGGGTTTAGGGATCTGTAAACTACATCCATCATGTAACCACTAGCACTACAGCACAGTCAAATATTCAAGTGATCCTTTGTAGCCTTAAACCCTGAAGAAGATCTCTCCTCCTCAGATAAGAAAATTCGTGAAGGCATTCTTTTCCAAAACAGTCCAGTCTTATCTTCGTTAAAAACTTGGTCGACTGTGTAGCCTTTCTCCAAAATAAGATTTTTTAAATCCGTAGGAAATTGAGTTGGCGGCTTTGTGATTACCGGCTATTATCACGTTGTGAAGAGAAAAACCACCTCTTGAACTGTGAAACTAGCTTTTACTTGTTGAAAATTATTGACTGTTGGTACGTTAACTGCCGTTTTGAACAAAATGTTAATACAAACACCTACCTTTTTCAAAAATCAAAATCAGTGTTACTTTTTTTGTCATTGATATTCCATCGACACACTCAAAGTTGTTTCCATTTTTTTAATGTTTATATCACAACACAGAGATAACGAGCTAATTGACAAGTCCCTTCTTTGACACTCCTCATATTTTTTCATTTTTTTTATGTTACACACTGTTGACTCGTTAACGCTAAAATGCTTCGCAACAGTTGCTATGCTTTCACTACATGTTAATTTATCTAAAAGGTCAATTAATTTACCTAGAACTTTTGTGAACTACTAAATTTTTAAAGTTGATCAAAACATTTTGTCAGGTTGTTTTTTTCTGCCTTTTGATAGTTTTTTTTATACGATGGTATTACAATTCAATTTCATAAATATCTAAGTTTACTTTTCAAATAAATTTTTCAAATAAAGATTACCCTTTTCACACAAATAGGATTGGATACTAGGTACCATTTGCTCACATTTCATTTACTAATTGGGGCAAGGTCCAATCAGTGTATATCATTGATTCTATGTAAGAACTATGTATATCAGTTTTTTATAGTTCTTTTGTTTCTACTCCCTGGAAGAATCAGTAGTTGACCCAAAAATAAGAAGTTGAGGCTTTTAATTATGTTTGTACATCGAGAACTACATGTTATATATTTAAACCACAACAAAAGTTTTATTTCTGAAAACAGTAAATTACTTCACTATTAAAACTATAATAATAAAAAATTGCTAAAATATGTACAATGCTTTGAAAGGCATTGTGTGGTCAAATTGTCATTTTATTGTCTCTGTTTAGTTTAACTTATCACAGATAATCAGAAATACACTGTTTCTAACTTTAAAAAAGTTCATTAAAAATATTCCTTTGCTAAATTCTTGTGTTACATACAATTATTTATTAATAAAATAAAATGAGGTTAAGATTATGAGCTCAATTTGTTTTATAGAAATGTATAAATTTGATGATATTGAAGAGTTTTAAATATATACCAATAATAAAATATTCAATATGGTTTTCAATGTACAATTTCAATAAAGTAAGGATGAAATGTTAAGTATTGTGGGAAATAAAGATTGCATGATTTTAGAACTGACTATAAGAATTAAAACAGATAAAAGTGAACTGTACAAATTGCAGAGCAACTTAGTTGTTAGAATACCTTTTAGGATCCCTAGAGAAGGGGATAGCTGCTTTTTAAATTTTTTAAAAATGTTTGTGTCATAAATTTAAATATCATTTTTAAAACTATAAGCTTTCCTAATAGTAGCACCAACTATTGTATGAGAACAACTCATTTGGGAGTAAAAACTCCCAGTTTTTAAAAACATTTTAAAGGATAAAAAACTTACAAGTGTTTTCATTAATGCAGACAATTCCTTTGTAACAACTGCAAACTTAAGGAATGCAGCACCTATATCCGGCTCTTGATCTTTACTAAGCGCATTTCCTCCAAGTCTTTCTAATGCTCGTGAAAAGTACATTTCATTGTCCACATGTGCTTAAATAAAACAGTCTAAATTAGAATACAGTTAAAAACAATATTTATTACTAGATTATGGTAAGATGGCTTAAAGTTTTTTCTTTAGTTCCTAATAAACTCTATTAGTTAAATACTTTAAGTTTAAAGTTCTTCAGTATATTTAAACTGCATCATCATAATTTTTAATGACTGTCATTTTAAATTTTAATTTTTAATGATTTTCTAAGATTTTTGCATATTTTTGTGTGATTTTTAT
The DNA here is from genome assembly GCA_036971475.1 of Prosapia bicincta. Classification (NCBI taxonomy): domain Eukaryota; kingdom Metazoa; phylum Arthropoda; class Insecta; order Hemiptera; family Cercopidae; genus Prosapia; species Prosapia bicincta. Next base: position 364,960 of record JBAIZL010000053.1, on the reverse strand, counting down.
ACTAATTCTAATCTGATTCAGAAAATGAAAATTAATAATAGCACTACAATAATACTGTGTTTTATAATTATAAAAAAAATCAACCACTAAGCTCAAATAACAAAACCATGATCAAATATCACTATGTATACCTTTTTATTAACCAGTTAATTTTTTAAGAATCACTCTCTATACTTTTTGCAGCTCTATACTTAGTGACAGGCAAAACTTTGTTCACTTACTTTCATCGCCTAATACAGTAAAAGCTCTTTTACACTGCATTCAATCATCCGGAACATTCGTTCAGCATATTTTCAAAACAAAAACAAATCATTACAGTACTCTTCTTTGTTGTTACAAGATGTGACTCATTGGAAAAGCAGTACAAAACAGATGTCAATATGTAGGCTGTTATAGATTGTTTTGATTGTCCTTGTCAGTAGCATTTGTAGAAGGAAAATATTTCTACAAAAACTTTTCAACTATGAACGCTCAATCAATGACTTCCAGAAATCCTGCATTATAAAAGTTGCATTGTTCGATATAACTATTCCATGGAATTTTGTTAAAGAAAAAACATTGCAGCTTGCTTCGAAGAAATTATCACTGAATTTAGTAATGGAAGAAGTAGACACAAATAAAGAAATCTAATAGAAGAGATAGTTAGCAGCATAAAAATATTTGAACTTCAAATTCTTTAAGGGATGTTTCTTAAAATGATAATGAAGAATGGGTAAATTTGTATGAAAACACGGACACAACGTGCAATGTAACCGATGAAGATTTAATAAGGGCAATCATAAAAGAAAGAACAGATGACAGTGAATCATCAGAAGAAGAAATAGTTCAAGAAAAAGTAAAAGGTGACAAATGCTACTCGACTCAGGAAGTTTTCCGACTGCATATGCTTCATTCAAAATGTGTTGAAAAACAGTCATTGTGTATCAGGCAGTCAAACAGCCATGATTATTTTAAAAACCAATAAAATATTATAAAAACATTTATCTTTGTATAGTTGCTTAACGTACTATACATACGTATACTGGTGCATTTTTTATTTTAACGTTGTATGAACAAAACGAATTTTTTTAGCAATAAATTCCTTTTCCTTCTTAAATTTGTTTCCTTATAAATTTTGTATGCACGAGCGATTACTTTTATTATTTCTCGAGAGGGTGCATAGAGTTTAAAATGGGAGAGGGCGCTTCCGGAGGTTTATTCCGCACAAATACCCTTTAAAATTTAAACGGCTTACGATTTTATATTTGGGTGACTTCACAATTAAATACTATATAAATGCATTGTAAATAATTTTAGACATCATTATTGTATAATTTTAATTTTCTAATCGTCATATTTCTAAAAATATTTTGAATTGTTAAAAAGTATAAGCAATGTATACTAGACCACTGTTTTCATTACGGGGGAGGTGTTTGCTGGTTATTTTTCTGTACTGAAGTAATTCACCGTCTAAACGTATAAAAATTAGTGGATGAAAAAAAATATTGGCTTTATAGCACAACAGGTTCTAGCTGAATCTACAGTCTTTGTTGAAAAACCATTTCATAATTGTTCATTTCTAAGCTTACTAGCCACCACTGGTGTAGCTTAAACATGACTTACTCTCATGACAAAATTGTTTCTTTTTGCTGTTCTCCCTTGTCTTTCTGGTTTAGCATACCACAGCACTTTTCGGTTTTCAATAAAAAAAAGCTTCTCTTCTATTGCAAAACTGCACGGTAACATCTTCCTGGCGGGATTTTCTCTATAATGTCAAAATCTGACATTTCAACAAACTGGTGATATTTGTCATTTTCAGATTGACCTATTATGTCTTCATTTGTTTTATTTACAATTTCATTGACTTCTTTGCCAGGTTCGTCATCTGGCAAAGAGACTCGTTCTCATCAGAATCATCAAATTCGAATTCTCTCCTCTTCAAATGAAACAACAGTAAAATGTAGAGCTTAGATACTTAAAAGACATACAACACTAAAATAATTACAACAACAACAACAGTAATAATTTAACTCCACAAAGTCTTTTGTAATGTAAATAACTGCACCAAGAACTCCGCACAAATAACTTAAACGAAAGGACGCTTGGGAACAAAACTTACGCAATCTGACCGCCATTGACAAAGAATAAATTCACACTAATGCTACTTGGAAAAAATTAACAAAAATAGGTTGGGCCATTTCCTAGCATGCAGGTTGTGGATTAATGAGCTGGAAATAAACATTTGACAACTGAAAAGACATTTTCATAACAAATAATGATGCATGCGAAGAAAAACCCCGCATGCTCCCTTTCGAGGGTTAATAAAATTAAGTCAAATACTTCATCTAATTTTAAATATGACACAGATTTTTTTAAATACACAAAAAAAACAAACACACAAAAAAAGAATACCATGCTTACTGTTTACTAATATAAATATTAAATCTGACTTATCAGAGCTTAATAATAGGAACAAGTAAACACAGCAGATATAACAACAGCAAATTTTAGTGTTCCTTTTAAATTTTAATTAAAAACTTTAGCAAAAGTTTAATAAAGTTACACTTGGTATGGAAATATAACGTTAATTTAATTATATAAGACATGTACATAATAATTATAATTTATAATAGTTTTATAGATGTCACATTGGACATTTATTAGATATCTGTGAAAAGGTATCATAATCTGGAGTCGTCACTGCTTGACGGTTTGGCAAGCAAGCATTGCAGTGGTAGGGGAGTCAACCATGTTTTGTCCTTGAATGAGCTCAAGAAGGGAACTGCAATAAGTTTATTAATTGGGTGTGGTGGCCTGTTGAGTATGAGTCTGTTAATGTCTATTGTCAAAAACAAAAGTTTGTGTGATATTTTATTTTTAAATCAGGAAATCAGCTTCTTAGACTTAAGAACTGTTAGAAATAGTCTTCTGACATAAGTGTCTAAGCTGGTCAATTATTTGTTTGTGGTTGAACAGATTTCAAAATGGCCCCAAATCAGTTGAAGATGAACCACGATATGGTCATCCTTCTACTTCAAAAACTAATGAAAATGTTGGGGAGACTTCCACTGAAGGGAAAACAACTTGACTCAATTAAAGATATTCAGGCAAATATGGATTCTTAACATACTTCTGAACAAAAATATCCAGGAATGTTTTCAAAAGTGGAAACCTAATTGGAATGTGTGTTCTGTCAGGAGGGGACTACACTGGAGGAGTTCTAGTACTATAGCTGGCTAAGGATCTGTTTGATAACAATACTTTCGGAGGACCAATAATTATTATAATTATATAAATTAATAGTTTGTACTTACGTGCACCATGGAATACACACTCATCTCACTCGCGTATTAAATAAGCGATTTTTGGCCAGAAAACTTGTTCGTATTCCACGCACTGGTCACGTTCGGTTTAAAAATTAATAAAATAGTAGCAATCACGTATACTAGTACCTAAGGTACGGAGATTGAAAAGTATAATAATATACTAGAACGTAGGGGTATCGGTCTACACTCCGGAAAGGTCTAACTTGCTCTGTCGTTCAAACTGCAGAACAAACCTTATCACAGGTGAGCTTTGTCTGACTTTGGCGGCGGGTTTAAAATAAAAGAAATGAGTCTATATTAATTTTAAATACGCAACATACCGGGGGCCTTGAATCCTTCTAGGATTCAAAGAGAACTAACACAAATATAATATCTTGAGAGTTTATAAAAATAAAAAGTTCATAAAGGAAAATAAAAAATATCTCTTTTACAAAAATTGAGCGCACTATGGCGCAAGTTCATTACGAGCGTAGAGGTAGAGGGAAAACCTTGTGAGCAGGTCTTGTCAAGGTTCCCTGCTTTGTCTTCAAATGAACCACTCTTACTACATCATCCTTTCCTGGAGAAACACTACTTAACCTAGCCAGAGGCCATGCAAGAGGTGGTGCAGGTTGATGCACTAACACGAGGTCGCAGACGCGCAGGTTGACAGTTGGCACGTTCTACTTCCCCCGTTGCTGAAGAGTATGGATATATTCTAGATGCCATCTCTTCCAAATACGCTGGTGAAAGGCCTTGATTAGCTGCCAGTGCTTGAGTCGGTTGGCAGGATCGTTGAAAAGATCCTCTTCTGGAACTGAAACCAATGAAGATCCTATTATGAAGTGACCCGGGGTGAGTGCATTGAGATCTTAGGCGTCGTTTGACAGAGGTGTGAGAGATCTCGAATTCAAAATAGCCTCTACTTGAGTTGTGAGAGTGGAAAATTCACATAGAGTTAAAATGTGTTCACCGATGACACGTCGGAGGTGATGTTTTGCACTCTTCATTGCTGCTTCCCAAAGACCATCTTGATGAGGAGCTGCAGGCGGGTTGAAATGAAAGTTGATATTGTGTTGTAATGAGAATTCAGCAAGAGGGGTTCGGCCTGAAGAGATGATGAGATTTTGTAAAACATTATTCGCTCCAACGAAATTCGTTCCACAGTCAGAATAAATATTTGTGCAAAGACCGCATCTAGACACAAATCGGGTGAGAGCGGCAATAAACCCATCTGTCGACAGGTCCGATACTACTTCAATGTGTACAGCCTTTGTCACAAGGCAAACAAAGATACAAACATATGCTTTGGTCAAGCGAATCGAGCGCAAATTGTGCATTTTGATGTTAAAAGGACCTCCGTAATCAGTTCCGGTGTTGAGAAACGGACGAGAAGGAGTTAATCTTGCTTTTGGTAAATCACCCATGAGCGGAGATTTATTGTGAGGCTTGTGTCGAAAACATACAACACATTGAAAAATGCGAGAGCGTATTACACTTCGGGCCGAGAGTATCCACACATCCTGTGCAAGAAGTGATTGAGTCAATTGAGCGCCCGAGTGTAAGTATTTTCGATGATAAAAATCAATAAGAAAGTTGACGACATGGTGGAAATCACAGGATGTTGCACATCTGTAGGAAGTTTTAAAGCGTTGAGACATCCTCCCCTCGTAGGACATGATCCTTGTCGAGAAAAGGAGAGAGTCGGCGGAGTTGTGACGAGGCAGGTGTAGTTGGATCCTTCTTCATGGCAACGATGTAGTCTCTGAACGCTGATTCTTGAACCATCTTGAAAATTGCCAGTCTTGACGCTCTAATTTCCAGAGTGTTGAGAGGACCATCAAGCTTTCTTGAATGACGAGCGTTATGAGTAAATCGCAAAATATAAGCCATCACATGCTGGAGTTGGCTAAAGTGAGAAAACTGAGTGAGGAGCTCCCATTCATGAGGAGCAGTTGATATGAGAGATATAGGTGAAATGGGTTTCTCTTCTCCTGTGTCATTAAGTTTTGCAGGCATAAAATGAGATACAGGCCAGTTATCATTAGATTTTTGTAGCCAAAAGGGGCCGTACCCCCATAATGAGTGCTGTGGTAAATCTTTAGGAAGTAACCCACGCGACGCGCAATTAGCAGGATTATCTTCACTCGCTACGTGTCTCCAGTAATGAGAAGGCACTAATTCTTGTATCTGGGCTACCCGGTTGGCGACAAACGTCTTCAATCGATGAAGAGGTGTTTGTAACCATGTCAGTGTTACTGTCGAATCACACCATAGAAATACAGAAGAAAATTCCACCCTTTTTTCAAAAAGAGAGACAACATATCCCACTAGTTGGGCGAGTAAATGAGCTGCACTTAGCTCTAATCGAGGTACCGTGAGCCTTTTCAGAGGGACTACCCGAGTCTTCGATATTACTTGCCGAATTAACACAGAGTTGTCGCTAAGTTGGCATCTAGATGAGCATTAGGAAGATCTTGCAGCAGTTGACTGGAGTTAGATGTCCATTTGCGTAGTTCAAAGCCTCCGTGAGCCAGAAGCGAGATGAGTTGCTTACGGAGGCTCAAAGCCTTTTCTTCAGAGTCAGCTCCAGAGATGATGTCATCTACGAATGTCTGCGTACGTAGAATATTTGCAGCTTCAGGATAGGAGTCACCTTCGTCTGCAGCGAGCTGATGTAAGGTTCTAATGGCAAGATACGGTGAACAATTCACTCCGTAAGTCACTGTCGTGAGCTTGTAGATTAAAGAGGGCTGATCTGGACTTTCACGCCATAAGATCATCTGATAGCACTGGTCATCAGGGTGCATTTTTACCTGTCTATACATTTGACGAATGTCACAAGAAAAAACTTTATGAATCCGAAAATTTAGTAATAAATCACAAATATTCGTTTGCATCTTTTTGCCTGTTAATAAAATATTACTAAGAGAAATACCATTAGAGGTTTCAGAACTAGCATCAAATACAGTACGTAAACGAGTTGTGCTGCTAGACTTCTTTAAAACACCATGGTGAGGAAGGAAGTAATGAGGTACAGTTAGATCAGTATGATGAGCGTATATCATGTGACCAGAGGCTAAGTAGTCAGCCATAAAATCAGTATATAGGGATTTAAACTGAGGTTGAGCACTAAATTTCTTCTCTAGAGAGTGCAGTCTTTTTTCTGCAATTAAACGAGATTGACTCAGAGGAGGATGTTCCGTCTTGAATGGTAGTCAGACGCAATATCGGCCAGATTGGTCCCGAGTATGAGTGGCGAGAAAGTGATCTTCACATAATGTATCTTCTTGAGAAAGCTTAGACACAGCAGGGGGTTCTTCCTGTTGCCAAAACCTTTGTAGTGAGTAGTGAAGGTCAATGTCGTTGACAACTAGAAGTGTAGTTGATAATTGAGAGCTGGAGTTACTATGAACTTCACTGCCAGATAGACATGGTGCATTACCCATTACTAAAAAGCCAAAGTGTGTGCCTATTAGCCTGGGTAAACCAGGTCCGAGGTTATACGCTTCTTGAGTAAGTATGAGTGGAAATAAAGCACCACCAAGAAGAACGTCTATGCCTCCTGGCAAGTGAAACGTAGGGTCTGCCAAAACATAAGGATGTACCTTGGAAAGAACTTCAGAGTCTACTTGTGTGCTTGGTAGGTTAACACATATTTTTTTCCAATATTAAAAATCTTTCATTAATTGAAATAACCTTGCCCCTGAGAGTTTCAACAGCAACTGAGGTGAGACCTTTTGAGCGTAAGGGTACCTGAGACAATCCTACCACACTATGAGTGGTCTTAGTACGAGGAGCACACAATAATTGAGCAGCACGCTCGATGAGAAAACTAGATTGACTGCCAGAGTCAACAAGAGCAAGAAATACATGAGTAATACCGTTAGACGAGGTACGCTTAACAAGTAGAGTGCCTAAGAGAATAGTATTAGAGATTTGAGACGTATTCTGCTTTTCTTGACAGGTCATAGTGATTGGAAAAGGGGTTATTTCCTGTTGAAGTGTCGGAGAGTCTTGACGCGAAGTTTGAGGTGTGGTCCGTAGCAGCGTAGAGTGATTTTCAAAATGTAATAATGTATGATGATTTTTGTGACATTTGTAGCAACTAAACTTTGACCTACAGTCCTTAAGATGGTGAGTACCTAAGCATGAGGTACAACGCCCCTTTTCCTTTACAATTTTGAGACGGGATTTGGCGTTCTGACTCTTGAAGTCCGGACACAAATATACCTTATGGTCAATTTTATTGCATATAAAGCATGGATGAAGTTTAACTTTAATGGAGGAGCCTTCTCCATAATTTTAGGACATCAGTGATACTTTTTGTTTAAAGTATTTATTTTGGGAACCAGAGAGGGTGCGTGATCCAGACGAGGAGGGTTTCGAGGTGAAAGGAGAATGAAGATTGGCATCTTCAACTTCATTACATTCTTTACTTAAAAACTTAATAATTTCCGCTGCATCAGGTATTGTAGTGGAGTCAACTCTCTCTTGAGTAACATTTGATGAACGGAAGTTTTCAAAACGGTTCCTAAGTTCACTATCCATTTTTCGTAAAAGCATAGCAGATAACAAAGGATTTTTACTAGTGACATCGATGTCAAGACCTTTAAGAGCTTGTATATTTTCTGAGTATAAATTTACAAAATTTCTCATTTGTTTAGGCGTGTTGTTTACAGAGGGCAAATCTAAAAATTGATTGAGGTGTAAAGTAACTAACCGCCTCGGCGAGTGATATCTTTCTTTTAATAAGTCATAGGCCACTTTATAGTTAGCGTCAGAAATAAGGAGAGATTTAATTAAATTTAGCGGTTCTCCTGAGATAACGCTCAATAAAAATTGAAGTTTAGAAACTGCTGGTAACGATGCATTTTCATGAATGCAAGCGTTAAATATATTAATGAATGACATCCATTCGAGAAATCCACCATCGAAATGCTTGAGTTCAAGCTTAGGCAGTCGTATATGTAACTGAGAAGTAACTATTTCACATTTAGGCCTTGTTGATGACATCTTACTTTCTATCGAATATACGGTAGAATTAACATAATCGACTAACTCGTTGATGCTGTTAAGAGGAGCGTAGTTGAGTTGAAAATTCGGGTTAGCCTGTATTTCTAGTTCATGATAAATGTCTAAAATATCAGAAAATATTCTTCACGATGCCTATTTATAGATTTAGCGTGCACCAACAATTTTTGCAGGATTGACTTATCAGATGTTTTTTTTGCTAGATCAAAAATCTCTTGAATTTGACTAAATATATTGTCTTTCTTTGATTTAACAACTGCCAAAGATTTTGTCGTGATTAATGATGGTTTTATAGCAGAAGATTAGATAACTGCTTTAATTTTTAAATTACAAAATGTTTTAAAGAGATTAGGCCTATGAGCGTATATGTTTAACGGAGAAATAAATAAGCCTAAGTAAACAACAAATCGACGTAGGCTCAATGAGATAACCTTCTATAAACAACTGAAATCACTTTTCATAAACTTTTACAATTAATTTAAACCAACATATTAATGCACGCCAAAGCCAAACAAAGATGAGAGAGGTATCAGCTGTTTCATATACTGCGACATGAACTAGTTTTCCAGTGTTTGCATGCACAAACAAAGTTTGAAAAAACTTGTAGAAATTGTAGAATGAACACATATAATGGATTGTATTTTTTTTTTTTTTTTAAGGCTTAAGATCCGGCCCGAGGACCAAATTTGTTTGATAACAATACTTTCGGAGGACCAATAATTATTATAATTATATAAATTAATAGTTTGTACTTACGTGCACCATGGAATACACACTCATTGCACTCGCGTATTAAATAAGCGATTTCTGGCCAGAAAACTTGTTCGTATTCCACGCACTGGTCACGTTCGGTTTAAAAATTAATAAAATAGTAGCATTCACGAATACTAGTACCTAAGGTACGGAGATTGAAAAGTATAATAATATACTAGAACGTAGGGGTATCGGTCTACACTCCGGAAAGGTCTAACTTGCTATGCCGTTCAAACTGCAGAACAAACCTTATCACAGGTGAGCTTTGTCTGATTTTGGCGGCGGGTTTAAAATAAAAGAAATGAGTCTATATTAATTTTAAATACGTAACAGGATCACTATTGTCAAATTACAAGCCTAGTTTTAAAATTTTCAAATTAAATCTTGTATGTATCAGTTAAATTATTTTAAACTTTCTGAATATGAATATATCTTTTAAGTATATAACAACTCTCATTAAGAAAATGGAACAACACTTTAAATATCATTTGGAACTAATATTAAAATTACAATAATGGAATAAAAATAACATCAGAGCTGAACATGTAGTTGATAAGAAATACAGTACAAATTCATCAGTTTGATAAACATAGGCTTATAACAGTCAGGAAAAGTTGAGGAAACAAAAGAATGTTATCAACACATACAAATGGAATTATTTCCTGCTGATATTGCTATATTTTTATTTTATGAAATAATTTTTATTTAATAACTAGTGTTACCCGGCGTGCATTGCTGCACCTAAAATCATAATTTTATAATGGAAACTTATTAATTAATTTTTATTTAATAACTAGTGTTACCCAGCGTGCATTGCTGCACCTAAAATCATAATTTTATAATGGAAACGTATTAATTAATTTTTATTTAATAACTAGTGTTACCCGGCGTGCATTGCTCCACCTAAAATCATAATTTTATAATGGAAACTTATTAATTAATTTTTATTTAATAACTAGTGTTACCCAGCGTGCATTGCTGCACCTAAAATCATAATTTTATAATGGAAACTTATTAATTAATTTTTATTTAATAACTAGTGTTACCCGGCGTGCATTGCTGCACCTAAAATCATAATTTTATAATGGAAACTTATTAATTAATTTTTATTTAATAACTAGTGTTACCCGGCGTGCATTGCTGCACCTAAAATCATAATTTTATAATGGAAACTTATTAATTAATTTTTATTTAATAACTAGTGTTACCCGGTGTGCATTGCTGCACCTAAAATCATAATTTTATAATGGAAACGTATTAATTAATTTTTATTTAATAACTAGTGTTACCCGGCGTGCATTGCTGCACCTAAAATCATAATTTTGTAATGGAAACGTATTAATTAATTTTTATTTAATAACTAGTGTTACCCGGTGTGCATTGCTGCACCTAAAATCATAATTTTATAATGGAAACTTATTAATTAATTTTTATTTAATAACTAGTGTTACCCGGCGTGCATTGCTGCACCTAAAATCATAATTTTATAATGGAAACTTATTAATTAATTTTTATTTAATAACTAGTGTTACCCGGCGTGCATTGCTGCACCTAAAATCATAATTTTATAATGGAAACGTATTAATTAATTTTTATTTAATAACTAGTGTTACCCGGTGTGCATTGCTGCACCTAAAATCATAATTTTATAATGGAAACTTATTAATTAATTTTTATTTAATAACTAGTGTTACCCGGTGTGCATTGCTGCACCTAAAATCATAATTTTATAATGGAAACGTATTAATTAATTTTTATTTAATAACTAGTGTTACCCGGCGTGCATTGCTGCACCTAAAATCATAATTTTATAATGGAAACGTATTAATTAATTTTTATTTAATAACTAGTGTTACCGGTGTGCATTGCTGCACCTAAAATCATAATTTTATAATGGAAACTTATTAATTAATTTTTATTTAATAACTAGTGTTACCCGGTGTGCATTGCTGCACCTAAAATCATAATTTTGTAATGGAAACTTATTAATTAATTTTTATTTAATAACTAGTGTTACCCTGCGTGCATTGCTGCACCTAAAATCATAATTTTATAATGGAAACGTATTAATTAATTTTTATTTAATAACTAGTGTTACCCGGTGTGCATTGCTGCACCTAAAATCATAATTTTATAATGGAAACGTATTAATTAATTTTTATTTAATAACTAGTGTTACCCGGCGTGCATTGCTGCACCTAAAATCATAATTTTATAATGGAAACTTATTAATTAATTTTTATTTAATAACTAGTGTTACCCGGTGTGCATTGCTGCACCTAAAATCATAATTTTATAATGGAAACTTATTAATTAATTTTTATTTAATAACTAGTGTTACCCGGCGTGCATTGCTGCACCTAAAATCATAATTTTATAATGGAAACTTATTAATTAATTTTCCAATAAAAAATCAAATCAAACATCAATAATTATATTTTATTTCCTGCAATGCTAGAGGATAGACAATGTTTTTTCTCATTTCATTAGGCATATAAATATACAAATTAGTAGGTGTCTCAACACGTAAGCTCGCAACATATAATTGTCTGTGAGAAAAACATATATATGATACAAATTTAATCCAGCAATGGTCAATGATTGTCCTTATGCCTTGTTTATGGTTACTGTGAATGCAAGATGCAAAGAAAATTGTTGTAGTTATTTGAAACCGAAAGATAAATCGGATCGAATCATCGGTATTAGTGGAATTAGGACCATCTCTCCTTTGAACTTGCACTTATGATTTCTACCTCGATCAAGTTGAGTGTCATTTTTTTTGTTGTCAGTCTGGTTTCGTTGCACAGCTTTGGTGGATTCAAATTTCGCAAAAATATTATCCGCGATCCTACTTTAATGTCAATAAGTGCTGTGGCAATAATTGTACATAGAATTTAGCAATTTTAAACAACTAAAATAATTAATAATGCATTTATATTTTTACAGTATGTTTATAATTTTTTTAATTAATTAAGTCACGCTAGTATGGATACACATTTTAACATTATACTTTTGGAAAGCTGTACACTGAATCATGCTAAGCCTCTGGGGCAGAGCCCTGTGGATGGATCTGCACCAAACTTCACACGAACCATCTTGGAAATATGTTGAACAATCCCTCCAAACTTCATTAACTTCGGTTCAGCAGTTTAAGTGTCCATAAGATACACATATACTCCAACCGCCAAATTGACTGTAGCAAAAATCTTGGTAAATGTAGAGAATAGGCATTTGGGCCAAAGTGCCTAGATTTATTAGAATTTTAAATAAATAAAACAAAAAATTGTAAAATAGGACCAGATAAATGAAAGTAAGGTAGACTAGGCCTAAATTTAATAAATCATAACTTTAAAATATGTTAAAAAACAAAATTAACCTAAAATTCAAACCTAAAATTCAGACTCTAAAAATATAAAGCTATATTTGGATTGACAAAGTGAGGATAACCAAGTTGTTTATAAAATCTCTCAACAGTGGTATAAAAGGCACTGCAATCAAGAGGACTTGCTAAAATAAAACAAGGTAATAAACGAATTTGAAAAAATATAAATAAATAAATTGTTTTAACAAAATTTGAAAATCAAATCAAAACATCATATAAAGTAAAAGGCTATAATAAAAGCCAAAAGAAAATATAAGCAGACAGAAGTAGAGATTATAAATAAACAAGCTTGTTGCTAAGGCTATCAAGGCTCTGATAGGTTAATTTAAGCAAAGGGGTTTAAACAGGGACAGTGACGATCCTGAAGAAGATCAAAAAGCCATCAAAGAAGTAGGACATGTTGTATTAAGCTTCTGAAGTTATGAGTCAAAAGATGTGTTAAAGAGCTCAAAATAGTGCAAGATGCGATAGGGAAGTGTCAGGATATTTGAGCTATATGCTCCTAACATCAAAATTTTACTAACACCTGTAAAAAGTGTAAATATAAAACGCCGGAATTAGTGAATTTGAAGAAGACGCTGTTCATTAAACATATTTAAAAACATAGTGAATTACTGTGAAAAAGTTTTGACCACCCAACTAATTTAGTAAAATGATTAACCAAAACAAAATTATATTTACCAAGGCCTACTGAATGTGAGGAAGCCGTTTCAAGACAAAACCCAGAAAAGAAAGAAGACATCAGTATAAGGTTTTATAAACAATGATATTCTTTTAAATTACAATTTATTTCAATTCATATTAATTCAAATTCAGAATTCAATAAAAAGAAATAGCCTAAGAGAAATAAACCACTCTTAGGCTAACTAAATTAAAATTTAATTTTTCAAAATTGACTCTATTCAACCATTTGCACGAAATGGAGAGAAATTATATAATTGAGTAAAACATGTTCAATGTGGCTTTATTTCTTAAACAATATGATATAAATTCTTTATTGGTTATATCAAGAAAAAAATTATTATAATTGTGTTTAAGTAAATGTGTTTCAATATATATATATATATAACCAAATCATAATGTAGAAGTTAACCACACTTTTGGGTAAATCTTTGCAGATTTATATATTTTTGTTTTGATTTAGGTAACACATATTAGAAGTGAATTTAAATTATTTAATTTAAATATAAAAGATATGATGATATGTTGGGAATTATTAGGCATTGTGTGTATAATAATATGAGAATAGTGTATAAATTAAGGCCTAGGTTAAATGAAAAGCAGATTGCATAGCCTAAATATAGGGCAATAACCTATAAATATGAATGTGCTAATAGTATGGTAAAATAAATAATAATTAGAATATAATTAGATATACATGTTTTGTCTTTAACGGAGCCTCAGGGTATGTCACCTCTGAGTATTCAAGTCACCTTACTGCCGTAAGCGGGGTTCTGCAGCGGCGGACCTTTCTTCCCTAGCTGCTATTGGGAATATACATGGCAGGAAACTCTAAAAACACTTACACTGGTCAGGGCCTAAAACCTACCGGCGAATCTGTCCCAATGGGTGTGGCTTAACATGGAAGAAAGATGGAAAACTAGTTGCCAAGTCAACAGGAGGAATGAGTGGAGAGCAAAAGAGGAAAGCACTCTGGCTTGCCTACCATGAGGAAGCATAGAAGGCAAAGGCGGAGGGCAGAGAACCATAGCCACCCCCTTTGAGGAAACACCGGTCAAGGAAGCCGAAGGGGATTGGCAGAGGCTGAGGCTAGAACCTGTCCTTTCATCCCGAAAGCCAGTGGATCTGGTAAGACTTTAATACAACAGGTGAAAGAGAGGAAAAGGAAGGAAAAGAGTACTCCTGACCCTACTCCAGAGTCTGAATCCAAGAGGAATAGACAAGGGTCTAGGCCTGTTAGATTGAGAGGGCCATCTTTCTCGTTGATCTCCGTCAACCAACCGAGGTTACTAGTGACCTTTGAGGATAGTGTAGGTGTGAGGATAGAGATTGGGGCATTTGGTCACCTTAAGGGCACTGTCATGGACCGTATTTTGGATATTCCTAGTCGAGGTTTTGTTCTGCTGTTCAGGGACACGTACTTAAGGGATGGAGTCACAGCGTTCATTTGTGCTGAGGAAGAATCGGCAAAATGGCTGCGAGAAGTGGACCGTCAGTCAAGTTCGAGGACGGGACTCGGGCAAAGAGGTAGGTATCTAAAGATTCTACAAAGAGGTAGGTATACACTAAGCTAATCCTGTGGTAGGGATGGGAAGAGAGTACAAAGGCTGTAGCTAAGTGCTCTACACCGATAAAGTCTCTCCAAATTTCTAATAATAAAAAAAAAATTACAAAACTACAGAGTTGGTTTTAGTCTTGTTTTAAATGGAAACACATCAATATTTCTACCTTAAACTAAAGATGTTCTATGTGGCTTCCGTTGGTTAACCTTAAATGAAAAGTCAAATAATCAGAAAAGATTATGTTGTCCAATTAATGTTCATCCTCAACTACTCGATTCAACATATACGTATAGAGGTTCTTACGAGTAATTTTATCAATGTCATTTATTGCTTGTAAAATAGTGAATTTGTATGTTTTATATGCAAACGTTTTCTCAACAAACCCCAAATAGTTGTATGTGGAACTTGTAGCTCACAAGATGTACACCGGGTCGATTTTTAGGGCTGTTGACATAAACTTTGTCTCACATGCTGAACAACTTTGCCAGATATGTTTGGACGACCTGATGATTTCTTATGCTGTACTAAGCACCCTGTTTCTACAAAACAATGTACCACTCGTAAGTTGTAGGCCTATTAGGATAATGTTTAGCCTACTTGGTATGGAAATTACACTGAACTGCCATTATCAACTTTGAATCTTCAAACTAAAACACACAGCTAGCACACTCGAACTATATATGATGAATAGTTATTATCCGGAATACATTCAACTGTTGTTGGGTTCACCTCTTCAATGCTAGATGAGATTCTAGCAAAACGTATAAACTGCGATTTTATGCACTGCAAAATGAACGAATGTACTACAGATAATACTTATTCATCATATTTTTCCATCTGTGAAGGACTAAGTATCAGCTTATTTATATATGTGTATATATCACATATACATATATGAAGTTATTATTATTAATTTTAAACAATTTTTTCTACCACTCAAGTGCAATAATTTTACTTTATGTGATGAGGCACCTTTCGGTCACTTAAGGTAAAATTATTGCACTTAGTGGTGGAAAAAATTGTTTACAATTTATAATAATAACTTCATAAAGTCAGTGCAACCGAAAAATAATGGACGACGTGAAATATCACGATATATATTGTAATAAATTCTTTTTTTATATTTATATTATGAATGAATTCTTTAAAATGTATTTTTTCAATAATTTCAATCAAGGTAGGTTAGTAACTTTTCTAATTTATTTTAAGATAAATAAATTTTCTAGAGCTTTCTTTTTTTATAACAAGTTTAATGTATCATTTAAAACACTTTCTTAACAATTGTAAGTTCTATTAATAAATTACAATTTTTTTTCTTTTTTAAAGTTTTACAAATTTACTATTAGTTTCCTCTATTATAAGTCTTATTATTCTAAATTGTATTTCTCTTTTGGGCAGCAACAGTTTTTATTTAATTTAGCCTAAATTGATTTTAATTTTGGTTTAGCACAAGCTCCCTTAATCTCGGGTTATCTGGTGGGTTTTAAATTTTAAATACTGAAGTCTTATTTGGCACTCTAAAGTACAAGAACAAAAAAATC
Organism: Prosapia bicincta; assembly: GCA_036971475.1. NCBI lineage: Eukaryota > Metazoa > Arthropoda > Insecta > Hemiptera > Cercopidae > Prosapia > Prosapia bicincta. The sequence goes on along the minus strand of JBAIZL010000053.1, from coordinate 348,723 downwards.
TAATTTATAAATGTTATAAACTATGTTACAAATTAATTTATTTCTATGTAAAATTGTTCCTTAATATTTTCTTTAAATGTTTTCTTTTATAGTTTAATTTTTATAATAAATTCACTGGTTTCTTTCTTTTATAATTGTCTGATTGCAAAATTTCAAAATGTAGTAATGGATCTAGCCTAGATACTTAAGTGTTTTAGATTGCAGATTCCACTTTTCAGCCTTTTATCAAAATATTTAATAATATCTTTTTAAATAAATAGTTTTAATTAATTTTCTTGAAAGTATTTTGTAGTGTTAATTTAATTCGAGATTAACACTCCCGCACTAAGTTTGAACTTCAAATTTTATTGGCCAATTCTGAAACACGTCTGTCTTGCTTGAGTAGGTGTGTGAAGAACTGAAGCCACGCTAGCTAAGCATTTCAAAATGGCTAAAACAAACTATTTCCCTTTTTTAATTGTTGTTACCGGTTTTACGGATGCTGTATTCACTGCCTTTTGTACATTTCATTTTCTTAATAACTAGATTTTACTTTCTTTGCAGGTAACTGCTTTTAAATATTATATCTCCCGACGAAGTTCAAATTATCAGCTGTTCTGTTCATAATGCACGCGCATCTTACTTAATATGCTAGTCTACCCGTCTTGGTCAACTTGTGTGCAATCTAAAATGGTTTCACTCTCTTAACACTTAAAGGCTTTTACTATTATTTACATTGTTTTAGTGTTCTTTTTAAACTGTTACACATTAAATTGTTTCTATTATATTGTTTGTTTTACAGTGGTTATTGTTCTAAACTTGTGATTAAATATTACGATTTTGCCAATTTAGGTTATGTTTACAATTGTCTCTTTTTTTCATAATTGGTTATTTTATGGTTTGAATTTACTTACATATTTATATTATATTATACATAGTGCCTTTCTTACTTGCTATTCCAAAATGTTACAATATATATATATATATATTTAGGTTAGTTTTGGTTGGTAAAGATAATTTAGATTTTTTGGACTAGGAGACTGACAGACTTACCTTGGTAAGAGTCCACTCTGTAGTCTTGAAATAGAAACACATAAAAGGACTTAAACAATGATATATTTCAACCACACAGTGGTCTTTGTCAATCGAAGAGAAAACACAAAAAACACAAAAAATATATATTTTTTTTTTTTCATTCTCTCATATTTCTTTCTTTTTGTGTTTTCTCTTCGATTGACAAAGACCACTGTGTGGTTGAAATATATCATTGTTTAAGTGTTTTTATGTGTTTCTATTTCAAGACTACAGAGTGGACTCTTACCAAGGTAAGTCTGTCAGTCTCCTAGTCCAAAAAATCTATATATATATATATATATAAAACATATATATATATATATATATATATATATATATATATATATATATATATATATATATATATATATATATATATATATATATGAGGTTGAGAAATTACTATTGTAAATACTTTTATCCACCACTAAGTGCAATAATTTTACCTTGTTGTGATGAGGCACCTTTATTTGTAAACAAATAATAAAAAACAGTGGACACAGAATCTAACATCCACAAAATTACCCACCAAAATACTGAACACATAAGAAACAATATTAATAATAAAATTAACCTAATAAAAACGGGAAAAAACAAAAAAATGAAACAATATATTAATAAAAAAGAAATTATAAAACTCAAAGAAAAACTAGACAACAACGATTACTTAATATTAAAATCAGATAAAACAAACACACCAGTAATAATAGAAAATACCAAAAACATCAATTCAATGGCTAACCACATAAAAGAAAACAAATACATCCCAGACCCAACTAACAAATACCTTAATACAATAAAAAACCTAATAGTTACACACAGAAATACAATAAGCCCTAAACTATAACAATAAATTAAAATACCACACAAGACTTTACCCATTCAAACCATACACACCAATATTAACAGGCATGCCAAAAATCCACAAACCCGACACACCATTTAGACCACTAATAAATTTCAAAACAGCACCATCCTTCATAATCACAAAAATACTAGGCAAAATAATAAGATCTAAAATACAAATCAACAACACATACAATATAAAAAATGGATACGAATTAATTAATAAAAAAAAAAAACATAGAAGCAAACAACAACACTAAAATAATAAGTTACGACATAACTAACATGTACCCTAGTATCCCAATAGAAGAAACCATAGAAATAATGAAAAACAAACTAATACACAATAACGAAAAAGAAAACACAATAAATAGTATCATAACACTAACAAAACACATATGTAAACAAAATTACTTCCAATTTAACAATAAATACTATCAACAAACAACTGGAATCCCCATGGGATCACCCATATCATCAGTCATGTCAGAAATATATCTACAACACTTTGAACAAATAATAATTAAACCTATACTAAACACACATAATATTTCACTATGGACAAGATACGTAGACGACATACTTGTAATATACCAACCCACCACTCACAACGAACACATCATAATACTAATCAAACTAAATATATACAACAAAAACATACAATTCACTGTCGAAACAGTAACAAACGGAACAATTAACTATCTTGACATCACGTTAAATATAAATAACAATAAAATAGAAACTACAGTACACAGAAAACCTACTTCCAACAACACCACAATACACTACAAATCTAACCACCCCTGGACACACAAAATTAACACTTACAGTAACATGATAAATAAAGCAATAAAATACACACAAGATAACAAACAAAAATTAAATGAAGAATTAGATAACATTACAAAAATAGCAATAGAAAATGGATACAACAAACACCTTATAAAAAACATATACAATAAATTTACAAAAAAACCTAACCTCAACACAACACTACAACCTGAACACAAAAATAATAAAAATAAAAAAATCTACCTAAAATATAAATACACCAATAACAAAATAGGAAAACTAACAAATATATACAACAAACAATACTACACTCTAACATACAAACCAAACAACAAAATAATAAAATATCTAAATAACACAAACCACAAAACAAATACAGAAAAACATAACCTAAAATTACATGTAACAACTGCAATGCATTATACATAGGGAAAACGACCAGATCATTTAAAATAAGAATTGAAGAACATTACAGAGCATTCAAAAATAAAAATACAAAAGTATCAAATGTTGCAGCACACCTAATATCTCATAAGCATGAAATAACAAACTACGAAAATAACCTAACCATATTTGAAATAAATAATAACCCAATAGAATTAAACTCACTAGAAAAATACCACATTTATAAAAACACACACAACAATTTAATGAACCTACAGACCACATATACAGAAGACATACTATATAAAAACATCATACACGCAGATCAAGAAAAAATGCGTGTAACGTCAACAAATACCAACATCACGGACCGAACATCTACACCAGAAAAATAATCAGTGATTCGACAATGGTCAAGTGACCGAAAGGTGCCTCATCACAACAAGGTAAAATTGTTGCACTTAGTGGTGGATAAAAGTATTTACAATAGTAATTTATCAACTTCATAAAGTCAGTGCAACGGAAAAATAATCGACAACGAAAAAAAAAAAAATATATATATATATATATATATATATATATAAGTAATGTAAGTATGTTCAAATGTAGCTGATAAGAAAAAAGACCATTGTTTTAGATCTATAGCCTCGAAGGTTGCTAAACAACAAAAATATATTGTTTGTTTTAAAACATTAAGAGTATTCAAAAGTTTAGATATTTCTAAACTGGGAATTAGAACAATGAGATGACTGGCAGGTATATGATGGGAGTCTTTACTTGCCAAAGTGGTATTTTGGTCGGCAAAAGCTGTACTTTCCCAAAATAAGGCATGTGCAAAGAGCGATAAGAAATTAAGACGACTTAATACAGAAGAAGGGGAAGGGAGAAGTGATCAAGGAGTAGAGGAAGAGGGCAGTTAAGTTTATCAGTCGAGAAGGAAAGCTCTGGGAAACCAGAGAGGTATATCATGTTATTCACTCAAAATGTAAAAGTTTTATGTTATACATAGAATCGTCAATGATAGATGAACTGATGTACTCTGGATATTAACTATTCATAATATTTTTCCTTTTTTTGTATATATATATATATATATATATATATATATATATATATATATATATATATATTATAACATAAAGTACGAGGCTTTAGATTAAATTAAATTAGTTGCTAAAATAAATCATCTATAGGATTTAGCAAAGAAAGATACAAATAGTTTTTCTAGTGCGGACAAAGCAGGTACCAAAGCAGGTCATTATTCTTTTCCAGGAAAGTTATAAGTGGAGTCCGGCAAATTTGACAATAGAAGGTCCAAAGCTTGTTAAGATGGGAAATCCAGCGGCCGATATAGGCTGGGGAATGAACCGTGTACCGTTAGGGCTAATTGGAGAACTGTGGGAAACTGACAAAGAACGTATTGGTGGTAGTGGGAGAGATTAGGGAATTCATAAAAACTAAATGATCGAGAGTTTGAGGGAAGTTTTGAGGAGGGTCTCGAGGGAGGAAGACAGGTTGGTGGGGACAAGGATGGAAGTGTTGTAAAGGGAGAATTTTGTTAATTTAAGTAGAGTTTTTTTTAAGTAAAATTTAGTAAAGTGCGACATAAAAGTTTTTTGAAATATAAAGTAAGTTTTTTTTTGTATCAAGTGTTAGCGCGGAAGTGAACAAGCCAGGATTCCAGGGACTCTTCAGAACAATAAGTATATTTGAAATAAGTGTAGCCAACAGACATCTATCTTTTAGTTTTAAACAAATTTTTAAGTTCATCAAAATTTATAAAAATTATTCTAGTCACCATTTCAAATTTAAAAGCAAGTTCCCATAATAGCGACCCCGAGAGCAAGAATAAAATTTTAATACTGTTTTTTTGTTATTCTATTAGAAATCTAAAGCCTCAGAAGTCCACCTTTATTATTGTAATTTAGTTAAGATATCAAGCCTGTCACTGCACAATATTAATATAAATTTAGGATAATGTGTAGAGTTAATTGAAGAAAATAAATGCGTGATGTTTAAAAATTGATAAGATTGTTAATTCTTTTATAAACCTGAAGGTGTGACTTTAATAGGTAAGGTAATTAAATAACATTTAAAATAATTTTAATTATAACAAAAGTTAAGTTATAATATATATATATATATATATATATATATATATATATATATAACCTATATATATATATATATATATATATATATATATATATATATATATATATAGATTTTTTGGACTAGGAGACTGACAGACTTACCTTGGTAAGAGTCCACTCTGTAGTCTTGAAATAGAAACACATAAAAGCACTTAAACAATGATATATTTCAATCACACAGTGGTCTTTGTCAATCGAAGAGAAAACACAAAAAGAAAGAAATATGAGAGAATAAAAAAAGATTTTATTTCATTCTCTCATATTTCTTTTTGTGTTTTCTCTTCGATTGACAAAGACCACTGTGTGGTTGAAATATATCATTGTTTAAGTGCTTTTATGTGTTTCTATTTCAAGACTACAGAGTGGACTCTTACCAAGGTAAGTCTGTCAGTCTCCTAGTCCAAAAAATCTAAATAATCTTTACCAACCAAAAAAAAATATATATTTGATATTTTTAATATATATATATATTAAAAAGTGTTGAAAAAGGTGAAAGTATTAAAAACTTGGCCAGTGAATTAAGAACTGGCGAGCAAACTGTTCGTGATATTTAAAGAAGAAAAAGACATTTCCGACTTCGTCTCATCATCGGTGCAAACAATGTGTCCTCGGAAAACAATGAAAAAATATTCATTAAAAGACTTAGATGAAGCCGTTTACCAATGGTTCATTCAAAAACGTGCTGAGGCAGTTCCTATTTCTGGGCCAATGGTAAGTGAAAAGGCTATATGGTTTCATGAAAACATGAAAATTGAGGAGCCATTCTCTGCTTCCCAAGGATGGCTAAACAAATTCAAAAAAAGACACGGTATCACACAGTTGGCTATTCAAGAGGAGAGTCTTAGCGGTGATAATGTTTCAGCCACATTATTTATTGAAAATGTTAACTCTTTAGTCGAAAAATTTAATTTAACTCCCGATCAAATTTATAATGCTGATGAATCAGGATTATTTTGGAAAATGCTTCCTTCAAAAACTTTAGCTGCTCAATCCGAAAAATATGCTCCTGGTCACAAAACTAGCAAAGAACGGCTTACAATAATGACATGTTGTAATGCTTCAGGAGATCATAAATTAAAATTAACTGTTATTGGAAAAGCGAAAAAACCTCGATCATTCAAAGGAACTGAAATAAGATGTATCCCTTGTGACTATTACAACCATCCAAAATCTTGGATGAACCAAACAATCTTTTCGTCGTGGTTTAAAGATAAATTCGTACCTTCAGTGCGTCACCACTTCAAAAAAAAGGTCTACCTCTTAGAGCTGTTTTATTACTCGACAATGCTCCTTCCCACTCAGCTGAGTTGACTTTGACGACTGAAGATGGACAAATTTTTGCTCATTATCTTCCACCAAACGTCACATCCCTGATCCAATTGATGGATCAAGGGGTAATATCCAGTTTAAAGAGAAGGTACAAAAAAATATTTCTGAGATTTCTCCTTGAAGAGAATAACAGCAAAGATTCAAAAAAAGAAATTTTAAAAAAGTGGACATAAAAGACGCCATCTTTTCAGTTTGTGAAGCGTGGGTAAATTTACCTTACAAAACATTGAAACTTCCATGGAGGAAAATATTGGAACAAAATGATGTACAAGAAACCTCAGAACAGAATCATTTCTTGAAATTTCCAAAGCTCTCCCGGATTTCATTCCTGTTGATAGGCATGACATGAAAAATAAGTCAATAAAATAATGTATTTCCATTATCCGGGGTTTTCGATTATCCGTGTACCCCTAAACTCGTCATTACCCCGGATAACGGAGGTTCTACTGTATATATATATATATATATATATATATATACAGTAAACTCCCGTGGAATAGGGTGGCCCGGCAACGCTGGATAACGAATTCCCCAGATAATCCGCTACGAACAAAGAATACGCAAAACGATCGATAATCGATTATTATACCATAAGTTACACAAATAATGACCCCGGTTAATGCAATTCACAAATAATCTTCAGAGGACAAAATAAATACAGAAAATAATTTAAAATGTCGATGTATTTGACGGATTATAACATGTACATTTATATGTCTAACTATTTACAATACGTACATAAGTATATGTCAAAAGTAAGTATGTATGTACATACATAATTTCCTTTACACATAATACTTTCACTTTTTAACAAAAAAATCTGTCACTTTCGTCTGTTTTTTTGTGAGCATTGATTTAGCTTTAATGTGCCTTCTAAGTTTCTTAACAACCATTTTGTCGCACAGTGTCTACTTGTGTCACGTTTGTTACAAAGCCATAAAGATCGATAATGTATATGACAGACATGGATAACGCATATGTAACGTCCTAGACTATTTATAGCCGAGATTTGACATTTGTTTACAATCTTATGGTTTACACATTAGGTTTTCGGGCGCCCAAGCATTTTGTCCTTGTCTCTTATATACAATAGTCTGCTCGCCCCTTTTATTTCGTTGGCTTGCGTCGGGATGCTTCCCTTTCAATGTAAAAATTAGTACGTACATATTTACATATCTATTCCCTCATCTTAACTTCTATTAAGCCTTATATGTATTTACGTCGTAATTCACCGTTTGGAAATTTAAACACATGAATCTAATTGGAATAAAAATTGGATATTTGTAAAACAATGGCAGACCCCGGATAATCCGCAAACCGGTTAATCCGCCCACGGATAATCGGGAGTTTACTGTATATATATATATATATATATATATATATATATATATATATATATATATATATATATCCAGAATAGTGAAGCTTGATGCTAGAAAAAAATACATTTTTAAAGATAAAACCATAAATATTCTTAAGACTCCCTTCTTCCAAGAAATATCAACTATTTAATTAAAAAACCAAATATTTTAAACTCAAATTTTTCTAATTTATATTTTGATTCATAAAATGTTGGAGGAATTCTCAGTAAGTACAAACCTATAATTCTGTAAATATACTACATATTAGATATTACAGATTTTCATATGATAATGTGTTGTTCTTTTTTTTCTAGGGTGTAGAATGAATTAACTGGATTCAACTGAATCTAATATACATAATTGTCTGTTTTTTTTAATTTGTGGATTGCTTTTTGACTGATTAGAAACAAAATTGTGATATTATGTACTAACATGGTATATGATACTGAGTTACAGTCCTATAATTTAGTTATGCTATATTTTTAATTATATAAATTACTTTGATAGTTCTAAAGACAAATATTATAACAACTAAATTTATGACAAATGACACTGAAAACTGTAATACAATTTTACTTACAATTTCCAGAATTGTGAATAGCTTTAATTGCCTTTTTCATTTTAGTCAAACCATCTCTGTCAAAATCCAATGTCTGAAACAATAAAATGTTTGAATATCTCTAGTACAAAATAAATACACAAACATAATTTTTTTTCAATTTATGTTTTTAAACTCAACAGTATACCTCACTGGGATCCACCACATATATATCTTCATAAGTTTTGAAGAAAACTGCTTTCTCCTTTTGGTAATCAGAATCTAATTTATTCTAAAACCAATGCTAAACCAATGAGCCTTCTAAAAATAATCTCAACATTTTTATGTTATTAATATTTTGACTTACAATTTTAAACATTTATTGTCTATTCATTATACAGTATTTTTGCCTATAATTTCATCTATTATAATTTTGTTTTTTTTTTTAATTGTGGTCTTTAGGCACTGGTAGATTTGTTTTTTGCTTCAGCAAATTTATCTAAAATTCATTTTAATGCTTCTGCCGTGATAACTGTGATTGGTATTTCTATCTGTTTTGTTAGTATAATTTTTTTCTTTCAATAAATAATTTTTGAAATGTATGGTCCAATGATAGATTTATTCCAAACGAATCTAACCATTGTAACCAACACAAATTTGCAGCTTTCAATTCTTTAGTTAATAGGTTGATTAATATTCCTTTGAGTAAAAGACGTTTTGATATTGAATTAGAACATATTAAAAGTACAGCTGAATTTAATGGTTATGAACGTAAAATTATTGATAATATCCTTAGGAAGCAAAAGATTGGGATTTTTCGGAAGAAATTAACAACATTACCTTTGGAAACTAAAGAAGAAAGCCGTTTTATTAGTTTACCTTTTGACAAAGTTTTAACCAAAGGGCTGGAGGGAATTTTTAAGAATGATAAATTGAGAGTTGCGTATAAAAATCATAATAACCTTAAAAATTTATTAGGTAATGCAAAAGATAAAGTAGAAACACTTGATAAATCAGGAATTTACCAAGTTAATTGTAAGGATTGTGATAAAATGTATATTGGGCAGACAAGACGAAAAGTAATAACTAGATTTAAGGAACATATTAGGGATATTAAATACCAAAGATCTGATAAGTCTAGTATTGCTGCCCATATTTTAGAGACCAATCACAATCTAGATGTTAATAATGTCAAGTTAATTAAGAATGTTAGAACTAATAAGTTATTAAGTAGTTTTGAAAGTTTAAAAATTAGTAAACATAAACCTGAGAATTGATTAAATTCTGATAGAGGTAATATTCCTAATTCAATTTTATATTCATTTGTTAAATAGGATTATGATTTTTATATTAAATTTCGTGTTGGTTATAATTTCAAAAAACAATTTTAATTATGTTTTTATTGTATTTTTAATTTATATTTTAGTAAGTTGACGTTAGATATCTTGCTTTCACTCGATGGGCGTGGCTACGCCTTGTTTAACAGGTGGGGCCGCGGCGGTCGGAGTGGGAGTGACTAGTTCTGTAGATTATAAATAAGGTATTTTTCTAGCGTTAATCAGTCTTTGTATGTTATCCCTCTGAGGATGGTTACTTTGTAACTGAAATGTACATTAGGGTAAATTAAAGATAGTTTGTGGTTAAGAGGTTTTTGTGTATTTATTATTATGGTCCCCTACATTCCTGTGTAATTTCCGAAAAAATACAAATTTTTTTTAATGCTTTTTTTAATTTTAGTTAACTTTCCTTATTTTACTTTCAGAGATACACACTTTTTTAGTGCTTTATGATCACCAGTGTGCTGAAATTCAACTGACCTAATGAATACTTTTATTTTCCTCTACAGTATTTGAATTGGTGTTATGGTGATTACGTATTTTCATTATCAATAGCAGATTAATCACTTAAACAATAGTTTATGACTATCCGAACTTTAAATTTAGTAAATTTGTTAAAACTTACTGAGACAGAACATTTTCGATCGCTATGTGCTGATCTTCATCAGTGTCTTCTGCTTGAAGATTTTGGGTCAAGCGGTGACGGTTTTAAAGGTAGGTTTTCGATAGTATCAAAGGGTATGTGTGATTTGTATTGTGTTTGTTCATTTAATATGTTTGTACTTTGTGTTTTTGTGTGTCTGTAAATTTCATATTGTTCTAGTAATCACATAAAAGAAACAGGACATAAATACACAGACATTTACCATAACCTAGAAATTCTACACATCAACAAAAAAGGACCACACCTCAACACACTATAACAATTTGAAATTTACAGACACACAAAAACACAAGTGTAAACATATTAAATGCCAGTTCACGCTGAGACCAATTGACTCTCGGTTTTATGAAACAGTTTTTAATGACCTCAAAACTGGCTTCATTCCTTGCCAAAGCAACGTAATTAATAGCATCCAAAATGTTTAGAATATATTGCTGATACCTTGTGCCATGGCACATAAATACCTTTGCACTAGTCGCTTATGGTAATGCTGCTTTACAACTTCTATCATCCTCTGATCTATCAGTTAAAGCTTGCTTGTGCCATTTGGGAGTAAAGAAATAATTTTTAGGATGGTTAATTCAGTATTTTTCAGAAATGCTGAAAAGTTTATCAATAAGTAGAAGAATCTTCCGATTCTTTTTTTGAAAAATTGTACGGAGCTGTTTTACCTATAAAACAAATTGTTCTGTCATCCATGTGCAGTGTAATCGCATGAAAACAAGCTAATATTCTTGAAACTTAATGTTGACTTCGACTTTCCCACGACCAACAATTAAAGTTTTTCTAAACCCTCTGCATTTGTGCACACTAGTGTTGAAAGTTTCTCTGTACTTAATTTTCCACCGTGGCTTTTGTCCTTCTTATAAAAAAGCGATCTACCTGGCATAAGTTTGAAAAAAAGTCCAAATTCATCAGCATTAAAAACATCACATGGGGAGAAATCCTTCAGAAACTGTGGTAACACAGTTCCTTTCCACGAAGATACCTCTTCCTCATTTATTGACTCTGCTTCTGCACTGATCTGACGATATACAAGGCCATTTCTTCTTTTGATTCGGTCAATCCATCGACAGTAAAATTATCATTTTTAAAGTTCTTTCACGACTTTTGTTATCAGTGTCCCATTCGTAGGCAGATGTAAGCTACAAGCTTAATGAAATCCTTGTAACAATTATTTTTTAATTCTTTATTCTTTCCCGTCTAAAGTATAGAATTTGTTTCACTTTGCACTATTTTTTTTCTAATTCCTTTCTCTTTTTTAAAATTGTTCTTAATGTGGGCATCGGAATCTCTGATGGCTGACTTACCAACTAGTTGCACCTTACTTATCTCGAACTTGAGTATATACTTCATTAGCCCTTTGACACCATGGTCTATCACTTGAAACATTCCCAAAATTCTCAAATCCTACCTCTGCTTGTTTGTATGAAAATAAAAGCTAGTCAAAATGTACAGTTGATATCTGACCTATCTAAAGATGATTATTTGGCTGTATTTCATCACTTCACCACTCAACAAAGTTTTCTTCCTCATGTCTACTTTGACAAAAGCACCAACTTTACTCGCTCTGACAACCATATTAAAAATATCTACAACTTTCTCAACTCATGGAACAAGAATATCCAACACCCACAATCAGTCAACAGCAATCAAACAACCACCAAAATGTCTGAACTGTGAAATAACTACACAAAAATCGATGTGCTATGTTTTGTTGCTACCTCAATGCACAATAGGTCTCTACAGTCAAGTGTGTGAGCCCTGTAGAAAATTTCCATATTACCACTTTTTCGCCATATGATTGTCAGTGTTTTAAAAATATTTACCATGCTAAGACATGTTCTTCCCCCTGTAAAACTATTAATTCTTTGTTATAGTTAAACTGCTATGAGTCAAAACTGTTACAACCTAAATTAATTATCAAAAATTATATAATTATTTATCTTTAACTGAGTTTTTCATATTATTTAGTAACTCTTTCAGTGACTTTAAAATCAGCCTTAATACAGTGACTTTATTAACATCTTTTTCCCAGTGCTTTCAGCAATTTTCAAAATACTTCACCCTGCTTCTACAATGTTTATAAGTTTCTTATTACACTTTTGCTATTACTTGCGACCAGACCTTTTGTTAACTAAAGGTTGTTAAATTGTTAACTTACACTTGGAGGAAACGTTTTCGTCTTACGACTTCTTTAGCCTCGTATTTTTGCCGCTTGGAATGCTGCAGTTGTGCTTCCTCGGTACCATTTTGTTGAAAGTTAGAAGTGATGTGATCGAAGAGTATGTATGATCTGTGCCGTGTTTGTCATTTTTATGTGTGTTGCTATGTCTATATATTTCATACTTTTCTAGTGAGTTTAATTTATGGCCTTTGTTGCATGTGTGGAGGGTGCTCATGTTATTTTCCATACTTTTGCATGAGTGTTTAGTGTCCATGAGGTGATTTGCAAAGGTGGATTCAATAGTAGTGTGCAGTGCGCTTTTGTGTTCTTCATATCTTACGGCAAAAGATCTGCCTGTTTGTCCAATATAGAACTTATTGCAGTTATTTTAGTTTTTATACTCCTGGGTTATTGTATGTGTTGGTATTGTTATTAATGGTGTGTCTGATAGCTGTTTGGCTTTTATTTGTTGTTCTGTAAGCTACATTGTATCCTGCTTTTTTGAATTGGTGTGATATATTATTTGTGTGTTTGTTTATGTATGTGAGGGTGATGAATTTGTTTGTGTTCGTGTTTTTGTTATTTGTGTTGTTGTTACTGTTCTTGTTGAGTAATTTTCTGTGTAGTTTGTCTATTAAATAATTGTTATATCCATTTTTGTGAGCTAAATATTTGATTGTGTTCAGTTCCTCTGTGTAGTTAATTGTGGACATATCTTGTAATATATTTAGTGTTTCTGTGACTGGGATATTGGTATATAGGTTTGAGATGTCAAACGATGCCAGGGTTGAGTTATGAGGGATTTCAATGTTCTTTATGTATTTTCTAATAGTTCTATCCATATGGTGTGCTAGTTTGTCTACGGTTGATTGTTGGCTGTTGATTATTGGTCTTATTGGTGTTCCTTGTTTATGTAGTTTAGAAAGTGCTTGTAGGGTAGGTGCCATAGGTCTTATTGCTTCAAGGTATTTTTTCTGTTTTAGATATTACGTGTTTAGTTGAATTAATTATGTGTTAAACTTTATTGTGATATTTGTTTGTTGGGTCTTTATTTGTTTCTGAGATGTTGTTTACTGTAAGGAATTCATTAATATAACAAATAAAAGACCTAGTTAGAAAATTTTACTATACTACATAAAACTGTCTGGAGTTGCAAAATTTGGTAAGTAATCACTCATGATCTCCACATGCTTGAGTTACATTGTAGTTGTAGTGTTATAGAATTAAAATGAATTACTGTAATGCTAGACACAAACATAGTTCAGTAAACAATTGTAACAATAATTCAGTGAGTTCAATGCGGTAATTGTGTATATAGTGATTGCGGTAGGTTATTGTAATCAAATATGCTTATGACAAGATTACGATAAGCAGGGGCTACTGTAGTGGGTATAAAATAGTGACTTTACAAATAAACATTCAGTTTATACAGTGTTAGGAGTGACAATACATTGCAATTAGGTCTCATTTTTCATTCTTTAAAATTACTTAATTTTTTATTGGAATGTACTTTTGAAAAACCTATTTAAACACACAAAAATCAGAGTATACCAGCAATACCAGCACTTTGCCTAATATAACAAAAGTTGCAATTGACTATTGTAAAAATAGAGATAAAATTTTAAGTTTATAGTTTTGTGTGTGTTGATGAATAAGGTTATTTTTGTCAAGAATGGAATATCATCATTATCTTATTATTTTTACATGTTCCTGAAAACATTCTGCATCACCAGGTGAAATTTTATTTGGAATATCAATGACATTTATTTAGATAACAAATATGGTAAAAATATTATCTTAATGACGTTGGTGTTAAAATTTTTGTTTGTTAATACTGTATATTAAACAAAAATAAATTTTTTTTTGCAATATCTATAAGACTCGTTTACACTATACATGCAATTACAACCTAACATTTAAAATGTGAAAAAAGTAACTTTCCCTATCTTCCGTGAAAAAAAAATTGATATTCGTGTTCTACATATTAAAACGAGTAATATAATAATAATAAAAAATGTTTAACACCATCGTCATTAACACTATATTTTTACCACAAATAATTATACTCTTTTCCTTGTTTTTCTTAAAATCAGTCAAGCAAATTTAAAACTAACAACATTACCGGATTTAACCACTCACTTGATTTAGTGAAGAAACATACTTTCTACAAAACTTTTAACAGAATTTGTAAATCTAAAAAAATATCACTGGATGGTGTATACTCTTTAAAATACACAACCCTTAGAAAGGAAAAGTAGAAGTAAATGAATTTTTACATTTAACTATAAGTACCTAATTCATATGTTTTGCATTTTACTCTGATCTCTATGAAGGAAGAAAAAAATGTAATAAATTGATTATTGAAATCGTCAGTGAAAGGCGTGGGCCTAGGTTAACTTTAATCGTTCGAGAAACGTAAAATATCATATCAACCATAAATTAAAAAATAAGAACTAAATTAAAATTAAGAAAATTAATTTTATGATTTTATTACCTCTTCTAATGTTGTTATTGTCTGTCTGCATTGTCCCATACGTGATACAAATGTAGATGTGGTAGGAGAATTGTAGTCCTCCCGCGTTTCATCAACAAATTCACTTACACTTATCAGTCCTGGCATTTTGAAAAAAAATTAGCACTACTTTTATATTAATTCATTTATACCATTTATTAATTCCACAATAGAAAACTTCACAGAAACATAACTAAACGTTTTTTTCTTTGCTTAAAAAAAGTTTGGAAGTTAAGGAATCTCATTTTGTTGCATTTCACTCTTCTTGCCCTTGTCAAACTGATTCACTGCCTACTTGATATGATATGCAATTCAGTAGTGTTTATTTATTTGTAAATTAATTGTGATTTTCTATATCTTTAAAATTTAAACAAGTTTTATTTTGGTTCGAATACCGTTTTTGTTGTAATTGGAAAAAAAGTGAATGTTATTACACTTTTTTTAATAAATAAGCTATAAGTAAAGTAAAAGTACATTGAAAAAATGGATTTATAACCTAACAGGCAGTAATAGCTATTAAAATATCTTTCACAGAGTGTGTCATATTTATTGCAGTTGGCTTTCGAATAAATCATATTCTCTTTATTTGATACATGATTAAAAAATGATTGGGGAAGATATCAAAACGTGTTAAGTCAAAGCAAAGTCTTAACAAATTAATAACAGGAAAATTCAGTGACAGTCACCCTAGGTTGGGAAATAAATTTTGTAGTTTTGAATTGTTTTATTAACGTTCAAAATTCAACTGTTTTGTATAACTGTTATTATTCAATGAATACATGTGCACATGTGTACTCAAACAGTGAATAGCAAACGCACAAGCGCACTTTGCGAAGGGGGGACGGAAACCTGTTGGAACTTTTTAGCCTTCAGCCATCCCATTTATTTTAGTAATATCTGTAACTGAACAAAATGCTCATTTGGACTTAATTTCATCGATAGGAACGTAGAAAAAATCCCTACATGTGATTACCCCTTTCAAAAATTTGTGGTATCTATGGAAATACCATGACAAAGTAAATGAAGGTAATTTTTACTTTTGTCTTTTAGAACCGGTTGCAACAAACAGTGTCCCATTGTTCAATTTCTTACTACACGAGACAGGACCTCCAGCACAAGCAGTCATTGCTTTATCAATAAGGAAAGAAGATACTTTAGATAGAGTTTTTTCCTCTTCGGAACTTGAAAATAGCCAGTATTTTGGAAGACGTTGTCCCCATCAACTTCTTACTCTCATCTTCAACCCTAATCTCGCAGTCAGCCCTAACACATTCTCTTTGTCTAACTACAATTGACGTTTTTAGTTCTCTATAAAGCTTTCGAACCAGCCATCGTGTCAGGCGTTACGGGCAAGGCTATTGGATCAGGTATATGTAGATGGAACACATTTAATCATTTCCAACCCCCAGAACTCTGGGTTTCCTCATTAACTTAACTCTGTGGGCATCAGTTGAGTACTCGCAACTGTGCACAGGATCTGACATCTGTGTACTACAGACACTCCCTGAAGAAGGGTAAAATCGATTGGAAGTCCAACAACCACGCTTACCTGTTCGGATGAACAAGCTCACAGCAACTTCCCAAATCAAAGTTTGTCAGCTGTAGCTCTTTCAGCACTCCCAACGCGCAACGGTCTGACCAGTCAACAATTCCGTAGAAGATGAAAGTCTTCGTATGTATAAATATTGTGTTGTTCATGTTAAGTACGAAGAAAGTGGTGTGAGTGTGAGACAGAGAGAGAGAGAGAAAGAGAGAGAGAGAGTTGGGTGTGTGTGTGTGTGTGTGTGTGTGTGTGTGTGTGTGTGTGAATGTGTGTGTAGTAGGGAAGGGATGTAATTAGTGCTTTTATTATATTGCGAGTGATGCCAAACACCTCTTAATAGGTGCAGCTAGTCCGTACTCCCTACAGGTAATCTGTGGTTGATAACTTCGCGTTAACTAAAGAACCCTCTTACCACATTGTTAACGAAATCCGTTTGTCTCAAAACGCCTAACGCCAATTACAGGTTAATTACTTTACAATAATTTACAACTATCCGAACTTTAATTTGTTGTAAATTTGTACAAACTTACAGAGGCATAACGTTTTCAATCGCTCCACACTGATAACGATAACCGCGAGCGATTGAAAACGTTATGTCTCGGTAAGTTTATACAAATTTACAAAAAATTAAATTTGGGGTAGTCATCAACTAATGTAAAATTATTACTAAATAATTATAAGTATTAATAAACTTGCCTATAGTAGCACTTACTTATATTTGATGGGACGGTCGTTTCGGGAGATGTGTCCCATTATCAACTCAGACCGTAACTTACGGGACACATCTCCCGAAACGGCCGTCCTCAACAAATATAAATAAGTGCTACTATAAGCAAGTTTATAAATGCTTATAATTGTTTATTGAAAACTATTAGATCACGTGAAGATGGAATCAACCAATATAAAATTATTAATTAAAATTCACCGAACGTAATGGACTACAAAATTAAAAAGCCAACTATAGGGCTACAAACCAACAGTAGTTTCAATCAATCCTATATTTCATTTACTTTATTATATAGTCTCTATTGTTTTGATGTCTTCGAGAAAGTGTTTTCTCTTTTCATCACTCACTACATCACGGTTTTTAGGGAAACGCTAAGTAGGGATTGGAGAAAAATATGCTTATGTAACATTCCCCACCTCATGATTTATTTAGCTTTTTCACCTGTGTTGTTGCTTAAAAATCCTTGAATCATTTTTATAAAAGCTTTCGTGCTGATAGTTCCTTTTGTTGTGTGTTGAGTACAGGATGTAACCTTTTCAGCTCTAATTTTAGAATTCGTAAGTTTGCCGCGGCCTGTAACAGCTGCTGCTAGGGTTACACCACTATACGCCTAGATTGCGCGCTTGACCTACATTTCTACGCTACATTTTCCTTATTGCGCAATGATTAGTCAGTCTTTAAATCTCACCGATGGCGTGAGCACATGTAGCTCTTTGTCTTAACCGCGATGTAAAACCGCCGTAAACCTTACAATGACCGCAATTTAACTGTTCTTAACTCAATTAGTCGTGTAACAACTGTCGAGTGTTATACCAGTGGTATTAACCACGATTTAATTACAGCAAAATAGGGAACAGTCACCTTTGTTACGTTACGCCGTGCATTATGCTGCAATATCCGGCTTTATTACACAGTGCTTTCGTTTAGTGAACAGTTATTTAGGACTTATCTTCAGCTACAGTGTAAGCTACAAGTAACCAGTGAACTTAGTTTTACCTCTTGTGACTTTATAAGACATTGTGATTTATTGAATCTTTGTTAACCAGACTGAGTGTACTCTATTAATGGTTTTGTGTAAGCAGCATACTATAATTAATGTTAAGTGTTACAGATACGTCTCAACCACCTCTCTGAAGTGATAATACGTACACCCGCCGCTATTAGGTAAGCTGTAGAGCTTAAAGACTATATTTCTAAAGTTAAAATGTTCATTGAAGCCTAGCACAAGCTTACTTTAGACAATTCATTTTCTTTTCGGTTACTGTGCCGATGGTCCTCCGGGAGGTATTACAAAGTATTATCCGCAGTTATTTTACTTAAAATTAACAAGGTTACAAAACCAACATTACGTTTACCCTCAAATTTAAAATCTCGTATTATTTTTTAATGTCTAGTACATTAAAAATGGCCTTTTTCAATTTGGCTAAACTTTTTTCAGAAAGCTTCGTTAAAACAGTTGGACATAAACAAACATACGGGAAACCTCATTTAATATAAAATTATCTAAATACATTTGTTCTAAAAGCGTTTGGCGAATTATAATACATATATATATATATGTACATATTATATATATATATATATAACGTTTTCTTGTTTAATAATTTAAAACAACATAGGTTATTCAAATACAAGAATATTTATTAATTTATATTCAAAGCTTTTCGTTGGTAAACAGTACCAACATCATCAGGAATGAAAATTACAATAATAATTATTATATGTAGTAATTATTATAATATGGTGATATGTTCTCTTGTAATATAGTTAATAAATTAAAAATATCTCAAAAACAACAATACTTTTAATGAATATATTTATTCAAAGCTTTTCGCCGATAAAATAGTACCAGCATCTTCAGGAAAATAATTATCTAATAAAAATTGAATAAAATATGTATTGTATATATATATATATATACACACAGTATAAGCAAAGAGTAACATGAGTAGGGGGAATAATTAGATAATTTAATGAAATATAAAAGGCTGTAAATATAAAACTGTTGAAGTCGAAAATAAGTCATATGACTACATTGTGTAAGCTCTTGGAATTAATAAGAATTAGAATTTTACTCATTAAAATAGTAAAAATCTGTTAAATATACACAAATTCATTTATTTGATAGTCAATAAAGTTAATATCGAGAGGTATGTTTTCAAACTCCATAAAGTTTTGCGTTCTTAATCATAAAAAATATCATGTCAACTATTATTAAAGGTAAGGTTAGAACACAATTACTCTATAATTTTTAATTTATACCTAAGTAGTAAAAAGTTTCCCACGTCAAGAAAGCAAGGCAGTAAAAAATTTCAGCTACTGTTAGTAAGAAAAAAAACAGTCAAACCAAGTTAATACGTTTATTAGTTTTTTCACTATTTTATATTTACCTGTTTATTTTGCTATCCTGTGTAAGTTTCAATGTGACACCTTGTAATCTAATGATTTGTATAAATATATATATTAAAATTATGTTTTAGAAAATGTTTAGACAAATTATTTTTATTTTTCTAGACAGGTATCACTAGTGTCTCACTACCAGAATTCAGATTAACAAATTTTGTGGTTAAAATGCATAAACGCGGCCGGTAATTATATAGACGTGCGACTACGGCTATTTTCTCGTCATATCCTTATACTTTTCTTATGTAATTTTACGTCCTAGACACGATTCCAACATTATCTTTTGTCACTGGTGCCATTTTTTTAAAATATACTTTAAAAAACGGTAAAAATATAGTCTTACTGGCGTCGGTTTAAAGATTTTTTTTTGTTTTTAAATTACTCGTTTTAATGTGTAGAACACTATTATCGACTTTTTTTCCGCGGAAAATACAGAAAGTTGTTTTTTTTCACATTTTAAATTTTAGGTTGTAATGTGGTGTAGGCCAATAGCGTGAACCGGGCACACAGTAGCTACAGCGCACTGCACTACATCTAGATTTATAATTTTATACAGCATTACTATATACCTACATTTACACACACCAACACAATCTATAGACATTTCAACACTTACATCTTCTCTTAGGGATTTTTGACTGGTCAGAACCGTTGCGCATTGGGAGTGCTGAAAAGTCCAGAGCTTGACAAACTCTGGTCTGGGACGCTGATGTGAGCTTGCTCTGCCGAAGACGTAAGCGCGGTTTCTGGTCAACCAGCCGCTTCGGTCAGGGAGTGTCCGCGGTGCACAGGTGTCGACCCTGTGCACAGTATTACGAGTTCTCGACTGCTGACCATCCAGTCGAGCTAAGGAGAAAAGCTATAGGCCTCAGAGTTCTGAGGGTTGGAAATGATCTTAATGTGATCCAAGGGTGTACCCGTTCCTATAGTCTCGCCCGTAACGCTTGACACGATGGCTGGCTTAAAATCATTTATGGATTTAAAAAACCCGTCAATTAATACTAGTCTAAAGAGGACACGCCAGGATTCCCCTGACGATCCTAAAATTATCGATGCGAGTAAAAAGTTGATGGTGGCAACGTCACAGACATTGCCATCACCAAAATATTTAATATTTTCTAGTTCTGAGGAGGGGAAAGATCTGTCAAAAGTGTCTCCTTTTCTTATTAATAAGGCGATAACCGCCGGTGCAGGAGGTCCTGTTGCCTCTATCAAAAAACTACGAAATGGGACATTGCTGGTGGCAACCTGCAATGAGAAACAAATGAGAACTCTTTAAAAAATGACCTCTTTTTTCGATCAGGTCATGGTATCTGTGGCCCCCATAGATCCTTGAACTTTTCAAAGGGGGTCATCACCTGCAGAGATCTATTAAACGTCATTGTCGACGAAATAAAATTAGAACTGTCTTCTCTGTCAATAATTGATGTCGTGCCTATTATGAAGACAGACAAAGGGGCGAAAGTTGCAACAGCCTCTTACATACTTACATTTGGCAAACCAGAGATACCCGAATATATACATGCGGGTTACGAACGGCTCTCCGTAAGACCATATGTGGCTAACCCTAGGCGCTGCTTCATGTGTCAACGTTTTGGGCATATTAGCTCTACCTGTTTGAAGCCGAATGTTTGCGGTAAATGTAGCGAGGAAGGCCATGATGAAAAGGAGTGCGTAAATTCCCTAAGTGCGCCAACTGTGGCGGTGACCACGCGGCGCGATCATACGACAGTCCTCACTTTAAAGAGAATAAGGCTATTCTCAGCGTCATAGATTATCCTTTTCACAGGCAAGGAAAATTTATAGATCCGCACAACCAAAGGTTGACGGTAAGACCTATGCCGCTACTGTGACCGCTACATCGTCCTGTTCAAACTGTGCCGACCTGGCGAAAAAGATAGAAGTTCTAACTGGCCAAGTTTCCCATCTACTGTCGCTAGTCACATGTCAATCTTTGAATATTAAAGAACCTGCAAAGACGTCACGTGATTTACTTCTTCTACCGAGCACCTCCGCGGAGGGGTTAGGCGGCCGAACCAAGTCCGTCAATGAAATATGCATCTCTGGACAAAAGAAATCGCCTAGCAGTATAAAGTCTATTGCGTCCAAAGTAGTGCTACAACCGAATACAGCGAAAAGTAAGTCTGTATTCCAAAGCAGTAAATCGGCACCAACTATGTTGAATGCTAGAAAACGTATAAATAAAGGAGGGCATGGTACCAAAATCCCTCTGAAATCCAAATCTTCCTCAGATTCCATCCCTGAACGGGTGGATATGGAATCTGAGAATTGTAAGTCTGAGACGTCTTCGAACGTCACGGGCAAACGAGAGCTAACCAATGGGTGTCAGATTAATACATTGCTAAGTTGATAAATGTCTGCAATTAGCAAGTCAGTGATACAATGGAACATCTCCACGAATCGCATAGTTTTCATGTTAGGGAGTATTCAGTTTTTGGATCAGACTTCGTTACAGAAGACCGAGCTAGAGGTGGCGTAGCCATCCTAACCTGTGACTGCATCGACGCTGTTTCTCTAAACTTAATAACTCCTTTACAAGCAGTAGCCGTTCAAACAGCTGTCCCATATAAAATCACTGTATTGTGTCTACTTGCCACCACAAGAAAACCTGCATCACTGTGACTTGGTGAATTTGATAACCCAGTTACCGACTCCGTTCTTATTGGTAGGAGACTTCAATGCCCACCATTTGTCTTGGGGATCTCCAACCTGTAACCCTCGAGGACAACTAGTGGAGAATGTAAGAACAGAACTGGACCTATGCCTGCTAAATGACGGTTCGCCTACTCATTTAGCGGCATCTATTGGTGGATGGACAGTTGTTGACACATCGATCTGCAGCCCTCAATTAGCTACTAGATGCACATGGTCGGTACTCCATGATTTGTATGCAAGCGACCATGTGCCTATTAAGATCAATTTACGTGACTCCCAACCTTGTTATGCTCGAAAATCCCGTTGGATTTTGCGAATAGCCAACTGTTACGTCTTTTCCGAGTCATTGCTTTCTTGCATCACTTGAAAAAATTGTTTAAAATTTAATACTTGAAATATATTTTTTTATTTATACATATAATTCTCTGTGTTTCTTTTATTTATTTTAATTTAATTTATTTTGTGTTCTTGTTATTGTTATTGAGATTTATTTATTGGTAAATTGTTACCTATTATTGTTTTACATATTGTTATTATTCATTTACTGTTATATTGTTCTTTGTTGTTATTTTGTTCTTTATAGTTTTTTAAGAATTTTTTCATTGTTATAGATTTATTGTTGTTTTTTGTTATTTATTGTTGTTGTTTTTTTGTTTTGTAATTTTTGTTGTATTTAAATTTATTTGGTTTTATTTAAAATATTGCGTTCCCTGTTAGATTTTGTTTGGCGATGATAACCACAATTGGTTTTTCGCCAGAGGAAAAAAAAGATTTGGTAACAATTTTATTCAACATTAATATCTACCTATATTAAAGTATACCTACAAAGTATTCAGTCAAGATAGATTTGGTTGTAATTTTGGTAAATATTTAGGCTTATTGCCGATGCAGAAAATTACAACCAAATCGATCCTGACTGGATACTTCATAGATATATTTTAATATAGGTAGATAGTAATGTGTAGAAAATTATAACTAAATCTATCCTTACTGGATACTTCGTAGGCATACTTTAATATAGGTAGATAGTAATGTTGAATAAAATTATAACCAAATCTATCCTGACTGGATACTTCGTAGGCATACTTTAATATAGGTAGATAGTAATGTTGAATAAAATTATAACCAAATCTATCCTGACTGAATACTTTGTAGGTATATTTCAATATAGGTAGATAGTAAAATTGAATAAAATTATAACCAAATCTATCCTGACTGGATACTTTGTAGGTATATTTTAATGTAGGTATATAGTAATGTTGTATAAAATTATAACCAAATCTAGACATTTAATAATAAAATAATAATGACGATATGACGTAGAAGACAAAAAATAATGTTGGATTATAGTCTAGGACATAAAAATACAAGAAAAGTAAAAAATATCACGAAAATAGCGGTAGTCGCGCGTCTATATAATTACCGCATGGCCATCTATGATATTTTGAGAAATTGTTTAACACCACCAAATAAGATGATATCCACAATAATTGTTTTTTTTTATTGACCTAGGAAAGTTACTTTTTTTCAGTTTAAAGTAGGGTAAAAAATTCAGTGCGAAGGTAGAAGTTGTCCGATCGGCGAATTTTTTTTTCTTGATCAATTTGACCTTGCTGAACAGGAATCTGAAGTTTTTTTTACTGCAAACACATATTTACATTAAAAATATAACCTAACCTGACCTGACTTTAGTGCTTACTAACGCTCCTATCGGCGAAATTATTTTTCCTGATAGGTTTGACATAGCTAACATTAGAACACGAATATTAACTTTTTTCCGCAGAAAATACAAAAAGGTAATTTTTTTGCACATTTTTAATGTTAGTCTGTAATAGCATGTTTAGCGTTAATCGGTTAATCTGGCAACACACTGCTCGTCAGACTCAAGACTTGCTTGAGGAGTTTCGATAGGATGTTTTCGTACATCCGCCTTACTCCCTTGACCTTACACCAAGTGTCTTTCACTTGTTTCCACTGCTGAAGGAGCATCCCTGGGGTAGATGCTTCGCAAACGAGGATAATTTGAAGCAAGAAGTTAAAAGAAGGCTAACCAGTGTGGCGGCAGGAAGGTATGATGGATTAAAAATATTTCTACTATGGCTCCAAAAATATATTGAAACATAAAGCAATTATGTAGAAATATAGGTTTTGTATTTAGTTATTTAGAGCTTAGCTAGTGAGAACTATTCACAAAGGTAAAAAAGCACAAAGTAGTAGCCAAGCAATGTCGCCAAAACTAGTTTGTTGTGTGTGTGTTTATTAAAAACTAATTTTTTGTGAGATTTTGAGTTCACTATTTTGACTTTTACCTTTGTGAATAGGTTTTTTAGTTTTCGAAATATACATTTAAATGAAAAATATAAATAAATGTTTACTAAAATAAAAGTTAGTGTAAGTTGTTTTAGAGACAACTCATGTATTTAAAGTGTGAACATTTTACCATGATCTATTTTGGATAATACTCGGCCAGATGAGGCTAAACTTCAATTTTTGTATTTCACATATGTTACTCAAACCAAGAAGCAAGTGATTTCAAGCACTGTAAAATATAAATACTGTTTAAAATTTGCAAAATACGAAACATAAACTAGATATAGGTACACACATATAAAACAGAAGGAACTAAATATTTCTTTTATTTTGCTACACTAATAATTTTGTACAATAGACTTCTCCTACAAAGTATCCAGTTATGATAGATTTGGTTATCAATGAAAATTTTGACTAATGATAACACTCAAATCAGGAAATTGTTCAAACACATGAAACGATATATATATAGCAGATCGAACACTAGTACCTTGGCATATGTAAATTTAAATTGAATGTTCATTCTTGTACATCAGCAATGGAGACTATGGTAAAGTTTACAAATGCTACATTTTACAGTGTGTTCAGAAAATTAAAACACTTCAGTTTTTTTTTAAACAATATATATCCTAACCAGATACATTTGTTATTTTTTAATACGGATTCGTAGTATTGTACTATAACAGGCCGGTTATATGTTAAGAATTATTTCTTACAGGATTATGTTTGTAAAATTAATTATATAGAATGTAATTCCATTTCATCTCTTTATGGGTGAGATAAATTCTTTCATCTTCTAAATCTTTCGAAATTGCTAAAAAGATATTTTTTTCTGTTTCGTGCTGGCTAGCATAACAATTTTTTTTGTTTATTGCCAGCACTTCATTTGGTTATCCCAAGTGAGTTATTGGGTGTTATAAATTTTAATGATTAACCTACAAATTAAGATAATCCATACTAATTCAGGAGCAGTCTTTTGAATTATCCACGAATAAGGAGCTGAAACCAGCATTTGAACTAGGATACCACAAGTTCTGGTTACAAATACATACATATTTCATACACCCTGCCAATATAGGCCACTGTATAGAAGCTGTTGATTTCATTTTCATTTATTAGAACATGGAAAAGAAGGGGGAAATAATAGATATTAATGCCCATCTAGATTTATGATAACAACATAAATAATCCCATCCATCAGGTCTCTTTGAAAAATAATGTTCTATTTCCATTTAATATTACTTTATGCAGATGTTGTTATTATTTATTTTTGTCGCCACTTTACCATTCAAGACCACAGAGTTTAATTTTTCTGTGCTATGTAGAGTTATTCCACTTGGGATCCATGGCTAGGTATTCATTTTGAGGAGTCGTGGAGAAACTACTGGGTTAAGGTAATACTATAGTGTGGTATTTTATTTAGCATACTTTAGACTAATCTCTTCTCCTCAGTTGAAAGCAGGTTTAGTTCAGGATATCTCTATGTCTACCTTAAATCCATGTATTCTTCCTTATCATTTAACATCTCTCTACGATGATCCACAAAGAGTGTGTCTACTTCAAATATTCATCCCTGTGCATGTGACGCCAGTGGTGAAACTAAGCTATCGCTGGCCCCCTGCATAAAATATTTAGGGGTTTTTTAAATAAAATATTCAAAAATAAACAATCTCTGTAAAAAAAATCCAATAAAATTTGTTTTTTTTTCACCCATTATATGTCTTTGACTGAAACAACTATTTCATTAATGACAACAACAACACGATGAAGTTACTTGAATAAAAAAAACCGCTTGAAATGTCTAAAGAAGCCAAATAAAATCAATATACTAAGAAATAAACATCATGTTACAGTTATATTCAAGTTCAAAATAACAATAAAATTAATTTAAGCTTACTTAGATCCAAATAATTTGTAGAGCAGAGCCAGGAACAGAATGAAAGGACTTTTATTCCTTTGACTACAGTCTCTAACTTTTTACATCAACACATAAATAGAACACTCTCACTCTATACAGCAGAATTTTACTTAGTTTTTTTGTATTTAATTTTTTTAACATTTCGTTTCAGTTTACTGTTCTCATAATCTTCTTTTCTTTGACATATGAAACTGGTAACTACATGTTGTCAATTTATGGTTTTGTTAACTATATGTCAACATTTAAAATTTCTTCATGTTCAATGTTCAAAATAGTCAAGTTGCTTTAACATGTTTTTTCTTATGAGCACTACTCATTTCATAGATATTTTTTTAGAAAAACCTTTTCAATCTGTAATACTACATTCATGCCAAAATCTATTGTCAATATTTTCGTTAAACTGCCATCAAGGCTGACAGTAATGCTGTCTAATAAGGGAGAGTAAAATAACCAAAATTTTTGTCATGTAGAAGTCTTTGAGCAATAGTATTCTGAACTAAAAGATCTCTTATAAATCGGATATTTAAGGAAAGGTTCCTTTAGTTGACATGAATTGCATAATATATATTTTTAAAATTTCATTCTTTATTTAAACAAAGATTTTTATAGAACCCAGTGTTAGTTTCAAAATGTATGGAGTTTTTTTTGGTACTTTGGTATGATACCAACCACACACCTATAGGGAACAAAGAAGGGGGAATGTATATTGTGTGCCGAAGAGATGGTAACTCCGAGGATTTGTTTATATCAGATATGAACACCCTTTCCTTTTCCGTTATCAGTACTTAAAATTTACCCCTAGATATAATAATGGACAGTCTAGACAGTGTGTCTTATCGTCCTTCACTACTAATTTTCCTGTCCCATAAAACATTTTGCTGTACAGTTGCCATAAGTGTGTTGTAGTGATGGACCATAGAATAAAAATTTGGGATATACAGTCATTCATAGATACAATTTTGTCGTCCCAGAAACCGGCGGTAACACTCAACAAGTGTGGAGAACGTGGAGTTCTGTAAAATAGGGAAATAAGATACACTGAGATACAGCCTGTCACCATCTAGAATCCTACCTAGCAGAATACAGTGGCAGCTGAGGGTGGCATCCATTCTACACAATTTTTGCCAACATCTTTGAGTTTTGGGCAGCACAGTCAACCCACCAATAAGAAAAAAATTTGGAAGTTCTTTATTTTGTCATTAAAGAGTTATATTTTCGTTCTGTAATATTGGTTTACATACATTCCGCCTTTGGATAATATAAGCTGATAATCATATCAACCTGTAATCCCTACAGGTGTGTGGTTGGTATAATACCATAGTACGGTCTTTTTATTGGGACAATATGAGTTTACATTTTCCTTACTTTTATTTATACCTGTATGATCAATTGATTCACCAAGTACAAATTGAATAATCTGATTATTTAACATTTCATAATCATGAATACATTTGGATTTTGCCTGTCGTTGACTATGATCAGCACAAGAAATACAGAGAGCAATTAGAATGGGAAAATTTAGTCTTCTGCACATATCGTTAAGTTCAATGTCGCTCCTAAGTTGCGCTTTGGGCGGTCTTTTAGTATGAGCAGTCTCACCTACAGCAGCTGTACATTCGTAGTAAAAAGTTAGCAGGTTCTAGAGCAAGGGATTCCAACCTTTTTGGCACCACGCCCCCTGCTCTTGAAATGAAAGCCACCCACATGCCCTCCACTTTTCCCTCTAAATAAGTGGTATGGACACATGAAAAAGAAACAAATATTATATATATATATATATATATATATATATATATATATATTTTAAAACAACATAGGTTATTCAAATACAAGAATATTTATTATTTTATATCCAAAGCTTTTCGTTGGCAAACAGTACCAACATCATCTGGATGATGTTGGTACTGTTTGCCAACGAAAAGCTTTGGATATAAAATAATAAATATTCTTGTATTTGAATAACCTATGTTGTTTTAAATTATTAAACAAGAAAACGTATTTTATATTTATATATATATATATATTTTAAAACAACATAGGTTATTCAAATACAAGAATATTTATTAATTTATATTCAAAGCTTTTCGTTGGTAAACAGTACCAACATCATCAGGAATGAAAATTACAATAATATAAGCCATAGGCCTAAAACATATGTTAAATTAGAAATAGAATTGTTGCTAAATTTATACAAATTGCCAAATTTATTTTGTTGCTGCAACATTATAGACATTGAATATAGTATCAAATTTAGAATGTATTTGTATTTGTTCTTTTATTAATTTGTTATTATTATTGTGTTTATATATTTCGAATGCTTCATATATATTCATTCTTAATCCCTTATTAATTTCTTTTATAAGTTTCATATTTTCTATATTTGGAAATTGGTGCTTATTATTAATACAATGATTTGCGAAATTTGATTTATATATTTCTGGATTAATATAGACATTTAAATGTTCTTTATATCTTTCTTTTAATTTTTTCTTGGTTTTACCTATATAAGCTTTATTACAATTTTCGCATTCTAATTTATAAACACCACCTTTTTCATGCATATTAATTATTTTATTATTGTTATTTATTATGTTTATTATTTTTTATTAGTTTTGTATGCAATTTTGATATTTGTATTTTTAAATAATTTGGTGATATTTTTTATTTCATGGCCTATAAATAAAAATGAAGTCCATATTGTATTATTATTACTATTGCAAATTAAATTATTATTTTGTTTATTAAAAATATTATAATTAAGTTTGTCAACAGTTTTCTTTTTATAACCGTTTTCTAATGCAATTTGATAAATTATGTTTTTTTCTCTTATTTTATTTTCTTCATTCATGGGTATTTTATGCATTCTATATAATAAGTTATATAAAGCAGCCATTTTTTGATTATATGGATGATTAGAATTATTTGGTATAATTTGGTTTGTTAAAGTTGGTTTACGGTATATCATATATTCAAATTTTTCATTTTTTCTTATTATTGTTATATCTAGGAAATTTATTTTGTTATTTGTTTCAATTTCATAAGTAAATTTGATTTTATTATTAATTTTATTTATTTTATCCAAAATATTTGTTAAATTTATACTATTATTGTTTGATATATACATTACATCATCTACATAGCGAACCCAATAACCATTTTTATCATATACTTTTATAATTTCATTAATTTATTATCTAATTGTTGTAAAAATATTTCAGATAATATATTTGATAATGGCGAGCCCATAGCAAGACCATCTTCTTGTTTATAAATTTTGTCATTGTATGAAAAATCATTTTGATTTAATATTATTTTGAGTGTATTTAAAATTTCTAATGTTAATTTTTTATCTTTCTCGTGTTCTAATTTAGATTTTATAATTTCAAGAGTTTCTTTTATAGGTATGTTTGTATACATATTTTTTATATCTAATGATATTAATTTTGTATTTTCATTAATTTTAATTGCATTTAGTTTTTCAATAAGATTAATAGAATTTATAATAGTATGATTATTATTTAGTTCTATTTTATCTTTAAGAATATTTACCATAACCTTTGATATTTTATAAGATGAAGCATTTATAAAATTTATTAATGGTCTTACTGGTTTATCTATTTTATGTAATTTCACAAGTCCATTCAATATTGGAATTTTTGGATTATCATTTATATAGTTGCTAATATTATTGTTATTGAATAATTTATATGAAGATTTTACAATGTTTTTTATTTTATTTTAAAATTTATTTGTAGGATCTTTATATATTTGACAAAATTGATTATCATTTATGTATTTTTTTGTTTTTGTTATGTGCTCATTTGTATCAATAATGACAATAGCATTACTGATAAAATGCTGATAAAATTTTTATCATTTTTATCAAATGTTTTTCATACAATAACAAAATTTATAAACAAGAAAATGGTCTTGCTATGGGCTTGCCATTTCAAATATATTATCTAAAATATTTTTACAACAATTAGATAATAAAATAAATGAAATTATAAAAATATATGATAAAAATGGTTATTGGGTTCGCTATGTAGATGATGGAATGTATATATCAAACAATAATAATATAAATTTAACAAATATTTGGATAAAATAAATAAAATTCATAATAAAAGCAAATTTACTTATGAAATTGAAACAAATAACAAAATAAATTTTCTAGATTTAACCATAATAAGAAAAAATGAAAAATTTGAATATATGACATTTGTTGATTCCATCTTCGCGTGAGCTACTAGTAATCACTTACACTTTAAAATGTTTTAAACTTGCCTATAGTAGCACTTACTTTGGTTGTTGAGGACGGGCGTTTCGGGAGATGTGTCCCTTTGTCAACTCAGACCGTAACTGATCTCAAGGTTTACGTAGGTTAGGGTGGGGGTGGGATATTTTGGTGGTGTGGGTGTATTTTATTATTTATTATTACTAAAACTCGGAGGGGACCTTATCGGTGTAGAGCACTTAGCTGCAGCCTTTGTACTCTCTTCCCATCCCTACCACAGGACTAGCTTAGTGGTTACCTACTTCTTTGCAGAAATCAAGTGTACCCACCTGATGCTAGATCTTCTGATATCCTCTGGTGTACATACCTGCCAGCCAAATCACTTTCTCCTTACAGCTCCCAAAGCAGGACACTCACAGAGTACGTGGATTGGGCTTTCCTCTTGGTCCTCGTCGCATCTCTTGCATACAGGGGACCTAGATTTTCCAATTTTGTATTGGAACCCCCTCAGATTCCCATGGCCTATAACCAGCTCTACAGTAGCTCTGAGTTGATGTCTACTTAAGGAGAGTAGTTCTTTGCCCCACAGATCTCCTGAGTAACCCCACAGTACCTTGGATTTGTTACACCCCAAGGTCACATTCCAGTCTTCCCTGCACAACCTGTCTATGTGCCGTGATCCTCTTGCGCCCCTCCTGAGGCGGCATACCCACTGCCCTCAGCAACGGTCCTTGGGTTATATACCCTTGTTTTGCTAAGGCGTCAGCTCTCTCATTCCCTATCCAGCCAGAATGTCCTGGAATCCAGGTTAGGTTGAGTGAATTATACTTACTCAGCTCTGCTAGAGAAGCCATAGTCTCAGCCACCAACCTAGAGCTGGTACTAGCCTTACCTAAAGCCTTCAGAGCTGCCTGACTGTCCGAGCAAATCCAGATGGTCTTACCCCTCCTGCCAGACCCTATTATTTCCTCAGCACATAGTTTGATCGCGAGCACCTCCCCCTGGAAGACAGAGTTGTAGTCCTCCAGGCGATGACAAAATCTGTCTTGGTGTCTCGGTCCACTAAATCCTGCTCCCACTCCTTCCTTCATCTTGGACCCATCGGTGAACCAGATTCCACCATGTCTGGGTCTATACTCCGCCCATGCCTCTCTTGCAGGAATAAGGATTTTGTAGTTTCCTTTTTCCCTTTTAAGAGACAGTATCTTATCCTGAGGTTCTATCCAGAGCGCCTTCAGTGAATCCCCAAATAGCTGTTTATGAAGTTTGCTACTTGTCTTCCACTGCCCGGTACAGCTTAGCCGGTATGCAGTTTTCATTGCCTCCATCCTAATTTGAAGACTCAAGGATGGAAAACCCAACATAACCCTCATGGCCACACATGGTGTGCTTCTCCTTGTAGCTGTTAGGCCTCTAAGGAAGAGCCCCTGCGCGCGGTCCAGCATTCTTTTACTTGTTTCTTTCTGTGCCCTGTCCCACCAGACGATAGAGGCAAAGACCAACCTCGGCACCACAATGGCGGAATAAATCCAGTTCATCTGACGTGGACCCAAACCCCATCTCATGCCTATTGCTCCTCTGCATCGCCAGAACGTAGCTATGGCTTTTTTGCACTTATCCTCCAAGTGCTCACGCCAGAGTAGCTTCCTATCCAGATTAACTCCCAGGTATTTAGCGCTCTCAACGTAGCTTATTTTGGTATTACCAACTTCCATCATCTCCAGCGATTTAGTTTTATATCGCCTAGTGAAGATGAGTGCCACAGATTTCTCTCCTTGAATGCATAGTGCATTCTCCCTGCACCATGCTTCTGTTACCTTGAGAGCCTCTTGAAGCAGGTCTTTGAGGACCTCTTCAAATGGTCCCCTAACAAGGATAGCTATGTCATCCGCATATCCTACCACCTTGACACCCATTCCACTGAGTGTCCTTAGTAGGCCGTCCCTGACAAGGCTCCACAGCAAAGGGGATAACACTCCACCCTGCAGGCAGCCCTCCGAGACCATCCCATTTATCGTGCACCCCATCCAGGATGCAGTACTTATCCGGTTTTCCAAGGAACTCATAATGCAATTTATAATTCCATCAGAAATCCCATGATCCATAGCTGCTCTCTTGATGGCCAGTCTAGAGGTACTATTAAAAGCCCCCTCCACATCAAGAAAAGCCCCAATACATATCCCCTTGTTGTTGATCTAACCCTTAATAAAGTCTACGACCGACAACAGCGCAGTCTCCACTGACCTACCAGTTCGGTAGGCGTGTTGGTCCTGATGAAGCGGATACTGCTTCAAAGGTCCCTCCTTCAAATAGTGGTCCACCAGCCTTTCAAATGTCTTTAACAAGAAAGATGTAAGGCTGATAGGTCTGAAGTCCTTTACCTCTGTGTAACCTTTCCTCCCCGGTTTGGGGATAAAGGTAACCTTCGTTTTGAGCCACTGCCCGGGCGTGTAACCCAAGGCAACACAGCCTCTGAGTAATCCTGTCAGTGGCCCTATTATTTCCTCCAAGCAATTTTGTAGTAGTGCTGGAGTAATATTATCTAATCCAGGTGCTTTAAAAGGCTCAAAAGACAGAATCGCCTCTCTCACCTTTTGCGCTGAGATCACCTGCCCAGCAATATTCCAGTCCGCCCTTAGCCCAGTATGTCGGAGGTTTTGAGCACCGTCCCCTACCGGTCTAATATCGGGAAAACTGTTCCTCATAAGCAGACGCAGTGTTTCCTCCAGGGTGTCAGTAAAGCTACCATCAGTCTTCTTGACAAACTTAAGCTCTCCCCTCGGTCCACCTGCTAACACCTTAAACAGTCTAGCAGTGTCACTCAGTGTGCTTGTCTCTGAGCACCACTTTTCCCAAGAAGCACATTTAACCTCTTTAATAAGATTTTTATAGAGACCCTGGCTGTCTTTATATGCCTGCCAGGTCTCCGCCGTTTTCTTCTTCTTTGCCCTATTAAAGAGCATTCTAGTCTCTTTCTGTCTTGCCTCTAACTCGCTGTTCCACATAAGCTTACCACTCCCAGTGTTTATCCGCGAGAGAGGACAAACGACGTGGAAATTGCAGTCCTGATGTAGGCCTCAGTATTTTCCAGTTCGTTTGATGTACCATATTTACCACGGAAGTCAGACATCCGCCTCTTCACCGAGGACTTAAAACCTTCCCAGTTTGTCCTTCTCGGGTTCCTAAGCCACACCACATGGGGGACAACTCCCCTCATCGTAGCAGTGATGATCCGGTGATCAGACATGGAGGGCTCATCCGAAACCTGCCAGTCATGCATCCACCTTACCATTTGTCTATTACAGAAGGTGATATCTAGAACCTCCATTCTGTTTGAAGTGACAAATGTTGGCTCGGCACCTGTGTTTAAAACCACAAGGTTTTCTTCAATCAAGAAGGCTAGGAGCTCCTCACCTCGCTCATTTGTGTCTGTGCTGCCCCACACCTCATTATGAGCTTTGGCGTTACAGCCCACTAAGATTCCTATATTCCTCTCCCTGACTACTAACTTAACGTAATTCTGCAGGGGGCGATTCTCTATTGTGGGCGCAGTAAGTGGAGGCCACGATGAACTCCCTGCTCCCACTTACCTCGCTCTTGCCTCGAATTCTAACCACCGCAAGGTCTTTAGTTGAGAATTCTTGAATCAGCGTGGCTTCTAGTCCTCTGACTATCACACATGCTCTGTGCCCCTCATGTTCCCCACTTGCGTAGGTGCACCCAGCTGCAATCAGACCCCTTATACGGTTCCTGACCAGCCACGGTTCTTGCATCAGCGCAAGCGCTGGTAATGTGTGCCTCACATTTAAGCACCTGGTTAGGACCACCGAGGCGCTTTTACTGTGGGGCAAGTTGATTTGCAGGATCATTGCTCGAGGGTCAGCCATATCCAACTGACCCCTACGCCTTCTCCTGATTCTCTCTCTCTCGCCCTTCTCTTCCGGGTCCTTAGAGTTCCACTTAAAAGTGACCTCTGCAGAAGGCTTTCCCATCTCTTGCCTTTAATAGTCTGGTCGATGCCTCATCCAATCCTAGGCAGAGGAGGCTTGCAGGTCCCCGCTCAATGCACTGTAGAATCTTCCACTTCGAAGTGTCAATTTCTGGGTTTTGCATCCCCATGAGCTTGACCAGCTGAGTGGCCTCCCTTTTTGGTGGTGGTACTAGCACCGTCACTTTCACCTTTTTGATCAGTTCATCAGGCAGGACTAGCCTTGCCTGAGTCCCGTCCTCGAACTTAACTGACGGTACCACTTCTCTCAGCCATTTTGCCGATTCCTCCTCAGCACAAATAAATGCTGTGACTCCATCCCTTAGGTGAGTGTCTCTGAATTGCGGAACAAAACTTCCTCTAGGAGTGTCCAGAATCCGGTCCATGAAGGTGCCCTTAAGGTGGTCGAACGCCGCCATCTCCCTCCTCACACCTACACTATCCCCAAAGGTCACAAGAACCCTCGGTAGGTTGGCGGAGATCGACGAGAAAGACGGCCCTCCCGACCCAGCAGGCCTAGACCTCTTGACCTCCGACTCTGGAGTAGGATTAGAAGTACTCCTTTCCTTCCTTTTCCTCTCTCTATCTTGTCGTACTAAGGTCCTATCTGATCCACTGGCTTCCGGGACGACAGGGCGGGTTCTAGTCCCAGCCTCCGTCAAACCCTTCCGCTGCCCGGACCGGTGTTTTCTCAAAGGGGGTGGCGGTGGTTCTCTGCCCTCCGCCTCCGCCTTCTTTGCTTCCTCATGGTAGGAAAGCCAGAGTGCTTTCCTCCTTTGTGCCCCACTCATTCTTCCTGTTGCCTTCGCAACTGGATTTTCATCTGTCTCTACGGGGGTCGAAGCCACCTCCATAGGAACAGATTTGTCGGTAGGTTTTAAGCCCTGACCAGTTAAATATTTTCTTTATCTCTGCCATGTGTGTTCCCACGAGCAGCTAGGGAAAGAAAGGTCCGCCGCCGCAGAGCCCCGCTTACGGCGGTAAGGCGACTTAAGTACTCAGGGGTGGCGCCAGGTGCCCCTGAGGCTCCGTTAAAGACCCTCCTTACCCTGAGGGCCACGAATCTACATCGGCACGGATCGCATAACACCTTCCGATCGGGGGTGTAAGTGCCCATCCAGACCACCAACCTGGATGAGGGGTGCTTCTTGGTTGCCGCCCGCAAGGGAAGGGCAGGACGAGAGCCGGGCAGATAACAACCCTTCAAGTGCTAGGATTGGCCCCTTTTTTTTGAGCCGCCTTCATGCACTCACACAATTGCCCGGACTTCCCGTTTATAGGGAACCACATACGTACAGCTCCGCTCCACCCGTCCCCCACGTCCGGATTAAGCCTCTCCACCACGTCAAGGTCATGCAGCCCATAGGAGAGGGTGGGTGTATTTTGTGTGTATTAGGAGTTATGATGTCAAAAAGTGCGTGTGAGTTGTAATTTAATTGTGTATTGAGTATGTGTGTAGGGTGTAGTTTGAAGTGGAATGACCTCCCTGTCTGGCCTATGTAAAAACTGGGGCATGAACTGCAAGTTAGTTTGTAAACTCCAGTGGTGTTGTAAATGTCGTTGATTTTGCTGTTGGGTTTAAATTGTTTGTTGAGAGCACTTCAAACTACACCCTACACACATACTCAATACACAATTACATTACAACTCACACGCACTTTTTGACATCATAACTCATAATACACACAAAATACACCCACACCACCAAAATATCCCACCCCCACCCTAACCTACGTAAACCTTGAGATCAGTTACGGTCTGAGTTGACAAAGGGAAACATCTCCCGAAACGGCCGTCCTCAACAAGCAAAGTAAGTGCTACTATAGGCAAGTTTAAAACATTTTAAAGTGTAATTGAATATATGTAAACCAACTTTAACAAACCAAATTATACCAAATAATTCTAATCATCCATATAATAAAAAAATGGCTGCTTTATACAACTTATTATATAGAATGCATAAAATACCCATGAATGAAGAAAATAAAATAGAGAAAAAAACATAATTTATCAAATTGTATTAGAAAACTGTGGACAAACTTAATTATAATATTTTTAATAAACAAAATAATAATTTAATTTGCAATAGTAATAATAATACAATATGGACTTCATTTTTATTTATAGGCCATAAAATAAAAAATATCACCAAATTATTTAAAAATACAAATATCAAAATTGCATACAAAACTAATAAAAAATAATAAACATAATAAATAATAACAATTAATAATAAAACAATTAATATGCATGAAAAAGGTGGTGTTTATAAATTAGAATGCGAAAATTGTAATAAAGCTTATATAGGTCAAACCAAGAAAAAATTAAAAGAAAGATATAAAGAACATTTAAATGCCTATATTAATCCAGAAATATATAAATCAAATTTCGCAAATCATTGTATTAATAATAAGCACCAATTTCCAAATATAGAAAATATGAAACTTATAAAAGAAATTAATAAGGGATTAAGAATGAATATATATGAAGCATTCGAAATATATAAATACAATAATAATAACAAATTAATAACAGAACAAATACAAATACATTCTAAATTTGATACTATATTCAATGTCTATAATGTTACAGCAACAAAATAAATTTGGCAATTTGTATAAATTTAGCAACAATTCTATTTCTAATTGAACATATGTTTTAGGCCTATAGCTTACATTATTGTAATTTTCATTCCTGATGATGTTGGTACTGTTTACCAACGAAAAGCTTTGAATATAAATTAATAAATATTCTTGTATTTGAATAACCTATGTTGGTTTAAATAAATATATATATATATATATATATTATAACGTACGTTGGGCGACAATTGTTATATAACGTACCTTCACTTAATGCTACTCTACAGGATAATTTTTACTCTTAGGAAATTAAATTAATAATCCCGCTACTTGCTTTTATAATCACAGATTTATTTTATCCTCAGATCAATATTGCATTTACAGGTAGTTCATATAATTCTTTTACCAACTCTAATATTTGCCGATAGGCATCAAGACTCTTATTTTATTATTGATTTTTTTTTTTACAATTCTAAATTTACTTTTGGCTATCTAAGGGCGTGTATAAGTTACTGCACTTGGTTTGATAAATTTTATATTTCAGTTAACTATGACTTTTTAATGAATTTATAAAAATTTAAATGTTCTTAAATGTTTGGTTTTAAAGAGTTGGCTTTAAGTTAAAATAAATGTATTGTTTATTACTTGCGTGGTTCCTTGTTTTACTTCACTTGACACAAATTCACTTAGTAATACTTCCTATCAATTTCACTTTTCTTAATTTCTCGAAATGCTTCTACTTCGTAACTGACTTTATTAATCACTCCCTTATTTTTTAATCTCACTTGTTACCCTTTAATCTCCCTCTTTATACTTCACTTTCTATTTAATAATCTCCCTTACTTTAAATTTCCACGTTACTTGTTTGAATTTGATATTTCTTACTAAAAACTAAACATTACTTCTCCTCGAGTCCTACCACTTGACCCTTTCGAGTACTGAAAATTGACTGTTTTTCCTGAACATCCTCTTGGATCGTATCCGTTTGTGTTTCATCTCCTCTTCAAATTCGATTGGCTCCCTTATGGCACTCAAACTCTGGCTAGCCTATGAAATTTTGACGCTTCCCTCACACCTTCCCTTGGCCTTTGTGGGAATTTGTTGAACTTTCCCACAGGTGCATGTGTTTTTCTGTATTCTCAGGGATTCCTAGTTATAAATCTCCCCGGTCCGTGGATGTCTAGGTAAAGCTTCTCTCCCATGAACGAGGCACATCTTGGTTTACTTACAATGAACCCCTTTCAAATTATTTTTATTTATGATATGCAGGTGTGTGTGCAGTAACTTATTTCGGCCGATAGATGTTACAATAGACTAGCGCTAGCTAGGGATATTTCACAAATTCAAATAATTTTACCAACAGCCTTCTTAACTTAATGAATTTCGTTATAGCGTCCCCGATTAAAATTTTTGATTAATTTTCAATTAGTTTGATTAGTTTTCAAACGTTTTATATCAAACTCCCAAATTTCTAATATGTTTTATTTATTTACTTCCCTATTGAATTAATAATTTAATTAATCAATTAGTTACTTATATAATTTCATTAGTTACTGATCCTAAACCTATGATTAAAATCAGGATAGTTATTACAAACTAATCTAAACCTAGATACAAACATACTTCTATAACATAATACCTAAAATGGTACAATATAGAATTCAACTGCCCATTTCATATGACAATACTACCCTTACTTGCATCTTACTGTTTCTTGTACATCATAATCTTGTTATTTAATTTAATCCTTACATCATAATATTGTTATTCTAGTTTCTTGTTATAATGATCTAATGTCACTGAAATACAATTTTCTAATTCATAAATCTCTTTTATTATTATAACATGTTACTGAAGAACAATTGTTGTAAAACTGCCTTAGCTTTAACTATCATTGCGCAATTAAAATTATTTTAGGAATAAATGATATTCAATGAAGTGTTTGTTTTTCAGACTCTAATTACTGTAACCAAACCTAGCCAATAGTTCAAAATTTAACTACATTTACAAAAGCAATAATTACATATTTATCTTCTCCTAAAATACAATTACTAAGTTCACTTGTCTAAGGGTGGTTAATAACCCCTTTTGACCCAACTGTTTTCACTTTCACTTTTGTTTACTGCACTTGGTTTGATAAATTTTATATTTCAGTTAACTATGACTTTTTAATGAATTTATAAAAGTTTAAATGTTCTTAAATGTTTGGTTTTAAAGAGTAAGTTAAAATAAATGTATTGTTTATTACTTGCGTGGCTCCTTGTTTTACTTCACTTGACACAAATTCACTTAGTAATACTTCCTATCAATTTTATTTTTCTTAATTTCTCGAAATGCTTCTACTTCGTAACTTGACTTTATTAATCACTCCCTTATTTTAATCTCACTTGTTACCCTTTCATCTCCCTCTTTATACTTCACTTTCTATTTAATAATCTCCCTTATTAATCTCCTTTACTTTAAATTTCCACGTTACTTGTTTGAATTTGATATTTCTTACTTAAAACTGAACATTACTTCTCCTCGAGTCCTACCACTTGACCCTTTCGATTACTGAAAATTGACTGTTTTTCCTGAACATCCTCTTGGATCGTATCCGTTTGTGGTTCATCCCCTCTTCAAATTTGATTGGCTCCCTTATGGCGCTCAAATTCTGGCTAGCCTATGAAATTTTGACACTTCCCTCACACCTTCCCTTGGCCTTCGTGGGAATTTGTTGAACTTTCCCACAGGTGCATGTGTTTTTCTGTATTCTCAGGAATTCCTAGTCATAAATCTCCCTGGTCCGTGGATGTCTAGGTAAAGCTTCTCTCCCATGAACGAGGCACATCTTGGTTTACATACAATGAACCCCTTTCGAATTATTTTTATTTATGATTTGCAGGTGTGTGTGCAGTAACTTATTTCGGCCGATAGATGTTACAATAGACTAGCGCTAGCTAGGGATATTTCACAAATTCAAATAATTTTACCAACAGCCTTCTTAACTTAATGAATTTCGTTATAATATATATATATATATATATATATATATATATATATGTAGAATATCAAATATGTTTTCCTGTTAGAATTATTTTTAAGATTAAATAATATACACTAATTACAGGAATAATTTATTGAATGTTACACTCAAAGCTTTTCGTTGGTTGACATTACCAACATCCTCAGGAATTACAATACTAAGAATGAATCCTCATTACATTCCTCATTAATACATCCTCATTCTTAGTATTGTAATTCCTGAGGATGTTGGTAATGTCAACCAACGAAAAGCTTTGAGTGTATTATTCAATAAATTATTCCTGTAATTAGTGTATATTATTTAATCTTAAAAAAAAATATATATATATATATATATATATATATATATATATATATATATATATATACTGTATATATATATATATGAAGTTAATATATTACTATTGTAAGTAATTTTATCCACCATTAAGTGCAATGATTTTACCTTGTGTGATGAGGCGCCTTTCGGTCACTTGACCATTGTCGAATCACTGATTACTTTTTCTCAATTTTTCTGGTGTGGATGTTCGTTCCGTCATGTTGGTAATTGTTGATGTCATACACGTTTCCTCTTGAGTCTTGTATATAATGTTTTTGAATAGTATGTCTTCTGTATATGTTATATGGAGATTCATTAAATTGTTGTGTATGTTTTTATAAATGTGGTATTTTTCTAGTGAGATTAGTACTATTGGGTTATTATTTATTTCAAGTATAGTTAGGTTATTTTCGTAATTTGTTATTTCATGTTTATGTGATATTAGGTGTGCTGCAACATTTGATACTTTTGAATTTTTGTTTTTGAATGCTCTATAATGTTCTTCAAATCTTATTTTAAATGATCTGGTTGTTTTCCCTATGTAAAATGCGTTACAGTTGTTACATGTAATTTTGTAAATTCCTGATAGGTTATGTTTTTCTGAATTTGTTTTGTGGTTTGTGTTATTAAGATATTTTATTATTTTGTTGTTTGTATGTTGGAGTGTAGTATTCTTTGTTATATATATTTGTTGTTTTTTCTATTTTGTTATTGGTGTATTTATATTTTAGGTAGATTTTTTTAATTTTATTATTTTTGTGTTCCGGTTGTAGTGTTGTGTTGAGGTTAGGTTTTTTTGTGAATTTATTGTATATATTTTTTATAAGGTGTATCTTGTATCAATTTTCTATTGCTATTTTTGTAATGGTATCTAATTCTTCATTTAATTTTTGTTTGTTATCCTGTGTGTATTTTATTGCTTTATTTATCATGTTACTGTAAGTGTTAATTTTGTGTGTCCAGGGGTGGTTAGATTTGTAGTGTATTGTGGTGTTGTTGGAAGTAGGTTTTCTGTGTACTGTAGTTTCTATTTTATTGTTATTTATATTTAACGTGATGTCAAGATAGTTAATTGTTCCGTTTGTTTCTGTTTCAACGGTGAATTGTATGTTTTCGTTGTATGTATTTAGTTTGTTTAATATTATGATGTGTTCGTTGTGAATGGTAGGTTGGTATATTACAAGTATATCGTCTATATACCTTGTCCATAGTAAAATATTGTGTGTGTTTAGTATAGGTTTAATTATTATTTGTTCAAAGTGTTGTAAATATATTTCTGACATGACTGATGATATGGGTGATCCCATGGGGAGTCCAGTTGTTTGTTTATAGTATTTATTGATAAATTGGAAGTAATTTTGGTTACATATGTGTTTGGTTAGAGTAATGATACTATCTATTGTGTTTCTTTTTTCGTTATTGTGTATTAGTTTTTTTTTATTATTTCTATGGTTTCTTCTATTGGGATACTAGGGGGTACATGTTAGTTATGTCATAACTTATTACTTTTGTGTTGCTGTTTGCTTTTATGTTTTTTATTTTATTAATTAATTCATATCCATATTTTATATTGTATGTAGTGTTGATATGTATTTTAGATCTTATTATTTTGTCTAGTATTTTTGCGATTATGTAAGATGGTGCTATTGTGAAATCTATTAGTGGTCTAAATGGTGTGTCGGGTTTGTGGATTTTAGGTATGCCTGTTAATATTGGTGCGCATGGTTTCAATGGGTATAGTCTTGTGTGGTATTTTAATTTATTGTTATAGTTTAGGGTATTTTGGTGAATAACTATTAAGTTTTTTATTGTAATAAGGTATTTGCTAGTTGGGTCTGGGATTTGTTCGTATTTTTTTTCTTTTATGTAGTTAGTCATTGAATCAATGTATTTGGTATTTTCTATTATTACTGGTGTATTTGTTTTATCGGATTTTAATATTAAGTAGTCGTTGTTTTCTAGTTTTTCTCTGAGTTTTATAATTTCTTTTTTATTTATATATTGTTCCGTTTTTTTGTTTTTTCCCGTTTTTATTAGGTTAATTTTATTATTAATATTGTTTCTTATGTGTTCAGTATTTTGGTGGATAATTTTGTGGATATTAGATTCTGTGTCAACTATTAGGTTTTTTATTATTTGTTTTTTGTTGAAATTAGGTAGGTTATATTTGAAGGAATTTGTTATTATTATTTTTTCTTTTTCAGTAAATTGTGTTTTAGTTAAGTTTATGAATTTATTGTTGTTAGAGGTGTGGATTGGTTCTAGGCTATTTTTTAGGTTATGTTGTTGTTTTGATAAATTTTTTATTTTTCTGTTTTGTCTATTTATTGTGTTTGTTTTATGTTTTATTATAATTTGTCTAAAAAAATTGTTTTTTATTCATTGAGCTTAAACGTTATTAAATTAATTAAGCCTTAAACATTCATAAAATTTTATACTCAAATTTAATTTATCTAAGCAGTGTTTACCTTTAACTACAGCTGTATAAATTAGACATATTTAAACTATTTTTGTAATTTCACTTCCCTCTTTGATTTTTTCCAGATTGTGGGGAAATATGGAACAGGCTTTTTGATCACCGCCCATTTCTTAGTGTAGAAATTAAATGTTTTGTTGAGGAGTTTGAGGTATGTGAGGAATATTGTACAAAGTATATATTTTATTTTTTGTGAACTACAGAGATGAAAAACATTATTTCTGTTTTGTATATCAGTCATTTCTCTCTTGCACTTATTCTTGCATCAAACCGTACTATGTTCTTTTGTGTTATTATTATCTCTTTGTTATTTATGTACTATTTCCATTTTCAGTAACATGTGTCAACATTATCCCCTCCAAACGTACTGTAAAAGGGGCCCATTTAGCACTTACTGGGAAATGAATATTTGTGTGACCTATAGTAAAATTGTTTTAATCCTTCATATTAAATTTTTATGAAATTACCCTGAAGCTGGTGGCTAGCATCCAAGTCTGGCTAGGTACCTAAATGTTTCAGGTTTCCAGAAAATCTTATACATACAAATCTTAAGGACCTAGAAGTCATAAATTCATCTAGTTTTCCAAGTTTTTAGCACTGCTGTATTTTTTTTTGCAATAGTAGGATATTAGACTTATTCTAAAAATATTGGTTTAGTTGCTCAATGTGTGAATTCTTGATGAACGATTTTCACTTAGGTCACCCAAGAAATCGGTATTAAAAAAAATCAAAGGCTTCAGCTTGGCAGTGCTTAGATAACTGCTGATCTAAGTGGGTATGTATTGCAGGAAACTAAATTACTAACTTTAAACTTGTTAAATTAGCTTCCCATCTATCTGTGGTGGTCTTCCAACATATTTCTTTTTATTTAGTGTCATAATTCAGATAGATCTTTGGGGTACAGGTGAAGTAGTTAATTAATATGGCGGGATAGAAAGAGATCATTTTT
This sequence comes from Prosapia bicincta, assembly GCA_036971475.1. Classification (NCBI taxonomy): domain Eukaryota; kingdom Metazoa; phylum Arthropoda; class Insecta; order Hemiptera; family Cercopidae; genus Prosapia; species Prosapia bicincta. Next base: position 304,435 of record JBAIZL010000053.1, on the reverse strand, counting down.
GTTTTGTTTTTAATTTCCTTCATTAATTAATGACTTTTGTGACATTACCATTTTTACTATATTTATTCTTTTTTTAATCTTCCTAACATCTGTATCAGAAAATGAATATCTCAGAACTATAAGATGTGTATTAGGAGGTGATATCCTCAGAACTAGTGAAAAACTGAAGTGTGCTATCCTCAGAACTAGTGAAAAACTGAAGTGTGCTTTATTAGGATTAAATGAGAAACACGTGGAAGAAAGTGTGATAACTAGGAATTCTTAGATAAAACTGGTAGTTAGAGTTAGTGAGTGAACTTAGTATAAATGCTCAATATACTCAGTGTAAATAAGAGTAACGAAATTATGACCTTTAATTTTTAGTTAATAATATCTAGAGGGATTCTATTTGATTTCACTTTTGATTGAGCTACTAGTTTTACACTAAAATTCTTAAACATATGTTGATGTGTCTCACTTCCCTATAGTAGTACATACGTTTTTGTTCAATACAGACAAGCGTTTCCCAGGAGATTTGTCCCATTGTCGATTCATACTGTAACTGACATCTTGGTTGTTTTATTTTAGGGTGGGTTGGGGTTGGATAGGATAGTTTTGGTGGTTATGATGTCAAAAAGCTATAATTTAAGTGGGTGTTGAGTGTGAGTGTTGTGTTGGGTGTAATTTGAAGTATTTGTACATTTTACACTGTTCGGTTTTGTTTATGTACAATTTATAGGTTTGATGTAATGTTTGTGTAGTTGTGGTTTATGGATATGAGGTGTTCGGCAAAGTTTGATTGAGGGTGTTCTGTTTGTGAGCATTTAATGTGTTCTTGATAGTGTTTGTAAAATGGCATTGCTGGTTGGTTTATGTAGAAACTGGGGCACAAACTGCAAGTTAGTGTGTAAATATATAAGTTGCATAAATACACACACACACACACACACACACACACACACACACATTTACAACTCTTCTGGCATGTACAAAGCAACTTCCAATTTGTGCCCCAGTTTATACATTTACCAAACAGAAAGGTCATTCTACACACACTACCAAGAATACATAAAAGCCAAACAGTTAATCAAACTTTGTGAAACACTTCATAGCTACAAACCACAAACATAATGTATTATTATTTATTTAGCCAACGTCCGTCTGTGGCTGTTAGGCCATTTGATGCCAAGCCTCCCAGTATCGTATCATCAGGTCTTCGGGTAGAAGGTCGAATTCAGGGCAGTGCTGTAGGTGATTGCCATCCATTCTTGTTGTGTTACATAAGGGGCAGATGTCATTCTCAGCCAAACCAATGTGATAAAGGTGTGCTTGGAAATAATCATGGCCAGTGGTAAGACAGAATCTGGCGACAGTTTCAGCTCTCTCCAGGTGCGATGGAATTGGTCCCACCGTTGCAAGGCACTCCCATTTTATGTGCTTGCTGAGATTTGTAATTTTTTTATTGGTATGCTGGTTGATCAAAGAGGTGATGAGGTTCTGAGCTGATCGTAATGTTAGGGGGATAGTGGGTTGGTTAGCTTCTGCTCCATGTTTCGCCATAACATCGGTCCTTTTGTTGCCACGGATTCCCATATGGCTTGGAACCCATTGGAGTCGCAGTACCCAGCTGATGGTGATGAGCTCAGACAGCTGCCACGCCACTGGACACCCCCAAGCAATCAGTGGGGGTGTGTTGCTAAGAGTTAATACTGCAGCTTGTGAATCTACAAAGAAGACGGCTCTGCTTGCAGGCAGGTTGATAGTGAGTAGATGATTTGCGGCTTCGTAAATGGCACATCCTTCCCTGTCATAATTGCTTGCGTTCCTCCTGACAGCTAGTGAGTTTTCAAATAAGCGACAGGACCAACCGGCGTCTGCACTTCCAGTATGAGGAATGAATGAACTGTCAGTATAAATATGCAGCCATTCGTTAGACGGGTACAAAGTATGAATTGTTTCTAGAGCGCATGATTTCAGCTCTGCAGGGGAACCTTTACTTACATTGAGATTAAGGAGTTGCATGCTTTTGCTGGGGAGTACTGGTGCGACCATTGTAAAGTTTTGAAGCGGAGCTCGGTTGTCAATGGAAATATGATATTTATCAATTAGTGCTTCAGCATGAGTAATAGGTGAAGTTTGAGTCTTCAGGCGGTGCGTGGCAGGTTTGTACTTGTTCCAGTAGTATGAGTCGACTCTCTTTGCTCTCTCTCCCAGAACTTGAGTGTGTATTTGTCCCTGCGAGCTGCTAAAGGCTTTATACCCGTTTGTATCTGCATGGCTATAATGGGTGTTGATTTAGCACCACCACATATAATTCTCAAGGCATTGTTTTGTGCGACGTCATACTTGGCTAGACTCGTTTTACTAGCTACGGTGACCACTTCACTGCCGTACTCTATGACGGACGAATGTAAGTCTTGTAAGCAGTTGATAGGACATCTTGTGTAGCACCCCACTTTGTAGCTGTAAGTCGTTTCAAAAGGTTCGAGCATTTGTTCCCCTTTTCGGTGGTTGAATTAATATGCTTGCTCTAGGACAATTTAGAATCTAGCGTGATCCCTAGATATTTCGCTGTAGAGACTTGTTGAATTGATAGACCGTTATAGGATAAGTTTATTTGTGTGGAGCTCTAGTTGACATGGTGAATAGCTGACTGACTGTCTTCTCTGTGTTGATCTCCATTTTGTTTAGGAATGCCCATTCTTTAAAGTGAATCATTGGTGTGTTAAGACCTTCTTTAAGTCCTTTAATGTTGCTTCCAGTGACCCACGTTATGACATCGTCAGCAAAGAATAAGCATGACATACCTGGTGTTTTTTGGATGGACAATCAGAGGTCATCAATCATGGTAATGAATAGCAGGCAACTGAGGACCGCTCCTTGAGGGAGGCCTGGGCGTAATTGTTTGTAGGAGGAAATAGAATTGAGGAATTTGCACCTGATGAGCCGCTTCAATAGGAAGCTACTTCTGCATGTTACTGTTAACCCCTTGTTTTTTCAATTTGTGTAGCAACATTGGACTCCATATTTTGTCAAATGCGGCTTTAAAATCCACAAGAACGGAGAGAGTTGACTGTTTTCTGTGGAAGCCATCTTTTACTGATTGTGTAAATTTCACCACTGGATCGATGGAGGACCTATGTTTCCAGAACCTGGCCTGACAGTGGCTTATAAAATTGTTTGACTCTAGGAATTCTCTAAGCCTGCGTTCAACCATTTTTTCAGCTACTTTGCAGCAGACGCTTGTGAGGGAGATGGGTCGATAGCTGTTCAGAATGTTGGCTAGCTTGCCCTTTTTGAGTATAGAAATGATTTCGGCTTTTCTCCATTGATGAGGAACCCGTGTTTTCCAAGTGAGGTTGATAAGCTTCAGAAGGATATCTTTGGCTATCGGACCCAGGAGCCTGATAAAGTCTGGGTAGATGCCAGCTGGCCCTGCTGATTTCCCACTGTGAAGAGAGGATATTGCCAGAGTAAATTCGTCGGATGAAAACTCCTTTTGGAAAATAAGGTAATCTTTTTCAGTTTGACATGATTCTGCATCTTTGATGGCCAGATGTTTTCTATCATTTGAGGTCACAGCTGCGTAGTGTTTACATAGAGCTTGCACAACGTCTTTAGGGTTGGAGATTAGCCTTCTGTTCACATTTATGAGTTCCCAATGGCGGCTTGATTTTTTGTTGTTGATACTGGAGAGGAATTTGTGAGCCTTTATACCATCTCTTCTAAAGTCCAGACTAGCGACAAAGGATCTGTAGGATGATCTTTTGGAAGCAATAATGGCCCACTTTAGGTTGGCTTGGTTTCTTCTGAGAAGAGAGCAATCCACGATATTGTGTGTTCGTTCCACTATGCGTCTCGCGTTATTTCTCCTATCCTTGAGTTCCTCAAGGCGTTCATTCCAAAAAGGGCGATATTTTTTGACTTGTCCTCTGGGTACACTTCCTTTGGCTGCCTGAAGTATTCCATTTGTGAAGCGTTTGGTAGAGAGGTCAGGATTTTCATCTATTAGGTCAGCACTTAAATATTTATCTGTCAGTTCTCCAAATATGTTCCAACGGGTTTATTTAAAATTCCACCGAGTCAGCTTCCTTCCTTGTATCAGGTTGTTTTTAGTGCCGATGCGTATAAACAACGGGGAGTACCCACACCCGTCCATGGCATCACTGAGAGATAGTTCCACTCTTGAGATTAAACTGGCATGTACCAGGGCCAAGTCCTGAGAGCTCGAAAATCCAGCACAAGAACATTGGCTCGGAAGGAATCCTGACAAGATCAAAATTGTCAATAAGGTCCTCAACAGTCTTTCTGGCTGTGTTTGAGGTACTGTAACCCCACTGAGTTGAATGGGCATTGAAGCCCCCAACCACAATGCAGTTTTTTGTGGTGGCTTAGGTTGTAGATCATATCTAGGTTTGGAACATTGTTCGGAGGGCTATAGAGACTGACCACCTTGAAATGCACACCGTTCTTCCAGGTATCCATGCAGATGGTCTTCCATTTCACGCAGGACTGTAGCTTCACTGGCTAAGTCATTGTGAACAAATGCTATAATGGCAGAGGCAACTTGTCTTGACCGTTTGATGATAAAATTGGAATAATAAACACATAACTTCAGTAGAAGCGCCAGCTTCGACAATCAAGATGATGTCTGTGTCAGAATTAAAAACTAAATTTTTTAGTTCTGTGAATTTAGTTGTGCTCAAACCTCCCGCATTCTAGAACAAAACACGGAGGTGGTTGTCACCGCCCTGAGAAGGGCGGTTTGTAGAACTTGCGGCGATCGCTGATGTCATCTTGGAGGTTTGATATAGACGATCGTTGTAGCAGATTTAGCGTTACCCAGGGTGCACCACGTGGAGGCCTGCTACTTTACACCCCACAAACATAACGTTAAACCTATAAATTGTAGATAAACAAAACAAAAATGATCAACACCACATAATCGAACAGTACAAATTATACAAACATTTCAGGCTATACTCAACACACAATTTCATTAGAACTCACATACATTGTTTGAGATAATAACCCCAAAACTGTCTCAAAAATCTCCTAAAACTACTGACAGACCATTTATGATTCTGGGTTGATAATGGGATACATTTCTTATGGATATCTCTGATATCTTATCTCTGGGTAATGGGATACATCTCTTGAAACAACCTTCCTCAGTTACCAAAAAAAAGTAAATGATTCTATCAGCAGTGTGACCATGAATGTATGTACAAGTGTTTTATTGTATCTACCATAAATTATAAAATAAATACTATATTCATAATGTCTTTATGTATAGATGTATGCTAAATGTATTTTTAAAATAAATACATATATAGTAAATATTATTTATATCTGTGGCTTTGTTTATCCTATACAGAAGTTGTAAAATAAAAGTTTTGATAATTGAGATGCATTTGATAAGGTTTTTAAATATTGTGTTATAAATTTTAAGGAAAAGCGCAAAGATAGAGAAGTAAACAGGCTATTTGAATCATTAGAACAAGTGACTGAAATCCGTGATTCAGAGATAGACAAAGTGAAGGCTTTGAGCAATCCCAATCTGTCGATACTTCAGTCTAATGTAGACCTAGCCCTAGCCAAGTGCAATACCATACTAGATAATGAAGAAAATTTTAATATAGTAAGTAAAAACACCTCCAAGAGTTTTGTATCTAGCATGCAGCATTACCTCTAGCACCCAGCAACCCACTTACTATGTATACTCACTCATTAGAGTAATCAGACATTTCTCATTGCTTAGAAACTTTACAGGAGAGAAAACATCTCTTGGCTTTCCAATTTTTGAAGACGGGCTTATAACAAATATTGGAACTTTGGGTTTTGATAACTACTCAAATTTCATTTTGAGTCCATGAATTTTTCTGTTTAACAAAGTTGTAATCGTTTACATTACTAAAACCGCTACATATTTGTATGGAACATTCCAAAACATGCCCTAAGACTATTTTCATTGAAATTTTTTTATTTGTTGTCGGAATGTTATTTTTTATCAAATTTAAGCTGGGTAAAAAATTCAGTGCGCAGTAGTAAGTTGTGCAACGGCTTCCTGCTTCGTGGAGTGATACAGTGGAGTCACGCTATCTCTACTCATATATTACATGTGTAGATATTTGAGAAACGTTTTGGCTTAATTTTTTTGGTTTTTGCATATGTATATTTAAATATACCTATAAAGTCTCCAGTTGGATAGATTTGGTTGTAATTTTATACGTTGGTAGTTAAAAGTATAAACTTACAACCAAATCTATCCTGACTGGATACTTCATAGGTAAATATATAAATATAAATAAATAAATATATATATATAAGGTTTTTGATTCATTTTATACGTATTCCATTGGGGTTGGGCAATCTGCGTATTTACCAAAATTTAGGTTCCTAAAACACCAACTACAGTTGTGACGTCACTGTATTACTCCGCGGACGTTGCACAATTTACTACTCCACACTGAATTTTTCACCCAACTTTAAATTAATAAAAAAAATAACGTTTCAACAAAAAAATAAATAAAAATTACAATGACAATAGCCTTAGGACATGTTTTGGAATGTTCCATACAAATATGTAGCTGTTTTAGAAATGCAAACAATTACCAACAAAGTAATTTCAATCCCTACAAAATTTGCACTTTGGGATTGTTAATGAGACAATTATTTTCAAATTTTCAAAAGTCCATAAAATATTAACATATTTTAGATACAACTATCTTTTTAAGAATGTTAAAGGTAATTATATAATGTACTTGGCATTTTCAAAGGCAAATGTTTTAGTTCATCAGTATTTTTGCCTAATTAAGAAAATTTAGTTTTGTCTAGTCCTTTGCTGTATGTTACATAGAAATGTATTTGTTTGCTTTTTGTATGCAACACGATGTCCTGTCTCTATATTTTATGTTGAAACTCCCATCAGACACACTGTTTAAAATAAACCATTTTCATAAACAACAAGAATATAGTGAACAAACTGTTCTAAGCTTCTGTTGACCACAGTGTCGATATTTTTAAGAACATTCAGTTCTGACTAGTTATTAACTATAAATTACCTCAATTCATAGTTTGCAAGGTTTGTCAAACTCTCTTGCCACTGATTTTACATTGTTATCCATTCATTAATGTACTCTATTCTGTATATAGCGTCTTTTGATTTTACTTGTATGTGTTTGATTAAATTTGTTCTTAAATTTATGATTATAAATATCTAATTTTTCATATATTTTCATTTCTAACCCATTCTTTAGTTTCTTTTACATTCATATTAATTAATTTTTAATAACGTAGTTCATGATTACTAAATGTGTGTGTTTTTTTTACTAAACAGTGGTTACTTAATAATGTATGATTAATACTGACTGAAAATATAATATGAAATTTAATATATTTTTTAAATAAAAGATTTAGATCTAGAGGTTGGAGTCTTTCTTGTTGCAAATGATATTAGAATCGGAAATCTCTTTTCTGTCAGAAAAAGATAAACCATTTGTTATGAAAAAGAGAATAATAAGAAAGAAAAAGTTCTGTCAATGTAACAATAACTTCAAAAAGAACTTTGCCAGACCATTCTGTAATTGAACATTTGCCATATTGATGGGGTACATATTTAATTTGAAAATTTCATTTGAAATATCAGAAACACTACAAAATTCCCTTAGTGCAACTTTTACCTTGAATTTTATATAAATGTTTTATTTATCTTAACAAGAAATTTATGTTGGCATTACTTTGATATTAGACTAGAATTGTTTATTCACATATGTTCCATTATCTTATTCCTTGGCTAATGAATACCAAATTCTTTTAACATCATACCTGGACCTTATAAAATGTCCTTCAAAATATTTATGATCATGAAGTTGCTTGTCATAACAGAAAGAAGATGGTTTCATGTACTTGTTTAGTTAAAATTTTTTGAACTGTCTAGACACATTAACATCACTATGCTACAAGCCACACACAGTAACAACATCACTGTTTATCTTAAAGCAATGTGAACATATATGAAGCAATATACTTACTTTGGTTAATGAACTCATACCCTGCCATACATCAGTGATTTTTAGAAGCAAATTGTTGCCCCCTCCAAAAAAACTCCATGGATGTGCAGGAAATGTGATGCCACTTTAGGCCTACCTAATGCTTCTGTGCCTACCTTACAATAAAAACCTTTTAAGCTAGTATAAATATTTTTAAAACTTTTTTATATGACTATACAATGTAAATATATTTCAAAAATAAAACTACTATAATCTTTGTATATGGGTTCTCTTATTTTTTTTCTTGGTTACTACCAAAATTGATAGTTTTTAAAAAAAAAATTGATTCATATAACAATAGTGGTTACATGGCATTTTTCTCACAAAATTTCATAATTTCTGATTTAAAACAACATAAATGATCAATATAATGATAAAAAATGTTTTAACAAATTTTTTTTTAAATCAGTTTTTGTGGTCTGTTTGTGTTTTGGAAAGTTACTGCTCAAAGTTTAATAAATACTTTTTATTTAAAACTATATATTATCATTATAAATAAGTAAAACCTCTTTAACCACAAACACTTTTTATTTAGGTCTTAATGTACATTTCGATTGCAAAACTATCAACTTCAGAGGAAATTATTACAAGACTAAAGTCAGTCTTGTACAGTAAAAACTGTTTAAAACATAATTATCCTGATACCATATTTGTTTTTCAATACACTGTAATGTTAACTTTTATTTTAACTTTTTCGAATATTATGAGATTTCACTGCTAAGAAGTCTCTAGAATTGTTATAGACCTATGAAGGCTTACGACTATTTACTCCAAAAAAATCTTTTATTGTCATTTGACGAGGTTTTAAAACATTTTTTAAAACAACTTGAAGTTGCTTGATGTAATCATCTTGAATTCACTGATTAAACTAATTTTAAAAATACAGTTCTTAACTAAGTCAATATGTAATTGCTACATAGAGGGTTAGCTACGTAAAAGGAACGAATGTTTTGAACGTGTCAGCAAGTAAACAATTACATATTCACTTAGTTGAGTACTTTTAAAATTAGTAAAACAACTTGATTTACTTCCTGCATCAGCTCCATGAGTTTAGGATTTTTAAATGCTGAAGATGTTTTGAAGATCATTTCCTACAGTTTTATTTTAATAATGATTTTATTTTCATTACTTTCTCTTCAACTTCAAAATCACTCATATTATTTTCTTCTTGTTGCTCGTCTTCATCATTCTTCAAAATATCTGTTGCTATGGCAATATCTTCAGAGACAGCTAGCCTACACTATCATGAAAGAGAATGATAGTGTCGCCTTCAAGTGGAAGATTCAACCTTGGCTCGTTGACATAAGTCACTTGATCATTGATCTTTCTTCTACATTTACTGCGTTCCTACGTGAAAAGCCTGCCTGTAGAAACATTTTTTGATGGAACATTTTAACACTATTTGGACTGATGTTTTTCTTTGCCTGACTTACCCAATTAACTGCTTGAAGTAAGTTAATCGACCTACCAAGTTCACAAACAGGTTTTTTTACAATCCTATAACTTTGCAATAACCAATTCCAACTCATATTTCTGATAAAACATTTTAAATTAGCTATTACATCTTGGTCTAGTGGTTGAGTAGTTCAGGTTGTGCTGGGGAGGGAGGACCAGGACAACTTTACATTTGTTAAAGAGATGTGTGGATGGCAAGTAGCATTGTCCAAAAAGCTCTTCTCAAGTTTCATCTTAACATATTCAGTAATTCCTCTATTATAGCACTGGTCATCCATGCTTTTCTATTAAATCGCCAATGTTCTGGTAATGAGTTCAGATCAAGATATTTATTTTGCCTTGGACAAGCACATTTTCCTATGAGAACAGGTTTTTCAATTTTTTCTTTCATATTAGCGCAAAGAAACACAGTAAGTCTTTCTTTCGACAGTTTACCTCTGCCACATATTGCCTTTCTCAACCAATGTTTTTGTTGGCAATATTCTAAAAAAATTCTGGTCTCATCCCCATTGAAAATATTTATTGTTTCATATCTATCAATAATGTTTATTATCTTCTCTTTCCATTCAGTTTAAATATCTACACCATTAACTTCACCACAAACTTTGTTAAAAACGATATTGTGATGCCACTTTAAGTTTTCTAACCAACCATTAGATGGTTTAAAATCAGTCTCCTAATTTCCTAGCAAGTGTTCTGCTTGAATTAGCGGGCCTGAAATAAGTAAGCTTTTAGATCGTGCACACACAAACCATTCCTAAACAGCTTTATTTACATCATCATTTAAATTTCACATAACAGGTCTACAAAAAATATATACCATAACAACTTACGTACATTCATTAACAACGTGCGATCATTCAAGCAGCAAGAGATGTTGATAGTGAGGGATTCTTAGATTTAAATGTTGCAGATGTGGAGGAGCATATAGAAGAACGCCAAGAAATGTTGACAAATGATGATTTACAAGAATTAATTACGTCACATTCCGAGGAAGACAGAGAGGACGAAGAAGAAGAATTTGATTTAAAAATTTGACCGAATGGACACTGGAAAAATTTGGAGAAGTTTTCCAAATGGTACAAAGTTTGAAAGAGAAAATAATGGATTACGACCCACTTTTGAAACGTGGAATTACAGTTACCAAAATGATTACGGATGCCATGCAGCCTCTTCAGCAAGTCTTCAGCGAAATGAAAAGAAAAAAAAACAACCTCCTATCACAGTATTTTTCAAGTAGAAAAAAAGTACTAATATCGATTAATTTGTCCCATCAACATCATCACCATCACTAAACGTAAGACTGTTCTTTTTCAAATACCGAGTCTTTCCTCTTTCAGATGAAGATGTTTCTGACTAAATATTTCTTGTTCTTAACTTCAACTTCAAACTTTTTTTTGTACTTAGTAATTTCTTTTAACATGTAAATTGTGATGTGTACTATTCATACATACTTTCTATACAGATAATCAAATAAGTTTTCAAAGTGAAATAACTGCCATCGCTTTTGATAACAAACGTTTGCTGTTATTAGTAGCTACAAAGGGAATGGAGTACTGTACACTACTTGATGGCAAGTACAAACAGTAATCACAATAGGCCTACTGTACTATAATATTTTAAAGATTATACAGTGCACTATTTACATGCACTACCATACATTGTAAATGTCTGTAGCTATAGTATTTGTATGTTAATGCGGATAACATACTTCGTACTTGTTGTCTGCGGTTTCATGTAACCGCGGTAATTTTGGACCCCATTATCCGCAGATATGGAAGTATACCTGTGTACATATATATAGATAAGTTCTTGTTTTAAACGTAGGTTTTAGATCTAGCATTAACTGTTTTATACAAGCTGTAGTAAATTATAAGTTTTATATTTCTCAAGATTCTAAATATATCATTTTAATTTTTTACAGGATTTTGCTTTAGAAGGAAAACGAGAAATTCGTAAAGCTGAATGGGAAACATTTACAAATTACATGTGTTTGCAATATCAAACTGTGGACGTTACTTTTGCTGAGAAAGAAACTGAGCTTAAACAATTCTATGCTGATTTAGAAAAAAAACTGCTTATTAACAATTGATTGAAATGTTAGGTCCAATTGAAGATCCACAGGTTAAAATAAGAATACCAAAGGTTGAAGTTAAATTTATAAAAGATAAAGTCCAAGAACTGTCTGACAATGTGCCTGAAAAATTGAGAACTTTAGTTTTGAATGGAGATGCTGATGTTCTGTTGACTGTAGATGATTTGATTTGGTTAAAAACACATGGTAATCTTCAAATACCTATTCACGAACTTCTCTCAAAATGGGAAGTGATTTTACCAGAGCCTTCAGTTATCCCTCGGAATCCAGAGTTAGAAGCTCGAATCCAAAGGCTGAAATTTGAACAACAAGAACGAGAATATAAAACAATGACGAAGAATGTAGATAACTTTAGGTCATTATTACCGGATGATTCTATTGGTTCTCAAAGTAAGCATAATGAAACAACAAAAGAACAAGAATAGCCTTTGCTAGTTGTTAAGTCATTTTTGGCTTGTTTTATTTATTTCAGTTAAATAACTGTTTATTAACTACTACTTTGTCTTAAAGTTTGAATTCGTTTACATATATATTAGTAAGTGATGATTAAAACCATAATTGGATGAAGTATTTTTTGGTCATTTGTTTATGAATAGGAAAACGTATGAATGGTTTTTGGGTATGGTTTACTATTTTTTGTATACAACTAACATAATGATCAAAGATAGATTAAGGCTTAAATAAGAAAATACTTACTTCTTATTACGAGCTTCCAAGGTTGGCCTCGATGTCTCCTATACACACACTCTGCCAATGGCCAGAAACAACTTACAATAATTGTGGTATCATGTTGAAGAATACCTGATAAGAGTGCTACAGATAGGTTTTATTGAGTTTGACCAATTTCAGTTTGACACATGTATGTTCGTTTTTATCTTCAATAATTGTGGTATCATGTTGAAGAATATCTCGTAAGAGTGCTACAGTTAGGTTTTATTGAGTTTGACCAATTTCAGTTTGACACATGTATGTTTTTATCTTCAATAATTGTGGTATCATGTTGAAGAATACGTGATAAGAGTGCTACAGATAGGTTTTATTGAGTTTGACCAATTTCAGTTTGACGCATGTATGTTCGTTTTTATCTTCAATAATTGTGGTATCATGTTGAAGAATACCTGATAAGAGTGCTACAGATAGGTTTTATTGAGTTTGACCAATTTCAGTTTGACGCATGTATGTTCGTTTTTACCTTCAATAATTGTGGTATCATGTTGAAGAATACCTGATAAGAGTGCTACAGATAGGTTTTATTGAGTTTGACCAATTTCACTTTGACGCATGTATGTTCGTTTTTACCTTCAATAATTGTGGTATGATGTTGAAGAATATCTCGTAAGAGTGCTACAGATAGGTTTTATTGAGTTTGACCAATTTCAGTTTGACGCATGTATGTTCGTTTTTACCTTCAATAATTGTGGTATCATGTTGAAGAATATCTCGTAAGAGTGCTACAGATAGGTTTTATTGAGTTTGACCAATTTCAGTTTGACGCATGTATGTTCGTTTTTACCTTCAATAATTGTGGTATCATGTTGAAGAATACCTGATAAGAGTGCTACAGATAGGTTTTATTGAGTTTGACCAATTTCAGTTTGACGCATGTATGTTCGTTTTTACCTTCAATAATTGTGGTATCATGTTGAAGAATACCTGATAAGAGTGCTACAGATAGGTTTTATTGAGTTTGACCAATTTCAGTTTGACGCATGTATGTTCGTTTTTACCTTCAATAATTGTGGTATCATGTTGAAGAATATCTCGTAAGAGTGCTACAGATAGGTTTTATTGAGTTTGACCAATTTCAGTTTGACGCATGTATGTTCGTTTTTACCTTCAATAATTGTGGTATCATGTTGAAGAATACCTGATAAGAGTGCTACAGATAGGTTTTATTGAGTTTGACCAATTTCAGTTTGACGCATGTATGTTCGTTTTTACCTTCAATAATTGTGGTATCATGTTGAAGAATACCTGATGAGAGTGCTACAGTTAGGTTTTATTGAGTTTGACCAATTTCAGTTTGACACATGTATGTTTTTATCTTCAATAATTGTGGTATCATGTTGAAGAATACGTGATAAGAGTGCTACAGATAGGTTTTATTGAGTTTGACCAATTTCAGTATGACACATGTATGTTCGTTTTTATCTTCAATAATTGTGGTATCATGTTGAAGAATATCTCGTAAGAGTGCTACAGATAGGTTTTATTGAGTTTGACCAATTTCAGTTTGACACATGTATGTTCGTTTTTACCTTCAATAATTGTGGTATCATGTTGAAGAATATCTCGTAAGAGTGCTACAGATAGGTTTTATTGAGTTTGACCAATTTCAGTTTGACACATGTATGTTTTTATCTTCAATAATTGTGGTATCATGTTGAAGAATACGTGATAAGAGTGCTACAGATAGGTTTTATTGAGTTTGACCAATTTCAGTTTGACACATGTATGTTCGTTTTTATCTTCAATAATTGTGGTATCATGTTGAAGAATACCTGATAAGAGTGCTACAGTTAGGTTTTATTGAGTTTGACCAATTTCAGTTTGACACATGTATGTTTTTATCTTCAATAATTGTGGTATCATGTTGAAGAATACGTGATAAGAGTGCTACAGATAGGTTTTATTGAGTTTGACCAATTTCAGTTTGACACATGTATGTTCGTTTTTACCTTCAATAATTGTGGTATCATGTTGAAGAATACGTGATAAGAGTGCTGCAGATAGGTTTTATTGAGTTTGACTAATTTCAGTTTGACACATGTATGTTTTTATCTTCAATAATTGTGGTATCATGTTGAAGAATACGTGATAAGAGTGCTACAAATAGGTTTTATTGAGTTTGACCAATTTCAGTTTGACGCATGTATGTTCGTTTTTACCTTCAATAATTGTGGTATCATGTTGAAGAATACGTGATAAGAGTGCTACAGATAGGTTTTATTGGGTTTGACACATGTATGTTTTTATCTTCAATAATTGTGGTATCATGTTGAAGAATACCTGATAAGAGTGCTGCAGATAGGTTTTATTGAGTTTGACCAATTTCAGTTTGACACATGTATGTTCGTTTTTATCTTCAATAATTGTGGTATCATGTTGAAGAATACCTGATAAGAGTGCTGCAGATAGGTTTTATTGAGTTTGACCAATTTCAGTTTGACACATGTATGTTCGTTTTTATCTTCAATAATTGTGGTATCATGTTGAAGAATACCTGATAAGAGTGCTGCAGATAGGTTTTATTGAGTTTGACCAATTTCAGTTTGACACATGTATGTTTTTACCTTCAATAGTTGTGGTATCATGTTGAAGAATACCTGATAAGAGTGCTGCAGATAGGTTTTATTGAGTTTGACCAATTTCAGTTTGACACATGTATGTTCGTTTTTATCTTCAATAATTGTGGTATCATGTTGAAGAATACCTGATAAGAGTGCTGCAGATAGGTTTTATTGAGTTTGACCAATTTCAGTTTGACACATGTATGTTCGTTTTTACCTTCAATAATTGTGGTATCATGTTGAAGAATACGTGATAAGAGTGCTACAAATAGGTTTTATTGAGTTTGACCAATTTCAGTTTGACACATGTATGTTTTTACCTTCAATAATTGTGGTATCATGTTCAAGAATACCTGATAAGAGTGCTATAGATAGGTTTTATTGAGTTTGACCAATTTCAGTTTGACACATGTATGTTTTTACCTTCAATAATTGTGGTATCATG
Organism: Prosapia bicincta; assembly: GCA_036971475.1. Lineage (NCBI taxonomy): Eukaryota > Metazoa > Arthropoda > Insecta > Hemiptera > Cercopidae > Prosapia > Prosapia bicincta. Next base: position 289,120 of record JBAIZL010000053.1, on the reverse strand, counting down.
TTGAAGAATACGTGATAAGAGTGCTACAAATAGGTTTTATTGAGTTTGACCAATTTCAGTTTGACACATGTATGTTTTTACCTTCAATAATTGTGGTATCATGTTGAAGAATACCTGATAAGAGTGCTATAGATAGGTTTTATTGAGTTTGACCAATTTCAGTTTCACATGTGTATGGTTTTACCTTCAATAATTGTGGTATCATGTTGAAGAATACCTGATAAGAGTGCTATAGATAGGTTTTATTGAGTTTGACCAATTTCAGTTTCACATGTGTATGTTTTTACCTTCAATAATTGTGGTATCATGTTGAAGAATACCTGATAAGAGTGCTATAGATAGGTTTTATTGAGTTTGACCAATTTCAGTTTCACATGTGTATGTTTTTACCTTCAATAATTGTGGTATCATGTTGAAGAATACCTGATAAGAGTGCTATAGATAGGTTTTATTGAGTTTGACCAATTTCAGTTTCACATGTGTATGTTTTTACCTTCAATAATTGTGGTATCATGTTGAAGAATACCTGATAAGAGTGCTATAGATAGGTTTTATTGAGTTTGACCAATTTCAGTTTCACATGTGTATGTTTTTACCTTCAATAATTGTGGTATCATGTTGAAGAATACCTGATAAGAGTGCTATAGATAGGTTTTATTGAGTTTGACCAATTTCAGTTTCACATGTGTATGTTTTTACCTTCAATAATTGTGGTATCATGTTGAAGAATACCTGATAAGAGTGCTATAGATAGGTTTTATTGAGTTTGACCAATTTCAGTTTCACATGTGTATGTTTTTACCTTCAATAATTGTGGTATCATGTTGAAGAATACCTGATAAGAGTGCTATAGATAGGTTTTATTGAGTTTGACCAATTTCAGTTTCACATGTGTATGGTTTTACCTTCAATAATTGTGGTATCATGTTGAAGAATACCTGATAAGAGTGCTATAGATAGGTTTTATTGAGTTTGACCAATTTCAGTTTCACATGTGTATGGTTTTACCTTCAATAATTGTGGTATCATGTTGAAGAATACCTGATAAGAGTGCTATAGATAGGTTTTATTGAGTTTGACCAATTTCAGTTTCACATGTGTATGGTTTTACCTTCAATAGTTGTGGTATCATGTTGAAGAATACCTGATAAGAGTGCTGCAGATAGGTTTTATTGAGTTTGACCAATTTCAGTTTGACACATGTATGTTCGTTTTTATCTTCAATAATTGTGGTATCATGTTGAAGAATACCTGATAAGAGTGCTGCAGATAGGTTTTATTGAGTTTGACCAATTTCAGTTTGACACATGTATGTTCGTTTTTATCTTCAATAATTGTGGTATCATGTTGAAGAATACCTGATAAGAGTGTTGCAGATAGGTTTTATTGAGTTTGACCAATTTCAGTTTGACACATGTATGTTCGTTTTTATCTTCAATAATTGTGGTATCATGTTGAAGAATACCTGATAAGAGTGCTACAAATAGGTTTTATTGAGTTTGACCAATTTCAGTTTGACACATGTATGTTTTTACCTTCAATAATTGTGGTATCATGTTGAAGAATACGTGATAAGAGTGCTACAAATAGGTTTTATTGAGTTTGACCAATTTCAGTTTGACACATGTATGTTTTTACCTTCAATAATTGTGGTATCATGTTGAAGAATACCTGATAAGAGTGCTATAGATAGGTTTTATTGAGTTTGACCAATTTCAGTTTCACATGTGTATGTTTTTACCTTCAATAATTGTGGTATCATGTTGAAGAATACATGACAAGAATGCTATAGATACGTTTTATTGAGTTTGACCAATTTCAGTTTCACATGTGTATGGTTTTACCTTCAATAATTGTGGTATCATGTTGAAGAATACCTGATAAGAGTGCTATAGATAGGTTTTATTGAGTTTGACCAATTTCAGTTTCACATGTGTATGGTTTTACCTTCAATAATTGTGGTATCATGTTGAAGAATACCTGATAAGAGTGCTATAGATAGGTTTTATTGAGTTTGACCAATTTCAGTTTCACATGTGTATGGTTTTACCTTCAATAATTGTGGTATCATGTTGAAGAAAACCTGATAAGAGTGCTATAGATAGGTTTTATTGAGTTTGACCAATTTCAGTTTCACATGTGTATGTTTTTACCTTCAATAATTGTGGTATCATGTTGAAGAATACCTGATAAGAGTGCTATAGATAGGTTTTATTGAGTTTGACCAATTTCAGTTTCACATGTGTATGTTTTTATCTTCAATAATTGTGGTATCATGTTGAAGAATACCTGATAAGAGTGCTATAGATAGGTTTTATTGAGTTTGACCAATTTCAGTTTCACATGTGTATGTTTTTATCTTCAATAATTGTGGTATCATGTTGAAGAATACCTGATAAGAGTGCTATAGATAGGTTTTATTGAGTTTGACCAATTTCAGTTTCACATGTGTATGTTTTTATCTTCAATAATTGTGGTATCATGTTGAAGAATACCTGATAAGAGTGCTATAGATAGGTTTTATTGAGTTTGACCAATTTCAGTTTCACATGTGTATGTTTTTATCTTCAATAATTGTGGTATCATGTTGAAGAATACCTGATAAGAGTGCTATAGATAGGTTTTATTGAGTTTGACCAATTTCAGTTTCACATGTGTATGTTTTTATCTTCAATAATTGTGGTATCATGTTGAAGAATACCTGATAAGAGTGCTATAGATAGGTTTTATTGAGTTTGACCAATTTCAGTTTCACATGTGTATGTTTTTATCTTCAATAATTGTGGTATCATGTTGAAGAATACCTGATAAGAGTGCTATAGATAGGTTTTATTGAGTTTGACCAATTTCAGTTTCACATGTGTATGTTTTTACCTTCAATAATTGTGGTATCATGTTGAAGAATACCTGATAAGAGTGCTATAGATAGGTTTTATTGAGTTTGACCAATTTCAGTTTCACATGTGTATGTTTTTATCTTCAATAATTGTGGTATCATGTTGAAGAATACCTGATAAGAGTGCTATAGATAGGTTTTATTGAGTTTGACCAATTTCAGTTTCACATGTGTATGGTTTTACCTTCAATAATTGTGGTATCATGTTGAAGAATACCTGATAAGAGTGCTATAGATAGGTTTTATTGAGTTTGACCAATTTCAGTTTCACATGTGTATGTTTTTACCTTCAATAATTGTGGTATCATGTTGAAGAATACATGACAAGAATGCTATAGATACGTTTTATTGAGTTTGACCAATTTCAGTTTCACATGTGTATGGTTTTACCTTCAATAATTGTGGTATCATGTTGAAGAATACCTGATAAGAGTGCTATAGATAGGTTTTATTGAGTTTGACCAATTTCAGTTTCACATGTGTATGGTTTTACCTTCAATAATTGTGGTATCATGTTGAAGAATACCTGATAAGAGTGCTATAGATAGGTTTTATTGAGTTTGACCAATTTCAGTTTCACATGTGTATGGTTTTACCTTCAATAATTGTGGTATCATGTTGAAGAAAACCTGATAAGAGTGCTATAGATAGGTTTTAATGAGTTTGACCAATTTCAGTTTCACATGTGTATGTTTTTACCTTCAATAATTGTGGTATCATGTTGAAGAATACCTGATAAGAGTGCTATAGATAGGTTTTATTGAGTTTGACCAATTTCAGTTTCACATGTGTATGTTTTTATCTTCAATAATTGTGGTATCATGTTGAAGAATACCTGATAAGAGTGCTATAGATAGGTTTTATTGAGTTTGACCAATTTCAGTTTCACATGTGTATGTTTTTATCTTCAATAATTGTGGTATCATGTTGAAGAATACCTGATAAGAGTGCTATAGATAGGTTTTATTGAGTTTGACCAATTTCAGTTTCACATGTGTATGTTTTTATCTTCAATAATTGTGGTATCATGTTGAAGAATACCTGATAAGAGTGCTATAGATAGGTTTTATTGAGTTTGACCAATTTCAGTTTCACATGTGTATGTTTTTACCTTCAATAATTGTGGTATCATGTTGAAGAATACCTGATAAGAGTGCTATAGATAGGTTTTATTGAGTTTGACCAATTTCAGTTTCACATGTGTATGTTTTTATCTTCAATAATTGTGGTATCATGTTGAAGAATACCTGATAAGAGTGCTATAGATAGGTTTTATTGAGTTTGACCAATTTCAGTTTCACATGTGTATGGTTTTACCTTCAATAATTGTGGTATCATGTTGAAGAATACCTGATAAGAGTGCTATAGATAGGTTTTATTGAGTTTGACCAATTTCAGTTTCACATGTGTATGTTTTTACCTTCAATAATTGTGGTATCATGTTGAAGAATACCTGATAAGAGTGCTATAGATAGGTTTTATTGAGTTTGACCAATTTCAGTTTCACATGTGTATGTTTTTATCTTCAATAATTGTGGTATCATGTTGAAGAATACCTGATAAGAGTGCTATAGATAGGTTTTATTGAGTTTGACCAATTTCAGTTTCACATGTGTATGTTTTTACCTTCAATAATTGTGGTATCATGTTGAAGAATACATGACAAGAATGCTATAGATACGTTTTATTGAGTTTGACCAATTTCAGTTTCACATGTGTATGGTTTTACCTTCAATAATTGTGGTATCATGTTGAAGAATACCTGATAAGAGTGCTATAGATAGGTTTTATTGAGTTTGACCAATTTCAGTTTCACATGTGTATGGTTTTACCTTCAATAATTGTGGTATCATGTTGAAGAATACCTGATAAGAGTGCTATAGATAGGTTTTATTGAGTTTGACCAATTTCAGTTTCACATGTGTATGGTTTTACCTTCAATAATTGTGGTATCATGTTGAAGAAAACCTGATAAGAGTGCTATAGATAGGTTTTAATGAGTTTGACCAATTTCAGTTTCACATGTGTATGTTTTTACCTTCAATAATTGTGGTATCATGTTGAAGAATACCTGATAAGAGTGCTATAGATAGGTTTTATTGAGTTTGACCAATTTCAGTTTCACATGTGTATGTTTTTATCTTCAATAATTGTGGTATCATGTTGAAGAATACCTGATAAGAGTGCTATAGATAGGTTTTATTGAGTTTGACCAATTTCAGTTTCACATGTGTATGTTTTTATCTTCAATAATTGTGGTATCATGTTGAAGAATACCTGATAAGAGTGCTATAGATAGGTTTTATTGAGTTTGACCAATTTCAGTTTCACATGTGTATGTTTTTATCTTCAATAATTGTGGTATCATGTTGAAGAATACCTGATAAGAGTGCTATAGATAGGTTTTATTGAGTTTGACCAATTTCAGTTTCACATGTGTATGTTTTTACCTTCAATAATTGTGGTATCATGTTGAAGAATACATGACAAGAATGCTATAGATACGTTTTATTGAGTTTGACCAATTTTAGTTTCACATGTGTATGGTTTTACCTTCAATAATTGTGGTATCATGTTGAAGAATACCTGATAAGAGTGCTATAGATAGGTTTTATTGAGTTTGACCAATTTCAGTTTCACATGTGTATGGTTTTACCTTCAATAATTGTGGTATCATGTTGAAGAATACCTGATAAGAGTGCTATAGATAGGTTTTATTGAGTTTGACCAATTTCAGTTTCACATGTGTATGGTTTTACCTTCAATAATTGTGGTATCATGTTGAAGAATACCTGATAAGAGTGCTATAGATAGGTTTTATTGAGTTTGACCAATTTCAGTTTCACATGTGTATGTTTTTACCTTCAATAATTGTGGTATCATGTTGAAGAATACCTGATAAGAGTGCTATAGATAGGTTTTATTGAGTTTGACCAATTTCAGTTTCACATGTGTATGGTTTTACCTTCAATTATTGTGGTATCATGTTGAAGAATATCTCGTAAGAGTGCTACAGATAGGTTTTATTGAGTTTGACCAATTTCAGTTTGACACATGTATGTTTTTACCTTCAATAATTGTGGTATCATGTTGAAGAATACCTGATAAGAGTGCTACAAATAGGTTTTATTGAGTTTGACCAATTTCAGTTTGACACATGTATGTTTTTACCTTCAATAATTGTGGTATCATGTTGAAGAATCCGTGATAAGAGTGCTACAAATAGGTTTTATTGAGTTTGACCAATTTCAGTTTGACACGTGTATGTTTTTACCTTCAATAATTGTGGTATCATGTTGAAGAATACGTGATAAGAGTGCTACAGATAGGTTTTATTGAGTTTGACCAATTTCAGTTTGACACATGTATGTTTTTACCTTCAATAATTGTGGTATCATGTTGAAGAATATGTGATAAGAGTGTTACAGATAGGTTTTATTTAGTTTCACACATGTATTGTTGTTTTTATCTTCAATCATTGTGGTATCATGTTGAAGAATACGGGATGAAAGTGCTACAGATAGGTTTTATTGAGTTTGACACATGTATGGTTGTTTTTATCTTCAATCATTGTGGTATCATTTTGAAGAATACCTGATAAGAGTGCTACAGATAGATTTTATTGAGTTTGACACATGTATGTTTGTTTTTATCTTCAATAATTGTGGTATCATGTTGAAGAATACCTGATAAGAGTGCTATAGATAGGTTTTATTGAGTTTGACCAATTTCAGTTTCACATGTGTATGTTTTTACCTTCAATAATTGTGGTATCATGTTGAAGAATACCTGATAAGAGTGCTATAGATAGGTTTTATTGAGTTTGACCAATTTCAGTTTCACATGTGTATGTTTTTACCTTCAATAATTGTGGTATCATGTTGAAGAATACCTGATAAGAGTGCTATAGATAGGTTTTATTGAGTTTGACCAATTTCAGTTTCACATGTGAATGGTTTTACCTTCAATAATTGTGGTATCATGTTGAAGAATACCTGATAAGAGTGCTATAGATAGGTTTTATTGAGTTTGACCAATTTCAGTTTCACATGTGTATGGTTTTACCTTCAATAATTGTGGTATCATGTTGAAGAATACCTGATAAGAGTGCTATAGATAGGTTTTATTGAGTTTGACCAATTTCAGTTTCACATGTGTATGGTTTTACCTTCAATAATTGTGGTATCATGTTGAAGAATACCTGATAAGAGTGCTGCAGATAGGTTTTATTGAGTTTGACCAATTTCAGTTTGACACATGTATGTTCGTTTTTATCTTCAATAATTGTGGTATCATGTTGAAGAATACCTGATAAGAGTGCTGCAGATAGGTTTTATTGAGTTTGACCAATTTCAGTTTGACACATGTATGTTCGTTTTTATCTTCAATAATTGTGGTATCATGTTGAAGAATACCTGATAAGAGTGCTGCAGATAGGTTTTATTGAGTTTGACCAATTTCAGTTTGACACATGTATGTTTTTACCTTCAATAGTTGTGGTATCATGTTGAAGAATACCTGATAAGAGTGCTGCAGATAGGTTTTATTGAGTTTGACCAATTTCAGTTTGACACATGTATGTTCGTTTTTATCTTCAATAATTGTGGTATCATGTTGAAGAATACCTGATAAGAGTGCTGCAGATAGGTTTTATTGAGTTTGACCAATTTCAGTTTGACACATGTATGTTCGTTTTTATCTTCAATAATTGTGGTATCATGTTGAAGAATACCTGATAAGAGTGTTGCAGATAGGTTTTATTGAGTTTGACCAATTTCAGTTTGACACATGTATGTTCGTTTTTATCTTCAATAATTGTGGTATCATGTTGAAGAATACCTGATAAGAGTGCTACAAATAGGTTTTATTGAGTTTGACCAATTTCAGTTTGACATATGTATGTTTTTACCTTCAATAATTGTGGTATCATGTTGAAGAATACGTGATAAGAGTGCTACAAATAGGTTTTATTGAGTTTGACCAATTTCAGTTTGACACATGTATGTTTTTACCTTCAATAATTGTGGTATCATGTTGAAGAATACCTGATAAGAGTGCTATAGATAGGTTTTATTGAGTTTGACCAATTTCAGTTTCACATGTGTATGGTTTTACCTTCAATAATTGTGGTATCATGTTGAAGAATACATGACAAGAGTGCTATAGATAGGTTTTATTGAGTTTGACCAATTTCAGTTTCACATGTGTATGGTTTTACCTTCAATAATTGTGGTATCATGTTGAAGAATACCTGATAAGAGTGCTATAGATAGGTTTTATTGAGTTTGACCAATTTCAGTTTCACATGTGTATGGTTTTACCTTCAATAATTGTGGTATCATGTTGAAGAATACCTGATAAGAGTGCTATAGATAGGTTTTATTGAGTTTCACCAATTTCAGTTTCACATGTGTATGGTTTTACCTTCAATAATTGTGGTATCATGTTGAAGAAAACCTGATAAGAGTGCTATAGATAGGTTTTATTGAGTTTGACCAATTTCAGTTTCACATGTGTATGGTTTTACCTTCAATAATTGTGGTATCATGTTGAAGAATACCTGATAAGAGTGCTATAGATAGGTTTTATTGAGTTTGACCAATTTCAGTTTCACATGTGTATGGTTTTACCTTCAATAATTGTGGTATCATGTTGAAGAATACCTGATAAGAGTGCTATAGATAGGTTTTATTGAGTTTGACCAATTTCAGTTTCACATGTGTATGGTTTTACCTTCAATAATTGTGGTATCATGTTGAAGAATACCTGATAAGAGTGCTATAGATAGGTTTTATTGAGTTTGACCAATTTCAGTTTCACATGTGTATGTTTTTACCTTCAATAATTGTGGTATCATGTTGAAGAATACCTGATAAGAGTGCTATAGATAGGTTTTATTGACTTTGACCAATTTCAGTTTCACATGTGTATGGTTTTACCTTCAATAATTGTGGTATCATGTTGAAGAATATCTCGTAAGAGTGCTACAGATAGGTTTTATTGAGTTTGACCAATTTCAGTTTGACACATGTATGTTTTTACCTTCAATAATTGTGGTATCATGTTGAAGAATACCTGATAAGAGTGCTACAAATAGGTTTTATTGAGTTTGACCAATTTCAGTTTGACACATGTATGTTTTTACCTTCAATAATTGTGGTATCATGTTGAAGAATCCGTGATAAGAGTGCTACAAATAGGTTTTATTGAGTTTGACCAATTTCAGTTTGACACGTGTATGTTTTTACCTTCAATAATTGTGGTATCATGTTGAAGAATCCGTGATAAGAGTGCTACAAATAGGTTTTATTGAGTTTGACCAATTTCAGTTTGACACGTGTACGTTTTTACCTTCAATAATTGTGGTATCATGTTGAAGAATACGTGATAAGAGTGTTACAGATAGATTTTATTGAGTTTGACACATGTATGTTTGTTTTTATCTTCAATAATTGTGGTATCATGTTGAAGAATACGTGATAAAAGTGCTACAGATAGGTTTTATTGAGTTTGACACATGTATGGTTGTTTTTATCTTCAATCATTGTGGTATCATGTTGAAGAATACGGGATGAAAGTGCTACAGATAGGTTTTATTGAGTTTGACACATGTATGGTTGTTTTTATCTTCAATCATTGTGGTATCATTTTGAAGAATACCTGATAAGAGTGCTACAGATAGATTTTATTGAGTTTGACACATGTATGTTTGTTTTTATCTTCAATAATTGTGGTATCATGTTGAAGAATACGTGATAAAAGTTCTACAGATAGGTTTTATTGAGTTTGACACATGTATGGTTGTTTTTATCTTCAATCATTGTGGTATCATGTTGAAGAATACGTGATAAGAGTGCTACAGATAGGTTTTATTGAGTTTGACACATGTATGTTTGTTTTTATCTTCAATCATTGTGGTATCATGTTGAAGAATACGTGATAAGAGTGCTACAGATAGGTTTTATTGAGTTTGACACATGTATGTTTGTTTTTATCTTCAATAATTGTTGTATCATGTTGAAGAATACGTGATAAGAGTGCTACAGATAGGTTTTATTGAGTTTGACACATGTATGTTCGTTTTTATCTTCAATAATTGTGGTATCATGTTGAAGAATACGTGATAAGAGTGCTATAGATAGGTTTTATTGAGTTTGACCAATTTCAGTTTCACATGTGTATGGTTTTACCTTCAATAATTGTGGTATCATGTTGAAGAATACCTGATAAGAGTGCTATAGATAGGTTTTATTGAGTTTGACCAATTTCAGTTTCACATGTGTATGGTTTTACCTTCAATAATTGTGGTATCATGTTGAAGAATACCTGATAAGAGTGCTATAGATAGGTTTTATTGAGTTTGACCAATTTCAGTTTCACATGTGTATGTTTTTACCTTCAATAATTGTGGTATCATGTTGAAGAATACCTGATAAGAGTGCTATAGATAGGTTTTATTGAGTTTGACCAATTTCAGTTTCACATGTGTATGGTTTTACCTTCAATAATTGTGGTATCATGTTGAAGAATATCTCGTAAGAGTGCTACAGATAGGTTTTATTGAGTTTGACCAATTTCAGTTTGACACATGTATGTTTTTACCTTCAATAATTGTGGTATCATGTTGAAGAATACCTGATAAGAGTGCTACAAATAGGTTTTATTGAGTTTGACCAATTTCAGTTTAACACATGTATATTTTTACCTTCAATAATTGTGGTATCATGTTGAAGAATACCTGATAAGAGTGCTACAGATAGGTTTTATTGAGTTTGACCAATTTCAGTTTGACACATGTATGTTTTTACCTTCAATAATTGTGGTATCATGTTGAAGAATCCGTGATAAGAGTGCTACAAATAGGTTTTATTGAGTTTGACCAATTTCAGTTTGACACGTGTACGTTTTTACCTTCAATAATTGTGGTATCATGTTGAAGAATACGTGATAAGAGTGTTACAGATAGATTTTATTGAGTTTGACACATGTATGTTTGTTTTTATCTTCAATAATTGTGGTATCATGTTGAAGAATACGTGATAAAAGTGCTACAGATAGGTTTTATTGAGTTTGACACATGTATGGTTGTTTTTATCTTCAATCATTGTGGTATCATGTTGAAGAATACGGGATGAAAGTGCTACAGATAGGTTTTATTGAGTTTGACACATGTATGGTTGTTTTTATCTTCAATCATTGTGGTATCATTTTGAAGAATACCTGATAAGAGTACTACAGATAGATTTTATTGAGTTTGACACATGTATGTTTGTTTTTATCTTCAATAATTGTGGTATCATGTTGAAGAATACGTGATAAAAGTGCTACAGATAGGTTTTATTGAGTTTGACACATGTATGGTTGTTTTTATCTTCAATCATTGTGGTATCATGTTGAAGAATACGTGATAAGAGTGCTACAGATAGGTTTTATTGAGTTTGACACATGTATGTTTGTTTTTATCTTCAATCATTGTGGTATCATGTTGAAGAATACGTGATAAGAGTGCTACAGATAGGTTTTATTGAGTTTGACACATGTATGTTTGTTTTTATCTTCAATCATTGTGGTATCAGGTTGAAGAATATTTGATAAGAGTGCTACAGATAGGTTTTATTGAGTTTGACACATGTATGTTTGTTTTTATCTTCAATAATTGTTGTATCATGTTGAAGAATACGTGATAAGAGTGCTACAGATAGGTTTTATTGAGTTTGACACATGTATGTTCGTTTTTATCTTCAATAATTGTGGTATCATGTTGAAGAATACGTGATAAGAGTGCTACAGATAGGTTTTATTGAGTTTGACACATGTATGTTTTTATCTTCAATAATTGTGGTATCATGTTGAAGAATACCTGATAAGAGTGCTACAGATAGGTTTTATTGAGTTTGACACATGTATGTTTTTATCTTCAATCATTGTGGTATCATGTTGAAGAATACGTGATAAGAGTGCTACAGATAGGTTTTATTGAGTTTGACACATGTATGTTTGTTTTTATCTTCAATCATTGTGGTATCAGGTTGAAGAATATTTGATAAGAGTGCTACAGATAGGTTTTATTGAGTTTGACACATGTATGTTTGTTTTTATCTTCAATAATTGTTGTATCATGTTGAAGAATACGTGATAAGAGTGCTACAGATAGGTTTTATTGAGTTTGACACATGTATGTTTTTATCTTCAATCATTGTGGTATCAGGTTGAAGAATATTTGATAAGAGTGCTACAGATAGGTTTTATTGAGTTTGACACTTGTATGTTTGTTTTTATCTTCAATCATTGTGGTATCATGTTGAAGAATACGTGATAAGAGTGCTACAGATAGGTTTTATTGAGTTTGACACATGTATGTTTTTATCTTCAATAATTGTGGTATCATGTTGAAGAATACCTGATAAGAGTGCTACAGATAGGTTTTATTGAGTTTGACACATGTATGTTTTTATCTTCAATAATTGTGGTATCATGTTGAAGAATACCTGAAAAGAGTGCTACAGATAGGTTTTATTGAGTTTGACCAATTTCAGTTTGACACATGTATGTTCGTTTTTATCTTCAATAATTGTGGTATCATGTTGAAGAATACCTAATAAGAGTGCTACAGATAGGTTTTATTGAGTTTGACTAATTTCAGTTTGACACATGTATGTTTGTTTTTACCGTCAATCATTGTGGTATCATGTTGAAGAATACGTGATAAGAGTGCTACAGATAGGTTTTATTGAGTTTGACACATGTATGTTTTTATCTTCAATAATTGTGGTATCATGTTGAAGAATACCTGATAAGAGTGCTACTGATAGGTTTTATTGAGTTTGACTAATTTCAGTTTGACACATGTATGTTTGTTTTTACCTTCAATAATTGTGGTATCATGTTGAAGAATACGTGATAAGAGTGCTACAGATAGGTTTTATTGAGTTTGACACATGTATGTTTTTATCTTCAATAATTGTGGTATCATGTTGAAGAATACCTAATAAGAGTGCTACAGATAGGTTTTATTGAGTTTGACTAATTTCAGTTTGACACATGTATGTTTGTTTTTACCTTCAATAATTGTGGTATCATGTTGAAGAATACCTAATAAGAGTGCTACAGATAGGTTTTATTGAGTTTGACACATGTATGTTTTTATCTTCAATAATTGTGGTATCATTTTGAAGAATACCTAATAAGAGTGCTACAGATAGGTTTTATTGAGTTGACACATGTATGTTTTTATCTTCAATAATTGTGGTATCATGTTGAAGAATACCTAATAAGAGTGCTACAGATAGGTTTTATTGAGTTTGACACATGTATGTTTTTATCTTCAATAATTGTGGTATCATGTTGAAGAATACCTAATAAGAGTGCTACAGATAGGTTTTATTGAGTTTGACACATGTATGTTTTTATCTTCAATAATTGTGGTATCATGTTGAAGAATACCTAATAAGAGTGCTACAGATAGGTTTTATTGAGTTTGACACATGTATGTTTTTATCTTCAATAATTGTGGTATCATGTTGAAGAATACCTAATAAGAGTGCTACAGATAGGTTTTATTGAGTTTGACACATGTATGTTTTTATCTTCAATAATTGTGGTATCATGTTGAAGAATACCTAATAAGAGTGCTACAGATAGGTTTTATTGAGTTTGACACATGTATGTTTTTATCTTCAATAATTGTGGTATCATGTTGAAGAATACCTAATAAGAGTGCTACAGATAGGTTTTATTGAGTTTGACACATGTATGTTTTTATCTTCAATAATTGTGGTATCATGTTGAAGAATACCTAATAAGAGTGCTACAGATAGGTTTTATTGAGTTTGACACATGTATGTTTTTATCTTCAATAATTGTGGTATCATGTTGAAGAATACCTAATAAGAGTGCTACAGATAGGTTTTATTGAGTTTGACACATGTATGTTTTTATCTTCAATAATTGTGGTATCATGTTGAAGAATACCTAATAAGAGTGCTACAGATAGGTTTTATTGAGTTTGACACATGTATGTTTTTATCTTCAATAATTGTGGTATCATGTTGAAGAATACCTAATAAGAGTGCTACAGATAGGTTTTATTGAGTTTGACACATGTATGTTTTTATCTTCAATCATTGTGGTATCAGGTTGAAGAATATTTGATAAGAGTGCTACAGATAGGTTTTATTGAGTTTGACACTTGTATGTTTGTTTTTATCTTCAATCATTGTGGTATCATGTTGAAGAATACGTGATAAGAGTGCTACAGATAGGTTTTATTGAGTTTGACACATGTATGTTTTTATCTTCAATAATTGTGGTATCATGTTGAAGAATACCTGATAAGAGTGCTACAGATAGGTTTTATTGAGTTTGACACATGTATGTTTTTATCTTCAATAATTGTGGTATCATGTTGAAGAATACCTGAAAAGAGTGCTACAGATAGGTTTTATTGAGTTTGACCAATTTCAGTTTGACACATGTATGTTCGTTTTTATCTTCAATAATTGTGGTATCATGTTGAAGAATACCTAATAAGAGTGCTACAGATAGGTTTTATTGAGTTTGACTAATTTCAGTTTGACACATGTATGTTTGTTTTTACCGTCAATCATTGTGGTATCATGTTGAAGAATACGTGATAAGAGTGCTACAGATAGGTTTTATTGAGTTTGACACATGTATGTTTTTATCTTCAATAATTGTGGTATCATGTTGAAGAATACCTGATAAGAGTGCTACTGATAGGTTTTATTGAGTTTGACTTATTTCAGTTTGACACATGTATGTTTGTTTTTACCTTCAATAATTGTGGTATCATGTTGAAGAATACGTGATAAGAGTGCTACAGATAGGTTTTATTGAGTTTGACACATGTATGTTTTTATCTTCAATAATTGTGGTATCATGTTGAAGAATACCTAATAAGAGTGCTACAGATAGGTTTTATTGAGTTTGACTAATTTCAGTTTGACACATGTATGTTTGTTTTTACCTTCAATAATTGTGGTATCATGTTGAAGAATACCTAATAAGAGTGCTACAGATAGGTTTTATTGAGTTTGACACATGTATGTTTTTATCTTCAATAATTGTGGTATCATTTTGAAGAATACCTAATAAGAGTGCTACAGATAGGTTTTATTGAGTTGACACATGTATGTTTTTATCTTCAATAATTGTGGTATCATGTTGAAGAATACCTAATAAGAGTGCTACAGATAGGTTTTATTGAGTTTGACACATGTATGTTTTTATCTTCAATAATTGTGGTATCATGTTGAAGAATACCTAATAAGAGTGCTACAGATAGGTTTTATTGAGTTTGACACATGTATGTTTTTATCTTCAATAATTGTGGTATCATGTTGAAGAATACCTAATAAGAGTGCTACAGATAGGTTTTATTGAGTTTGACACATGTATGTTTTTATCTTCAATAATTGTGGTATCATGTTGAAGAATACCTAATAAGAGTGCTACAGATAGGTTTTATTGAGTTTGACACATGTATGTTTTTATCTTCAATAATTGTGGTATCATGTTGAAGAATACCTAATAAGAGTGCTACAGATAGGTTTTATTGAGTTTGACACATGTATGTTTTTATCTTCAATAATTGTGGTATCATGTTGAAGAATACCTAATAAGAGTGCTACAGATAGGTTTTATTGAGTTTGACACATGTATGTTTTTATCTTCAATAATTGTGGTATCATGTTGAAGAATACCTAATAAGAGTGCTACAGATAGGTTTTATTGAGTTTGACACATGTATGTTTTTATCTTCAATAATTGTGGTATCATGTTGAAGAATACCTAATAAGAGTGCTACAGATAGGTTTTATTGAGTTTGACACATGTATGTTTTTATCTTCAATAATTGTGGTATCATGTTGAAGAATACCTAATAAGAGTGCTACAGATAGGTTTTATTGAGTTTGACACATGTATGTTTTTATCTTCAATAATTGTGGTATCATGTTGAAGAATACCTAATAAGAGTGCTACAGATAGGTTTTATTGAGTTTGACACATGTATGTTTTTATCTTCAATAATTGTGGTATCATGTTGAAGAATACCTAATAAGAGTGCTACAGATAGGTTTTATTGAGTTTGACACATGTATGTTTTTATCTTCAATAATTGTGGTATCATGTTGAAGAATACCTAATAAGAGTGCTACAGATAGGTTTTATTGAGTTTGACACATGTATGTTTTTATCTTCAATAATTGTGGTATCATGTTGAAGAATACCTAATAAGAGTGCTACAGATAGGTTTTATTGAGTTTGACACATGTATGTTTTTATCTTCAATAATTGTGGTATCATGTTGAAGAATACCTAATAAGAGTGCTACAGATAGGTTTTATTGAGTTTGACACATGTATGTTTTTATCTTCAATAATTGTGGTATCATGTTGAAGAATACCTAATAAGAGTGCTACAGATAGGTTTTATTGAGTTTGACACATGTATGTTTTTATCTTCAATAATTGTGGTATCATGTTGAAGAATACCTAATAAGAGTGCTACAGATAGGTTTTATTGAGTTTGACACATGTATGTTTTTATCTTCAATAATTGTGGTATCATGTTGAAGAATACCTAATAAGAGTGCTACAGATAGGTTTTATTGAGTTTGACACATGTATGTTTTTATCTTCAATAATTGTGGTATCATGTTGAAGAATACCTAATAAGAGTGCTACAGATAGGTTTTATTGAGTTTGACACATGTATGTTTTTATCTTCAATAATTGTGGTATCATGTTGAAGAATACCTAATAAGAGTGCTACAGATAGGTTTTATTGAGTTTGACACATGTATGTTTTTATCTTCAATAATTGTGGTATCATGTTGAAGAATACCTAATAAGAGTGCTACAGATAGGTTTTATTGAGTTTGACACATGTATGTTTTTATCTTCAATAATTGTGGTATCATGTTGAAGAATACCTAATAAGAGTGCTACAGATAGGTTTTATTGAGTTTGACACATGTATGTTTTTATCTTCAATAATTGTGGTATCATGTTGAAGAATACCTAATAAGAGTGCTACAGATAGGTTTTATTGAGTTTGACACATGTATGTTTTTATCTTCAATAATTGTGGTATCATGTTGAAGAATACCTAATAAGAGTGCTACAGATAGGTTTTATTGAGTTTGACACATGTATGTTTTTATCTTCAATAATTGTGGTATCATGTTGAAGAATACCTAATAAGAGTGCTACAGATAGGTTTTATTGAGTTTGACACATGTATGTTTTTATCTTCAATAATTGTGGTATCATGTTGAAGAATACCTAATAAGAGTGCTACAGATAGGTTTTATTGAGTTTGACACATGTATGTTTTTATCTTCAATAATTGTGGTATCATGTTGAAGAATACCTAATAAGAGTGCTACAGATAGGTTTTATTGAGTTTGACACATGTATGTTTTTATCTTCAATAATTGTGGTATCATGTTGAAGAATACCTAATAAGAGTGCTACAGATAGGTTTTATTGAGTTTGACACATGTATGTTTTTATCTTCAATAATTGTGGTATCATGTTGAAGAATACCTAATAAGAGTGCTACAGATAGGTTTTATTGAGTTTGACACATGTATGTTTTTATCTTCAATAATTGTGGTATCATGTTGAAGAATACCTAATAAGAGTGCTACAGATAGGTTTTATTGAGTTTGACTAATTTCAGTTTGACACATGTATGTTTGTTTTTACCTTCAATAATTGTGGTATCATGTTGAATAATACGTTATAAGAGTGCTACAGATAGGTTTTATTGAGTTTGACACATGTATGTTTTTATCTTCAATAATTGTGGTATCATGTTGAAGAATACCTGATAAGAGTGCTACAGATAGGTTTTATTGAGTTTGACACATGTAAGTTTTTATCTTCAATAGTTGTGGTATCATGTTGAAGAATATCTCATAAGAGTGCTACAGTTAAGTTTTATTGAGTTTGACCAATTTCAGTTTGACACATGTATGTTTGTTTTTATCTTCAATAATTGTGGTATCATGTTGAAGAATACCTGATAAGAGTGCTACAGATAGGTTTTATTGAGTTTGACCAATTTCAGTTTGACACGTGTATGTTCGTTTTTATCTTCAATAATTGTGGTATCATGTTGAAGAATACCTGATAAGAGTGCTACAGATAGGTTTTATTGAGTTTGACTAATTTCAGTTTGACACATGTATGTTTGTTTTTACCGTCAATCATTGTGGTATCATGTTGAAGAATACCTCATAAGAGTGCTACAGATGGGTTTTATTGAGTTTGACCAATTTCAGTTTGACACATGTATGGTTTTATCTTCAATAATTGTGGTATCATGTTGAAGAATACCTGATAAGAGTGCTACAGATAGGTTTTATTGAGTTTGACTAATTTCAGTTTGACACATGTATGTTTGTTTTTACCGTCAATCATTGTGGTATCATGTTGAAGAATACCTCATAAGAGTGCTACAGATAGGTTTTATTGAGTTTGACCAATTTCAGTTTGACACATGTATGTTCCTTTTTATCTTCAATAATTGTGGTATCATGTTGAAGAATACCTGATAAGAGTGCTACAGATAGGTTTTATTGAGTTTGACACATGTATGTTCGTTTTTATCTTCAATAATTGTGGTATCATGTTGAAGAATACGTGATAAGAGTGCTACAGATAGGTTTTATTGAGTTTCACACATGTATGTTTTTATCTTCAATAATTGTGGTATCATGTTGAAGAATACCTGATAAGAGTGCTACAGATAGGTTTTATTGAGTTTGACACATGTATGTTTTTATCTTCAATAATTGTGGTATCATGTTGAAGAATACCTGATAAGAGTGCTACAGATAGGTTTTATTGAGTTTGACACATGTATGTTTTTATCTTCAATAATTGTGGTATCATGTTGAAGAATACCTGATAAGAGTGCTACAGATAGGTTTTATTGAGTTTGACACATGTATGTTTTTATCTTCAATAATTGTGGTATCATGTTGAAGAATACCTGATAAGAGTGCTACAGATAGGTTTTATTTAGTTTCACACATGTATCTTTTTATCTTCAATAATTGTGGTATCATGTTGAAGAATACCTGATAAGAGTGCTACAGATAGGTTTTATTGAGTTTGACACATGTATGTTTTTATCTTCAATAATTGTGGTATCATGTTGAAGAATACCTGAAAAGAGTGCTACATATAGGTTTTATTGAGTTTGACACATGTATGTTTTTATCTTCAATAATTGTGGTATCATGTTGAAGAATACCTGAAAAGAGAGCTACAGATAGGTTTTATTGAGTTTGACACATGTATGTTTTTATCTTCAATAATTGTGGTACAATGTTGAAGAATACCTGATAAGAGTGCAGCAGATAGGTTTTATTGAGTTTGACCAATTTCAGTTTGACACATGTATGTTTTTATCTTCATTAATTGTGGTATCATGTTGAAGAATACGTGATAAGAGTGCTACAAATAGGTTTTATTGAGTTTGACCAATTTCAGTTTGACACATGTATGTTCGTTTTTATCTTCAATAATTGTGGTATCATGTTGAAGAATACCTGATAAGAGTGCTACAGATAGGTTTTATTGAGTTTGACCATTTCAGTTTGACACATGTATGTTCGTTTTTATCTTCAATAATTGTGGTATCATGTTGAAGAATACCTGATAAGAGTGCTACAGATAGGTTTTATTGAGTTTGACACATGTATGTTTTTATCTTCAATAATTGTGGTATCATGTTGAAGAATACCTGAAAAGAGTGCTACATATAGGTTTTATTGAGTTTGACACATGTATGTTTTTATCTTCAATAATTGTGGTATCATGTTGAAGAATGCCTGAAAAGAGAGCTACAGATAGGTTTTATTGAGTTTGACCAATTTCAGTTTGACACATGTATGTTTTTATCTTCAATAATTGTGGTATCATGTTGAAGAATACCTGAAAAGAGTGCTACAGATAGGTTTTATTGAGTTTGACACATGTATGTTTTTATCTTCAATAATTGTGGTACCATGTTGATGAATACCTGATAAGAGTGGTGCAGATAGGTTTTATTGAGTTTGACCAATTTCAGTTTGACATATGTATGTTTTTATCTTCAATAATTGTGGTATCATGTTGAAGAATACCTGATAAGATTGCTACTGATGGGTTTTATTGAGTTTGACCAATTTCAGTTTGACACATGTATGTTCGTTTTTATCTTCAATAATTGTGGTATCATGTTGAAGAATACCTGATAAGAGTGCTACAAATAGGTTTTTATGAGTTTGACACATGTATGTTTTTATCTTCAATAATTGTGGTATCATGTTGAAGAATACATCATAAGAGTGCTGCAGATAGGTTTTTATGAGTTTGACACATGTATGTTTTTTATCTTCAATAATTGTGGTATCATGTTGAAGAATACCTGATAAGAGTGCTACAGATAGGTTTTTATGAGTTTGACACATGTATGTTTTTATCTTCAATAATTGTGGTATCATGTTGAAGAATACCTAATAAGAGTGCTACAGATAGGTTTTATTGAGTTTGACACATGTATGTTTTTATCTTCAATAATTGTGGTATCATGTTGAAGAATACCTAATAAGAGTGCTACAGATAGGTTTTATTGAGTTTGACACATGTATGTTTTTATCTTCAATAATTGTGGTATCATGTTGAAGAATACCTAATAAGAGTGCTACAGATAGGTTTTATTGAGTTTGACACATGTATGTTTTTATCTTCAATAATTGTGGTATCATGTTGAAGAATACCTAATAAGAGTGCTACAGATAGGTTTTATTGAGTTTGACACATGTATGTTTTTATCTTCAATAATTGTGGTATCATGTTGAAGAATACCTAATAAGAGTGCTACAGATAGGTTTTATTGAGTTTGACACATGTATGTTTTTATCTTCAATAATTGTGGTATCATGTTGAAGAATACCTAATAAGAGTGCTACAGATAGGTTTTATTGAGTTTGACACATGTATGTTTTTATCTTCAATAATTGTGGTATCATGTTGAAGAATACCTAATAGGAGTGCTACAGATAGGTTTTATTGAGTTTGACTAATTTCAGTTTGACACATGTATGTTTGTTTTTACCTTCAATAATTGTGGTATCATGTTGAATAATACGTTATAAGAGTGCTACAGATAGGTTTTATTGAGTTTGACACATGTATGTTTTTATCTTCAATAATTGTGGTATCATGTTGAAGAATACCTGATAAGAGTGCTACAGATAGGTTTTATTGAGTTTGACACATGTAAGTTTTTATCTTCAATAGTTGTGGTATCATGTTGAAGAATATCTCATAAGAGTGCTACAGTTAGGTTTTATTGAGTTTGACCAATTTCAGTTTGACACATGTATGTTTGTTTTTATCTTCAATAATTGTGGTATCATGTTGAAGAATACCTGATAAGAGTGCTACAGATAGGTTTTATTGAGTTTGACCAATTTCAGTTTGACACATGTATGTTCGTTTTTATCTTCAATAATTGTGGTATCATGTTGAAGAATACCTGATAAGAGTGCTACAGATAGGTTTTATTGAGTTTGACTAATTTCAGTTTGACACATGTATGTTTGTTTTTACCGTCAATCATTGTGGTATCATGTTGAAGAATACCTCATAAGAGTGCTACAGATGGGTTTTATTGAGTTTGACCAATTTCAGTTTGACACATGTATGGTTTTATCTTCAATAATTGTGGTATCATGTTGAAGAATACCTGATAAGAGTGCTACAGATAGGTTTTATTGAGTTTGACTAATTTCAGTTTGACACATGTATGTTTGTTTTTACCGTCAATCATTGTGGTATCATGTTGAAGAATACCTCATAAGAGTGCTACAGATAGGTTTTATTGAGTTTGACCAATTTCAGTTTGACACATGTATGTTCCTTTTTATCTTCAATAATTGTGGTATCATGTTGAAGAATACCTGATAAGAGTGCTACAGATAGGTTTTATTGAGTTTGACACATGTATGTTCGTTTTTATCTTCAATAATTGTGGTATCATGTTGAAGAATACGTGATAAGAGTGCTACAGATAGGTTTTATTGAGTTTCACACATGTATGTTTTTATCTTCAATAATTGTGGTATCATGTTGAAGAATACCTGATAAGAGTGCTGCAGATAGGTTTTATTGAGTTTGACACATGTATGTTTTTATCTTCAATAATTGTGGTATCATGTTGAAGAATACCTGATAAGAGTGCTACAGATAGGTTTTATTGAGTTTGACACATGTATGTTTTTATCTTCAATAATTGTGGTATCATGTTGAAGAATACCTGATAAGAGTGCTACAGATAGGTTTTATTGAGTTTGACACATGTATGTTTTTATCTTCAATAATTGTGGTATCATGTTGAAGAATACCTGATAAGAGTGCTACAGATAGGTTTTATTGAGTTTCACACATGTATCTTTTTATCTTCAATAATTGTGGTATCATGTTGAAGAATACCTGATAAGAGTGCTACAGATAGGTTTTATTGAGTTTGACACATGTATGTTTTTATCTTCAATAATTGTGGTATCATGTTGAAGAATACCTGAAAAGAGTGCTACATATAGGTTTTATTGAGTTTGACACATGTATGTTTTTATCTTCAATAATTGTGGTATCATGTTGAAGAATACCTGAAAAGAGAGCTACAGATAGGTTTTATTGAGTTTGACACATGTATGTTTTTATCTTCAATAATTGTGGTACAATGTTGAAGAATACCTGATAAGAGTGCAGCAGATAGGTTTTATTGAGTTTGACCAATTTCAGTTTGACACATGTATGTTTTTATCTTCATTAATTGTGGTATCATGTTGAAGAATACGTGATAAGAGTGCTACAAATAGGTTTTATTGAGTTTGACCAATTTCAGTTTGACACATGTATGTTCGTTTTTATCTTCAATAATTGTGGTATCATGTTGAAGAATACCTGATAAGAGTGCTACAGATAGGTTTTATTGAGTTTGACCATTTCAGTTTGACACATGTATGTTCGTTTTTATCTTCAATAATTGTGGTATCATGTTGAAGAATACCTGATAAGAGTGCTACAGATAGGTTTTATTGAGTTTGACACATGTATGTTTTTATCTTCAATAATTGTGGCATCATGTTGAAGAATACCTGAAAAGAGTGCTACATATAGGTTTTATTGAGTTTGACACATGTATGTTTTTATCTTCAATAATTGTGGTATCATGTTGAAGAATACCTGAAAAGAGAGCTACAGATAGGTTTTATTGAGTTTGACCAATTTCAGTTTGACACATGTATGTTTTTATCTTCAATAATTGTGGTATCATGTTGAAGAATACCTGAAAAGAGTGCTACAGATAGGTTTTATTGAGTTTGACACATGTATGTTTTTATCTTCAATAATTGTGGTACCATGTTGATGAATACCTGATAAGAGTGGTGCAGATAGGTTTTATTGAGTTTGACCAATTTCAGTTTGACATATGTATGTTTTTATCTTCAATAATTGTGGTATCATGTTGAAGAATACCTGATAAGATTGCTACTGATGGGTTTTATTGAGTTTGACCAATTTCAGTTTGACACATGTATGTTCGTTTTTATCTTCAATAATTGTGGTATCATGTTGAAGAATACCTGATAAGAGTGCTACAAATAGGTTTTTATGAGTTTGACACATGTATGTTTTTATCTTCAATAATTGTGGTATCATGTTGAAGAATACATCATAAGAGTGCTGCAGATAGGTTTTTATGAGTTTGACACATGTATGTTTTTTATCTTCAATAATTGTGGTATCATGTTGAAGAATACCTGATAAGAGTGCTACAGATAGGTTTTTATGAGTTTGACACATGTATGTTTTTATCTTCAATAATTGTGGTATCATGTTGAAGAATACCTAATAAGAGTGCTACAGATAGGTTTTATTGAGTTTGACACATGTATGTTTTTATCTTCAATAATTGTGGTATCATGTTGAAGAATACCTAATAAGAGTGCTACAGATAGGTTTTATTGAGTTTGACACATGTATGTTTTTATCTTCAATAATTGTGGTATCATGTTGAAGAATACCTAATAAGAGTGCTACAGATAGGTTTTATTGAGTTTGACACATGTATGTTTTTATCTTCAATAATTGTGGTATCATGTTGAAGAATACCTAATAAGAGTGCTACAGATAGGTTTTATTGAGTTTGACACATGTATGTTTTTATCTTCAATAATTGTGGTATCATGTTGAAGAATACCTAATAAGAGTGCTACAGATAGGTTTTATTGAGTTTGACACATGTATGTTTTTATCTTCAATAATTGTGGTATCATGTTGAAGAATACCTAATAAGAGTGCTACAGATAGGTTTTATTGAGTTTGACACATGTATGTTTTTATCTTCAATAATTGTGGTATCATGTTGAAGAATACCTAATAGGAGTGCTACAGATAGGTTTTATTGAGTTTGACTAATTTCAGTTTGACACATGTATGTTTGTTTTTACCTTCAATAATTGTGGTATCATGTTGAATAATACGTTATAAGAGTGCTACAGATAGGTTTTATTGAGTTTGACACATGTATGTTTTTATCTTCAATAATTGTGGTATCATGTTGAAGAATACCTGATAAGAGTGCTACAGATAGGTTTTATTGAGTTTGACACATGTAAGTTTTTATCTTCAATAGTTGTGGTATCATGTTGAAGAATATCTCATAAGAGTGCTACAGTTAGGTTTTATTGAGTTTGACCAATTTCAGTTTGACACATGTATGTTTGTTTTTATCTTCAATAATTGTGGTATCATGTTGAAGAATACCTGATAAGAGTGCTACAGATAGGTTTTATTGAGTTTGACCAATTTCAGTTTGACACATGTATGTTCGTTTTTATCTTCAATAATTGTGGTATCATGTTGAAGAATACCTGATAAGAGTGCTACAGATAGGTTTTATTGAGTTTGACTAATTTCAGTTTGACACATGTATGTTTGTTTTTACCGTCAATCATTGTGGTATCATGTTGAAGAATACCTCATAAGAGTGCTACAGATGGGTTTTATTGAGTTTGACCAATTTCAGTTTGACACATGTATGGTTTTATCTTCAATAATTGTGGTATCATGTTGAAGAATACCTGATAAGAGTGCTACAGATAGGTTTTATTGAGTTTGACTAATTTCAGTTTGACACATGTATGTTTGTTTTTACCGTCAATCATTGTGGTATCATGTTGAAGAATACCTCATAAGAGTGCTACAGATAGGTTTTATTGAGTTTGACCAATTTCAGTTTGACACATGTATGTTCCTTTTTATCTTCAATAATTGTGGTATCATGTTGAAGAATACCTGATAAGAGTGCTACAGATAGGTTTTATTGAGTTTGACACATGTATGTTCGTTTTTATCTTCAATAATTGTGGTATCATGTTGAAGAATACGTGATAAGAGTGCTACAGATAGGTTTTATTGAGTTTCACACATGTATGTTTTTATCTTCAATAATTGTGGTATCATGTTGAAGAATACCTGATAAGAGTGCTGCAGATAGGTTTTATTGAGTTTGACACATGTATGTTTTTATCTTCAATAATTGTGGTATCATGTTGAAGAATACCTGATAAGAGTGCTACAGATAGGTTTTATTGAGTTTGACACATGTATGTTTTTATCTTCAATAATTGTGGTATCATGTTGAAGAATACCTGATAAGAGTGCTACAGATAGGTTTTATTGAGTTTGACACATGTATGTTTTTATCTTCAATAATTGTGGTATCATGTTGAAGAATACCTGATAAGAGTGCTACAGATAGGTTTTATTGAGTTTCACACATGTATCTTTTTATCTTCAATAATTGTGGTATCATGTTGAAGAATACCTGATAAGAGTGCTACAGATAGGTTTTATTGAGTTTGACACATGTATGTTTTTATCTTCAATAATTGTGGTATCATGTTGAAGAATACCTGAAAAGAGTGCTACATATAGGTTTTATTGAGTTTGACACATGTATGTTTTTATCTTCAATAATTGTGGTATCATGTTGAAGAATACCTGAAAAGAGAGCTACAGATAGGTTTTATTGAGTTTGACACATGTATGTTTTTATCTTCAATAATTGTGGTACAATGTTGAAGAATACCTGATAAGAGTGCAGCAGATAGGTTTTATTGAGTTTGACCAATTTCAGTTTGACACATGTATGTTTTTATCTTCATTAATTGTGGTATCATGTTGAAGAATACGTGATAAGAGTGCTACAAATAGGTTTTATTGAGTTTGACCAATTTCAGTTTGACACATGTATGTTCGTTTTTATCTTCAATAATTGTGGTATCATGTTGAAGAATACCTGATAAGAGTGCTACAGATAGGTTTTATTGAGTTTGACCATTTCAGTTTGACACATGTATGTTCGTTTTTATCTTCAATAATTGTGGTATCATGTTGAAGAATACCTGATAAGAGTGCTACAGATAGGTTTTATTGAGTTTGACACATGTATGTTTTTATCTTCAATAATTGTGGTATCATGTTGAAGAATACCTGAAAAGAGTGCTACATATAGGTTTTATTGAGTTTGACACATGTATGTTTTTATCTTCAATAATTGTGGTATCATGTTGAAGAATACCTGAAAAGAGAGCTACAGATAGGTTTTATTGAGTTTGACCAATTTCAGTTTGACACATGTATGTTTTTATCTTCAATAATTGTGGTATCATGTTGAAGAATACCTGAAAAGAGTGCTACAGATAGGTTTTATTGAGTTTGACACATGTATGTTTTTATCTTCAATAATTGTGGTACCATGTTGATGAATACCTGATAAGAGTGCAGCAGATAGGTTTTATTGAGTTTGACCAATTTCAGTTTGACATATGTATGTTTTTATCTTCAATAATTGTGGTATCATGTTGAAGAATACCTGATAAGATTGCTACTGATGGGTTTTATTGAGTTTGACCAATTTCAGTTTGACACATGTATGTTCGTTTTTATCTTCAATAATTGTGGTATCATGTTGAAGAATACCTGATAAGAGTGCTACAAATAGGTTTTTATGAGTTTGACACATGTATGTTTTTATCTTCAATAATTGTGGTATCATGTTGAAGAATACATCATAAGAGTGCTGCAGATAGGTTTTTATGAGTTTGACACATGTATGTTTTTTATCTTCAATAATTGTGGTATCATGTTGAAGAATACCTGATAAGAGTGCTACAGATAGGTTTTTATGAGTTTGACACATGTATGTTTTTATCTTCAATAATTGTGGTATCATGTTGAAGAATACATCATAAGAGTGCTGCAGATAGGTTTTTATAAGTTTGACACATGTATGTTTTTATCTTCAATAATTGTGGTATCATGTTGAAGAATACGTGATAAGAGTGCTACAGATAGGTTTTATTGAGTTTGACTAATTTCAGTTTGACGCATGTATGTTCGTTTTTATCTTCAATAAATGTGGTATCATGTTGAAGAATACGTGATAAGAGTGCTGCAGATAGGTTTTATTGAGTTTGACACTTGTATGTTTTTATCTTCAATAATTGTGGTATCATGTTGAAGAATACCTGATAAGAGTGCTGCAGATAGGTTTTATTGAGTTTGACACATGTATGTTTTTATCTTCAATAATTGTGGTATCATGTTGAAGAATACCTGATAAGAGTGCTACAGATAGGTTTTATTGAGTTTGACACATGTATGTTCGTTTTTATCTTCAATAATTGTGGTATCATGTTGAAGAATACGTGATAAGAGTGCTACAGATAGGTTTTATTGAGTTTCACACATGTATGTTTTTATCTTCAATAATTGTGGTATCATGTTGAAGAATACCTGATAAGAGTGCTGCAGATAGGTTTTATTGAGTTTGACACATGTATGTTTTTATCTTCAATAATTGTGGTATCATGTTGAAGAATACCTGATAAGAGTGCTACAGATAGGTTTTATTGAGTTTGACACATGTATGTTTTTATCTTCAATAATTGTGGTATCATGTTGAAGAATACCTGATAAGAGTGCTACAGATAGGTTTTATTGAGTTTGACACATGTATGTTTTTATCTTCAATAATTGTGGTATCATGTTGAAGAATACCTGATAAGAGTGCTACAGATAGGTTTTATTGAGTTTCACACATGTATCTTTTTATCTTCAATAATTGTGGTATCATGTTGAAGAATACCTGATAAGAGTGCTACAGATAGGTTTTATTGAGTTTGACACATGTATGTTTTTATCTTCAATAATTGTGGTATCATGTTGAAGAATACCTGAAAAGAGTGCTACATATAGGTTTTATTGAGTTTGACACATGTATGTTTTTATCTTCAATAATTGTGGTATCATGTTGAAGAATACCTGAAAAGAGAGCTACAGATAGGTTTTATTGAGTTTGACACATGTATGTTTTTATCTTCAATAATTGTGGTACAATGTTGAAGAATACCTGATAAGAGTGCAGCAGATAGGTTTTATTGAGTTTGACCAATTTCAGTTTGACACATGTATGTTTTTATCTTCATTAATTGTGGTATCATGTTGAAGAATACGTGATAAGAGTGCTACAAATAGGTTTTATTGAGTTTGACCAATTTCAGTTTGACACATGTATGTTCGTTTTTATCTTCAATAATTGTGGTATCATGTTGAAGAATACCTGATAAGAGTGCTACAGATAGGTTTTATTGAGTTTGACCATTTCAGTTTGACACATGTATGTTCGTTTTTATCTTCAATAATTGTGGTATCATGTTGAAGAATACCTGATAAGAGTGCTACAGATAGGTTTTATTGAGTTTGACACATGTATGTTTTTATCTTCAATAATTGTGGTATCATGTTGAAGAATACCTGAAAAGAGTGCTACATATAGGTTTTATTGAGTTTGACACATGTATGTTTTTATCTTCAATAATTGTGGTATCATGTTGAAGAATACCTGAAAAGAGAGCTACAGATAGGTTTTATTGAGTTTGACCAATTTCAGTTTGACACATGTATGTTTTTATCTTCAATAATTGTGGTATCATGTTGAAGAATACCTGAAAAGAGTGCTACAGATAGGTTTTATTGAGTTTGACACATGTATGTTTTTATCTTCAATAATTGTGGTACCATGTTGATGAATACCTGATAAGAGTGCAGCAGATAGGTTTTATTGAGTTTGACCAATTTCAGTTTGACATATGTATGTTTTTATCTTCAATAATTGTGGTATCATGTTGAAGAATACCTGATAAGATTGCTACTGATGGGTTTTATTGAGTTTGACCAATTTCAGTTTGACACATGTATGTTCGTTTTTATCTTCAATAATTGTGGTATCATGTTGAAGAATACCTGATAAGAGTGCTACAAATAGGTTTTTATGAGTTTGACACATGTATGTTTTTATCTTCAATAATTGTGGTATCATGTTGAAGAATACATCATAAGAGTGCTGCAGATAGGTTTTTATGAGTTTGACACATGTATGTTTTTTATCTTCAATAATTGTGGTATCATGTTGAAGAATACCTGATAAGAGTGCTACAGATAGGTTTTTATGAGTTTGACACATGTATGTTTTTATCTTCAATAATTGTGGTATCATGTTGAAGAATACATCATAAGAGTGCTGCAGATAGGTTTTTATAAGTTTGACACATGTATGTTTTTATCTTCAATAATTGTGGTATCATGTTGAAGAATACGTGATAAGAGTGCTACAGATAGGTTTTATTGAGTTTGACTAATTTCAGTTTGACGCATGTATGTTCGTTTTTATCTTCAATAAATGTGGTATCATGTTGAAGAATACGTGATAAGAGTGCTGCAGATAGGTTTTATTGAGTTTGACACTTGTATGTTTTTATCTTCAATAATTGTGGTATCATGTTGAAGAATACGTGATAAGAGTGCTGCAGATAGGTTTTATTGAGTTTGACTAATTTCAGTTTGACACATGTATGTTCGTTTTTATCTTCAATAAATGTGGTATCATATTGAAGAATACGTGATAAGAGTGCTGCAGATAGGTTTTATTGAGTTTGACTAATTTCAGTTTGACACATGTATGTTCGTTTTTATCTTCAATAAATGTGGTATCATGTTGAAGAATACCTGATAAGAGTGCTACAGATAGGTTTTATTGAGTTTGACCAATTTCAGTTTGACACATGTATGTTTTTATCTTCAATAATTGTGGTATCATGTTGAAGAATACGTGATAAGAGTGCTGCAGATAGGTTTTATTGAGTTTGACTAATTTCAGTTTGACACATGTATGTTCGATTTTATCTTCAATAAATGTGGTATCATGTTGAAGAATACGTGATAAGAGTGCTGCAGATAGGTTTTATTGAGTTTGACTAATTTCAGTTTGACACATGTATGTTCGTTTTTATCTTCAATAATTGTGGTATCATGTTGAAGAATACCTGATAAGAGTGCTACAGATAGGTTTTATTGAGTTTGACTAATTTCAGTTTGACACATGTATGTTCGATTTTATCTTCAATAAATGTGGTATCATGTTGAAGAATACGTGATAAGAGTGCTGCAGATAGGTTTTATTGAGTTTGACTAATTTCAGTTTGACACATGTATGTTCGTTTTTATCTTCAATAATTGTGGTATCATGTTGAAGAATACCTGATAAGAGTGCTGCAGATAGGTTTTATTGAGTTTGACTAATTTCAGTTTGACACATGTATGTTCGTTTTTATCTTCAATAAATGTGGTATCATGTTGAAGAATACGTGATAAGAGTGCTGCAGATAGGTTTTATTGAGTTTGACTAATTTCAGTTTGACACATGTATGTTCGTTTTTATCTTCAATAATTGTGGTATAAAGATGGCCAAGATATACATATTACGTAATCAATTTCTGTCACTTTTGTAAATATAAAACTTTAAGGAGAAAAATCTAAGCACTACAGGATTCAGTTTTATAGGTTTTATGATATTAACTGTTAAACATTTTAATTCTTTAACAATGGTATAATGCTGAAGCCTCCAGTTCTAATGGTATTTTTTTCAGGATTTAAAAAATGTATTCAATCTCACAGCACAATTTTAAGAAAGAAATATTAATGTGTTATGTTTCAGTTAAACAGATCAATAGGCAGCTGATTGCAGTATTCCAGTTCATCATGTCTGTTGGAGCTGGATTTACTTTTGGTTTTCTTGGCACAGAATTGATAGTTGGAGATTTAGATTTTGGTTTTAGACTACTTTTAGGAGTTATGTGTGCCCTAATCATAGCCTTGGCAGAGATATATTTCTTAGCCAAGAAACTTGCTGAAGATGTATTCCCATCATCATCTTCATTTAAACAACATCAAGATTAAATGTTGCTTTTAGCTCTCATTCCAGTTTTTAAGAAAGTCTTTTTGTAGGAGGTTTATAAATTTTATATATACCTCTTTGTAGATTCTGATTTTCTTCATATATGCATCTTTCATTGTTATAATTTACACACTTTACAATTTATGTACATATACATTTTTTAAGCTTTAATTAAAAATATGAAATCATTTTTTACATCTTTTTTGTTTAAATTATATGTTAAAAAAAGTAAGAAATCGTCTTATTATATTTTAAGTAATTTTTGTGAATTCTCTTCATTAACTACATTGTGCTTAATTCTATTTAGGCAAGTATTTAAACGTTATTTATCATTATTGTTTATATACTCAAATTAAAATTATTTTGAAGAATTAAAACATATTCCAATGTACTTTCACATTTATTTGGTAAAAATATTTTTCTTCTGGTAGCCTATGTATTATAAATGAATTTTTTTTTAAATGTAATTTAATTTCATTGCGTTTAATTGTTGTACAATGCTTTCTCATTAAAATTAGGGAGGTTGATCAACTAAAAGGGCTTTCAGGTAGGACAACTATGAAGGCTATTCATGAAGTCATTTATGTAACTATCAGCATAGCATGATTGTGAGCGAGGCTAGAACATTCATCTGGTGTCTGTGTCTTGATACGCAGTATGATTCCAGATATAGTAGAGTGTAAATGGTGTTCTTCTACACTGCTTACTGAATTTCTTTAAAATGTGTGCTGTATTAAATAATAACACAAATGTCTATTTGGTGTTCAGCATTATATTTTCAGTAATCTACAAACCAATTGACTTTCACACCAACTTTATGGCGTGTGTGCATGCGTGCGTGGATTAAATGAGTGAAGGCAATAAAGTAGTATTAATTATATAAAATAAATGTGGAAATTAAACTAAAAAATGTTTAATGATAACACAGTTGCTACATGTTGCACATTGTTGATTCCATTCATGAGCTCATTGAGGGGGAGGACTTTGGATATGAGGTATTACTCGCCATAAAGTCCAAATCTGGTGATGAACAATTACATTGGTCAACAAAAAAATTCTTTTTTTTCTGTCCTAGACATGTTGTTGTGTGGTCCTAGAGGTATATTTGTGCTGATTCTGAATCTGGGCACATATTTTTCAATCACATGTAGTTTTCTTAGGACAAAATGGATTATTAAATGGGTGTAGAAGGGAATGATAAATAAAATGTGAATATAAATTTTTTTTTAATGTGTAAAAGTGGATATTTACTTGAGAATTTCTAGCATATTTATCATCTGGCAAGTCCATTTTCAGTGACTTGCATGAGTCTGCTAACATGTTGGTGTTGAACTTTTCTTGGTACCATTTTTCCATGTGTAAAATATCCTGGGCAATCGCTCACTTTGTTCATCACTAACAGCGCCAAGGTTTGGCAGAAAAAAGTCCAGGTGTGAGTCAAAGAATTGAATTTTGAAAGATACATTGCAGCCCATGTTTTGGTACAATTTAATTAGATTAGCCACCAGATCGCAATAATTTTCAGCAATATCTCTTAAAAAATGTTTAACTAGATTTTTGAATGCGTTCCACGTGCTTCTTCACGTTGAACTCAATTGCTGTTGAAATTGCGAATACTTCCGCACTTCCCTAATCTGAGGTCCAATGAAAATTCATTCTTTGATATTTGCCTCACTGAATTTCAAGAATTTTTGTTTCAAATAAGTAAAAACCAGCACCATTTTTTCTATGGCTTTCACAAAGTTTTTAAAAAATCACAATTTAATATGTAGAGGTGGTAAAAGAACATTTTTTGGATTGGCCAATGGCTGAAAAAGGACAATTTTGAATCCAGGAACGAGTAATAACTTTTCTATCCCACTTGGAGATGAAGCGTAGTAAAAATGCAATAACGTTCAAGTTGTTACAAATTTTCCACTTATATTTATCATAGTGAATGTTTCAAAAAGTAACTGTATATTCTTGTAAAAATGTTTCATGTCAGTACCATGAGCTAATGTATCAAGGTAAGTTTATTTCCACTATGTAAGAGAACAGCTTTTAAACTTACTTTCGAGGTATCAATGAACAATCGCCAATCATCTGTGTTGTATTCAAAATTAACGACAATCCATTATAGAGAAAACATCATTGCAAAAAATAAGATGGTTCACTTGAGACAAAAATAATTTAAATGTAGATTACCGGGGGGTAGAAAATGTTTTTACCCCCAATCCCATTTATGGACATTTCATATTTCCCCAAAAATTTAGGAACAAATAGATAGAGGCTTATGAGCTTACGTAAACTCTATATGTAATACTGTAGTAATAATTTTGCCACTGAAATGCCAAATATTGCCCATTAAAAGACATTCCATTCAGTTGTGATTCTAATTTTACTTTAAAATTGTCAGGGGCAGATTTGATTTTTTTTCGAATGGGCATCGCTGTTGTGAGAAGTGCTACAGGGAGATGTGTCAATGAAAATACATGTCTGAACACCATCAACTAAAGTAATTTGGAAAGTGTTGGGTAGTTTTGTTATTTTATCTGTTGTAATAGACACTAAAGGTGATTTGTGTTACTTAAAAAATCTAAAGTTTTTTACTTCATTGTAAAAACTGTTTTTTCTGAATTCTCTATGAAATTCCCAGGAATGGTTGAGTTCACCATTATCAACATTATTTAAATCATTTAGACTCAACAGCTTTTCAAAAAACTTGCCCCCTTTACTTTCTTTAATGGAAGTGTAAGCTGTCCTACCTATCGTAAGCACAATCTTCTCAAGTTCGTTGATTCCTTTTTCTTTAATTTTTAATGACTCCGAAAAGTAACAACACCATTTATGAGCACTATATTTCACATGCTCAATTAAATGTCCTTTGACAATACAATTTTTTTTACTCTGGTTATCCTGAAGTAATTATTGGTCTTCTGGGAGAGAAAACTGACCATAAGAATATGTTTCCAAAACTGTTACAACTTTAGGCACAATTTTTGAATTTGTAATACGCGGAACACACTTGATCATTCCTGATTCTTCAATAAGCCAAGGCATTAGACTACATATTTATGTTCGGATTTGCTAATTCTAATAAGTTTGAGTTTTGCTTCAAATTCCTCTATTTCTAGAGTGTTTGTACAGGAAACGGTTCCAGTATACTTGATTTCTTTCTCTGGCGGCTTGGTTTGATTCTTTCGTAAATTTTCAGTAAATTTCTCGTTTAGCCTTAAAATTGCCTGCTTTATAGATGATAGTTGAGTTTTAATATCTATATTACTTTTTTATATAGGCTAATGACAGATCACACAATTAATTCATGCTTTTTTAAAAAAGCATAATTTAATTGTCTGTGATCTGTCATTAGCCTATATAAAACATTGATAGTTATTAAGATACATTAAATAAAAATATCATATTACTATCGACTTGAACAGACATATTAAGTAGGCCTATATCAGTAGGAAACATGGGACTATCAACTTGAACAGACATATTAAGTAGGCCTATATCAGTAGGAAACATGGGACTATCAACTTTAACAGACACATTAAGTAGGCCTATATCAGTAGGAAACATGGAACTATCAACTTGAACAGGCACATTAAGTAGGCCTATATCAGTAGGAAACATGGGACTATCAACTTTAACAGACACATTAAGTAGGCCTATATCAGTAGGAAACATGAAACTATCAACTTGAACAGACATATTAAGTAGGCCTATATCAGTAGGAAACATGGGACTATCAACTTTAACAGACACATTAAGTAGGCCTATATCAGTAGGAAACATGGAACTATCAACTTGAACAGGCACATTAAGTAGGCCTATATCAGTAGGAAACATGGGACTATCAACTTTAACAGACACATTAAGTAGGCCTATATCAGTAGGAAACATGGAACTATCAACTTGAACAGACACATTAAGTAGGCCTATATCAGTAGGAAACATGGGACTATCAACTTGAACAGACACATTAAGTAGGCCTATATCAGTAGGAAACATGGGACTATCAACTTGAACAGACACATTAAGTAGGCCTATATCAGTAGGAAACATGGGACTATCAACTTGAACAGACACATTAAGTAGGCCTATATCAGTAGGAAACATGGGACTATCAACTTGAACAGACACATTAAGTAGGCCTATATCAGTAGGAAACATGGGACTATCAACTTGAACAGACATATTAAATAGGCCTATATCAGTAGGAAACATGGAACTATCAACTTGAACAGACACATTAAGTAGGCCTATATCAGTAGGAAACATGGGACTATCAACTTTAACAGACACATTAAGTAGGCCTATATCAGTAGGAAACATGGGACTATCAACTTGAACAGACACATTAAGTAGGCCTATATCAGTAGGAAACATGGAACTATCAACTTGAACAGACATATTAAGTAGGCCTATATCAGTAGGAAACATGGGACTATCAACTTGAACAGACACATTAAGTAGGCCTATATCAGTAGGAAACATGGAACTATCAACTTGAACAGACATATTAAGTAGGCCTATATCAGTAGGAAACATGGGACTATCAACTTGAACAGACACATTAAGTAGGCCTATATCAGTAGGAAACATGGAACTATCAACTTGAACAGACATATTAAGTAGGCCTATATCAGTAGGAAACATGGGACTATCAACTTGAACAGACACATTAAGTAGGCCTATATCAGTAGGAAACATGGGACTATCAACTTGAACAGACACATTAAGTAGGCCTATATCAGTAGGAAACATGGGACTATTAACTTGAACAGACATATTAAGTAGGCCTATATCAGTAGGAAACATGGAACTATCAACTTGAACAGACACATTAAGTAGGCCTATATCAGTAGGAAACATGGGACTATCAACTTGAACAGACATATTAAGTAGGCCTATATCAGTAGGAAACATGGGACTATCAACTTGAACAGACACATTAAGTAGGCCTATATCAGTAGGAAACATGGGACTATCAACTTGAACAGACACATTAAGTAGGCCTATATCAGTAGGAAACATGGGACTATCAACTTGAACAGACATATTAAGTAGGCCTATATCAGTAGGAAACATGGGACTATCAACTTGAACAGACACATTAAGTAGGCCTATATCAGTAGGAAACATGGGACTATCAACTTGAACAGACACATTAAGTAGGCCTATATCAGTAGGAAACATGGGACTATCAACTTGAACAGACACATTAAGTAGGCCTATATCAGTAGGAAACATGGGACTATCAACTTGAACAGACATATTAAGTAGGCCTATATCAGTAGGAAACATGGGACTATCAACTTGAACAGACACATTAAGTATGCCTATATCAGTAGGAAACATGGGACTATCAACTTGAACAGACACATTAAGTAGGCCTATATCAGTAGGAAACATGGGACTATCAACTTTAACAGACACATTAAGTAGGCCTATATCAGTAGGAAACATGGGACTATCAACTTGAACAGACATATTAAGTAGGCCTATATCAGTAGGAAACATGGGACTATCAACTTGAATAGACACATTAAGTAGGCCTATATCAGTAGGAAACATGGGACTATCAACTTGAACAGACACATTAAGTAGGCCTATATCAGTAGGAAACATGGGACTATCAACTTGAACAGACATATTAAGTAGGCCTATATCAGTAGGAAACATGGGACTATCAACTTGAACAGACACATTAAGTAGGCCTATATCAGTAGGAAACATGGAACTATCAACTTGAACAGACACATTAAGTAGGCCTATATCAGTAGGAAACATGGGACTATCAACTTGAACAGACACATTAAGTAGGCCTATATCAGTAGGAAACATGGGACTATCAACTTGAACAGACACATTAAGTAGGCCTATATCAGTAGGAAACATGGGACTATCAACTTGAACAGACACATTAAGTAGGCCTATATCAGTAGGAAACATGGGACTATCAACTTGAACAGACATATTAAGTAGGCCTATATCAGTAGGAAACATGGGACTATCAACTTGAACAGACACATTAAGTATGCCTATATCAGTAGGAAACATGGGACTATCAACTTGAACAGACACATTAAGTAGGCCTATATCAGTAGGAAACATGGGACTATCAACTTGAACAGACACATTAAGTAGGCCTATATCAGTAGGAAACATGGGACTATCAACTTGAACAGACATATTAAGTAGGCCTATATCAGTAGGAAACATGGGACTATCAACTTGAATAGACACATTAAGTAGGCCTATATCAGTAGGAAACATGGGACTATCAACTTGAACAGACACATTAAGTAGGCCTATATCAGTAGGAAACATGGGACTATCAACTTGAACAGACATATTAAGTAGGCCTATATCAGTAGGAAACATGGGACTATCAACTTTAACAGACACATTAAGTAGGCCTATATCAGTAGGAAACATGGGACTATCAACTTGAACAGACATATTAAGTAGGCCTATATCAGTAGGAAACATGGGACTATCAACTTGAATAGACACATTAAGTAGGCCTATATCAGTAGGAAACATGGGACTATCAACTTGAACAGACACATTAAGTAGGCCTATATCAGTAGGAAACATGGGACTATCAACTTGAACAGACATATTAAGTAGGCCTATATCAGTAGGAAACATGGGACTATCAACTTGAACAGACACATTAAGTAGGCTTATATCAGTAGGAAACATGGGACTATCAACTTGAACAGACACATTAAGTAGGCCTATATCAGTAGGAAACATGGGACTATCAACTTGAACAGACACATTAAGTAGGCCTATATCAGTAGGAAACATGGGACTATCAACTTGAACAGACATATTAAGTAGGCCTATATCAGTAGGAAACATGGGACTATCAACTTGAACAGACACATTAAGTAGGCCTATATCAGTAGGAAACATGGGACTATCAACTTGAACAGACACATTAAGTAGGCCTATATCAGTAGGAAACATGGGACTATCAACTTGAACAGACGCATTAAGTAGGCCTATATCAGTAGGAAACATGGGACTATCAACTTGAACAGACACATTAAGTAGGCCTATATCAGTAGGAAACATGGGACTATCAACTTGAACAGACATATTAAGTAGGCCTATATCAGTAGGAAACATGGGACTATCAACTTGAACAGACACATTAAGTAGGCCTATATCAGTAGGAAACATGGGACTATCAACTTGAACAGACATATTAAGTAGGCCTATATCAGTAGGAAACATGGGACTATCAACTTGAACAGACACATTAAGTAGGCCTATATCAGTAGGAAACATGGGACTATCAACTTGAACAGACACATTAAGTATGCCTATATCAGTAGGAAACATGGGACTATCAACTTGAACAGACACATTAAGTAGGCCTATATCAGTAGGAAACATGGGACTATCAACTTTAACAGACACATTAAGTAGGCCTATATCAGTAGGAAACATGGGACTATCAACTTGAACAGACATATTAAGTAGGCCTATATCAGTAGGAAACATGGGACTATCAACTTGAATAGACACATTAAGTAGGCCTATATCAGTAGGAAACATGGGACTATCAACTTGAACAGACACATTAAGTAGGCCTATATCAGTAGGAAACATGGGACTATCAACTTGAACAGACATATTAAGTAGGCCTATATCAGTAGGAAACATGGGACTATCAACTTGAACAGACACATTAAGTAGGCCTATATCAGTAGGAAACATGGGACTATCAACTTGAACAGACACATTAAGTAGGCCTATATCAGTAGGAAACATGGGACTATCAACTTGAACAGACATATTAAGTAGGCCTATATCAGTAGGAAACATGGGACTATCAACTTGAACAGACACATTAAGTAGGCTTATATCAGTAGGAAACATGGGACTATCAACTTGAACAGACACATTAAGTAGGCCTATATCAGTAGGAAACATGGGACTATCAACTTGAACAGACACATTAAGTAGGCCTATATCAGTAGGAAACATGGGACTATCAACTTGAACAGACATATTAAGTAGGCCTATATCAGTAGGAAACATGGGACTATCAACTTGAACAGACACATTAAGTAGGCCTATATCAGTAGGAAACATGGGACTATCAACTTGAACAGACACATTAAGTAGGCCTATATCAGTAGGAAACATGGGACTATCAACTTGAACAGACACATTAAGTAGGCCTATATCAGTAGGAAACATGGGACTATCAACTTGAACAGACACATTAAGTAGGCCTATATCAGTAGGAAACATGGGACTATCAACTTGAACAGACACATTAAGTAGGCCTATATCAGTAGGAAACATGGGACTATCAACTTGAACAGACACATTAAGTAGGCCTATATCAGTAGGAAACATGGGACTATCAACTTGAACAGACACATTAAGTAGGCCTATATCAGTAGGAAACATGGGACTATCAACTTGAACAGACACATTATGTAGGCCTATATCAGTAGGAAACATGGGACTATCAACTTGAACAGACACATTAAGTAGGCCTATATCAGTAGGAAACATGGGACTATCAACTTGAACAGACACATTAAGTAGGCCTATATCAGTAGGAAACATGGGACTATCAACTTGAACAGACACATTAAGTAGGCCTATATCAGTAGGAAACATGGGACTATCAACTTGAACAGACACATTATGTAGGCCTATATCAGTAGGAAACATGGGACTATCAACTTGAACAGACACATTAAGTAGGCCTATATCAGTAGGAAACATGGGACTATCAACTTGAACAGACACATTAAGTAGGCATATATCAGTAGGAAACATGGGACTATCAACTTGAACAGACACATTAAGTAGGCCTATATCAGTAGGAAACATGGTCTATCTTTATTTTCAACCCTTCTAATTTTATTAGAGGGCTTGTCAGGATCATCTTTCAGCTCATCTAAAGTCCTATTATAAGTCAAATCAATACCTTTAGGAACAAAAAATCCTGATATGCTGGCTTGATTTTTTTACATAGGTGGTTTACCTCCCATGTTTAGTTGATGTATGTGAGGCTAGTTTTATCATGCCG
Organism: Prosapia bicincta; assembly: GCA_036971475.1. Lineage (NCBI taxonomy): Eukaryota > Metazoa > Arthropoda > Insecta > Hemiptera > Cercopidae > Prosapia > Prosapia bicincta. The sequence continues at coordinate 248,783 of JBAIZL010000053.1, read as the reverse complement.
TCTCCGCCAACTCCAGTAAGCACAATCAATCTCTTCCTTGCTTTTAAATGTTGAGATCGTATAACTTCATTATTAAATAAATATTAAACATCTATAATAAAATAATAAATATTCACTAATTGTTATGAAACAAAACAAGCAAAACTGTGCCTAATGTTGCTAGGAGGTGAGAGGAAACAAAACACTTGGAGCTTTACAACTTCTAGTTTTAAAAAAATATTCACATTATATAGTTTCAATAATGACTATTAAACAAACAAATAAAAACTAATATGATTAATATACACTAAATCTCTTAATTTATTATGATATGAAACACCCGCAGTACATCGCCGAATGTTACTGGGAGGCAAGAGAAAACAAACTACTTAAAGCTTTACAACTTCTTGTTTTTAAAAAAATGTTCACATCATATAGTTTTAATAAAGACTATTAAACCAACAAATAAAAACTAATACACTCTAAATCTCTCAATTTATTACGATACGATAGACCCACAATACATCGTCGAATGTGAGGAGCCTGTTGGTTTTTGCCACGTCGGCTGTAATCTTGCGTTCGGAGCCATGTGTGGAGCCGAGCTGCTCCGTGCTGCCAAAAAGAGAACACGATACATTTTTAATTTTTGCTGAACTTTTATTATCTTATAACCTCTTTATATACATTGGTGGTTCTTCCATTTGAAGCATGAATCACTAAACTACTGGAAGAGCTTACTCTAGAACATACAACATAAAGCTGTACATGTGAGAAAAAGTCATCTCTCAAACCAATTTCAGCTATTTCTAAAGACTGTCTTTGTGATTTGTTAATTGTCATTGCAAAGCAAACTTTAACTGGAAATTCCATTCTTATAAATTAGGATGGATAATCTGATGGAATTAGTGGTATAAAAATAATCTTGCGAATTTACTTGTTCATTTATTATATCGTCGCTATTAAATTAAACTGTCATGCAAAAATTGAGTTTTTGGTGTCAAAAAATTCCAGTGACAGAAGAGATGAACCGGCAACTGGGATTAAAATAAAAAAATGCAAACAAACCATTTATAAGATAGAGGAAAAGAGGCAAATTCAATGAAAAAATTTTAGCAAAGAAGATGCAAAACTTCGGTGAGGAATAAGAGTCTAAAACTCAAGGAAGAGTGAACAAATGAAGCATAAAGTTTCCTTGCCACAACTGTAAACTAAAGTGCACTGAAAACATTGATGAAAACTATAGGAGAGAGGTTTTTGCAATGTTTTGGGGAATGGGAGATTTGCAAAGACAAAGAGAATTCATAAAAGATAGCACACAGGCCGTTGTTCCCAAGTATTAGAGGATTACATTTAATTGTGGAAGGGAAAGAGGTTCTAATCAATCATACTCGATAACCAATGATGGAGAAAGAATAAGGGTATGCAAACAATTATTTAAAAACTCTTTTGACCTATCGGACAGAGCTATTCGTACAACCTTTGAAAAAACAGACAAAAGCACAGGTTTGCTAAGCTTGGAAATGAGAGACAAGTTTGGAAAGGACTAAACGTTGGATAAAGAACTCGTGAAGAGTGCAAGAGTTCATATAGAAAAAATTCCCAGTATTTCTATTCCTTACTGCAGATCTCAAAGTTCTCGGGTGTGTATCAATGGTGGAAAATCTATCACCGAACTTCACAGAGATTATCTAAAAGAAAGAGAGGAGTCAAGCCTTACAGGAATTAGCTACTCCCAGTACTATTTTAAAGTCATACAACCTTTCTTTTTTCACACTGAAGAAAGATCGGTGTGAAGTTTGTCTTATTTACCAAAACACGAAACAAAATACAACAGAATATCAGAATAATATTCTAGAAAAAGACATGTCCAGATTGGAAAAGGAGAATGACAAGAAAACCACAGACTCAACCGTCCTAGCAGTATACCACTTGCAGGCAGTGCTGTCATGTCCGCAAGGGGAGGCGTCTTCTTTCTACTACATTTCAAAGATAGCCATTTACAATTAACCAATATCTGAACTGAAGGGCGACAAAACAGTACACTGTTACACTTGGGATAAGACACAAGAAAAAGTAGGCGTGACTGTGATTGGGAGCTGTGTGCTAAAATATCTGCGACATTTAAATGACAAAGGTGACTGTCAAATAGAGGTAGTCTTTCACAGCAATTGTTGTGGACAACAACAAAAATAACTTTATGTCAATGTACAACATTTAAAAACATAAAATCTATCACACAAATTTTTAGTAAAGAGCCACACCCAAAACGAGAGGGATTCAGCTCACTCAACCATTGAAGAAAAAGTTTAAAGAGCACTCCGAAGTAGACCGATATACTTACCTTTCCAATACACCATGGGCATGAAAAGTGGCAAGCCTAACCTGGTTCATGAGTCGAGTCATGAGGACGTTTTTCAAATAAAACCTCTGAAGGACTCCCAGATAATTTTATGTATGTCGGATATTCAAATGTTTAGAGTAATTAAAGATTATGTCAAATTTTATTTCAAAACATCCTATGAATCACATTCCTGGGAGGAGGTGTAGAAAAGGAATAATGAGAGCGTGAATCCTGTTCTGATGCAAGCTAAGCGTATCCTAAAGTTAGTTGCCAACTTTAGGGATAATACCATCAATTTATTCAGATTTCTATAAAAATTTGTAAAACTTAAAAATTACCAGCTAAAGGAAAGAACCATAATATGTTTATTGTTTAAAAAAATTAAGAAGCAATAAATTATTTTTCATTGAACTTAAATTTTTTTTCTGCCTAAAATAGGTAGAAGAATAGGTAAAAGAAGACGCCAGTATGACACAAAAGCAAATATTACACTGATTTTAAAGTCATACTGGCATATCTGCATATTCTCTTAATTCAAGCCATTTTCTATTTATTTGCAGCTACTACTTCAATATGCAGTAAGGTGGCTCTGAGGTGAACTAGATGGAAGTTAAAAGGAAAAACTCACATGCAAAAACTTTAAAGCACTCTGGTGAAAAAATGGCTGTTTAATTTCACGGCTACAATATTTTCTTAATTATTACATTTTTGCTATTACTTGCGACCAGACTTTTTGTTAACTAAAGGATGTTAAATTGTTAACTTGCACTTGGAGGAAATGTTTTTGTCTTACGACTTCTTCAACCTCGTAATTTTGCCGCTAGGAATGCTGCAGTCGTGCTTCCTCGGTACCATTTTTTTGAAAGGTAGAAGTGATGTGATCGAAGAGTATGTGTGATCTGTGCCGTGTTTGTTCATTTAGCAGTTGGCTAATGACTAATATTTTGGCATTAGAGCTGATGCCGCTTGATTTGTAAAGGTGTCAAAGGAATAGGGTAATCCATAGATTTAATTAATTAAGGTAGAGATCTAACTCTTGGAAGTTGTAGCTGAATGTAACTTAGCTCATGCAGTCAATGCAGGTTTTATAAAGTAGATACATAAGTAACAATTCATATGAAGAATGTTTCTAAAAAAACAACACGAAACTCAAGAAGGAACTCTTAGTCATAACTAATAAAACTCTTCCCTTGGTAACATTAATTTTAAAATGAGAAAACATCTTTTAATATTTATCTATGGCTATTAATGTATACAAAATTTTACCTGATATAGTATTTATTAAAGGAGAAATATAGACTGAGTGTTTAAAAATAAAATTTTGAGCCAGATTACCAGTCTGTTGAAATAGTTTAATAGTAAGTGAGCTTTTACAATAAATAACTTGATAAATTATTTCACTCTAATGATTTTTAGATTTTAAAGATAAGAGAAAAAGGTTTTGTAATTAGAATCGCACGTTTTTCTCACCCACAGACATTGACAAAAAAATTGCTCAGACCAGTGACATTTTGAATCCACATTTAAAATCCAAATGTCAGGTATTTGTAGTAGAATTATAAATGTATAAAACTTACTACTAGCTAGTCGATCTTATTGGATAAAAGCCTGTTGCCAAAATCTGATTTTCTACAACCTAGCAAAAACAATCAATTAGTACTAAAAATATAATTAAATAATAAAAATATATACAACTCACAAATATACAATTTTTTATTTCAAACGCGTTTCGACGACTACTTTGTCGTCATCTTCAGTGAAAATACACAAATGAAATTTGTATTATTTATTAATTTTTATTATTTAATTATAACTTTCACTCACAAGCCAGCTCGAATATTATTTATATAGTACTAAAAATGTTTATAATTTTTTTATATTTACTATCTGATGACTCTGATAGATTCAGAATAAAGTCTGAAAGAAAATTCTTTTCTTAGGCAAGCTGGTTATCCCCACAATATGTGACTACTACCCGTAAACTCAATACCAACCAACAAAACTTAATATCAAAATGCTTTTTACAACTTTTCGCAAAAAAATTTATTGATTTCAGTAGAGGGAAATGAAAGGAAAAATGCAACATTTTTGATTTGTTAAATTTAATGAGCATTTCACTTCAACTCGCAATGTTTGAGCTTGTTCATAATACCATATTTCACTAAAACATTTGTAAAAATTTTGCAACTTGCCTATAGTAGCACTTATTTATATTTGTTGAGGACGGCCGTTTCGGGCCATGTGTCCCATTGTCAACTCAAAGAGTGCAAATATGAGAGTGCTACTATGGGCAAGTTGAACGTATTTACAAGTGTTTTTAGTGAAAAATAGTAGCTCACGTGAAGATGGCATCAACCAATATGAACCCTATTTCAGTTTTAAATTTTAGTGTCAGAATACAATCTATAAGCAATTCCATAGAAATGAGACCTGCCCAAATACATATTGTCAAACTTAAGCAGAAATTATGTTTCATGATGTAACAGAATATGACTGGATTCAGCAAGCTGATATTGATAGACTACATCACAATTATTTCGAAGAAAATACTGCAGAGGAAATGTTTACACATAATATAATATCTGAAGTAAATTGTAGTGATATATGTTCTTGTTCAGAGTTATACTGCTATAAAACTTAATTTAATTCATTGAAAATGTAACACTGTATTGCCATTAAATGATAATTTTGACTACAGCTGATGTATATTAACAAAAAAACACACTTTTTTATGTTTATTCTCATCTTAGCTCTATAATATTGTAAATAATATTTACAATAATCCATATAAGTAATTTCGTAAGCCGAATTTTGAGAGAAATTGTGTGAACTTGGAAGGTTGTACAGAGCTGGAAGATGGCTTGAATTAAAGGTATTGACATGAAGGAGCAAGGAAAAGTATAGGTTTTTTCGATTTAAAACATTTATAGGGTTTTGAGGAACTTAAAGTTACCAAAAATCACCATTAAAAATACAATGCATTGATAAACAATGATTTTCAAATATTTCAGCTGAGAAACAGCTGTAGAAATATTATATTAAAAACAGCTGAGTACAAATATTTTAACAGTATTAAAGATTAATTATACATATGAAGTTTGAATCTAGTTTAGTTAATGGAGTATGTCTTATAGTACTAGATATGTTTCACTAGTGTATTAAATTAGAAATAATCACTGGTTCTGGAAAAGGAAACATATTTTTACCAATAATTAAATTAATATCAACAGATCCTAACATGTCATTTCAAATGAAAAGGAACCTATTTTCTTTAAGACTGACATTTTCAATAATTATTAGTAAGTCTCCGATCGACCAAACGTGTTTTTACACATGATCAACTTTATGTTGCACTAAGTCGAGAAAATCTCAAGATGGATTAAAGATACACATTGATAATACGATTCGTCAAAAAAATCAAATTGAAAACAGATTCACAAGAAATATACTTTATACGGAAATTTTGTAATGAAAAACTTGAATTATATTGAATTTAATTAGTATTAAAAAAAAATTATTCTTGAATTTTGTAGTCCATTACGTTTGGTGAATCTTATTACAGTGAATCTGTTTCTTTCAGTAGCATTTCTATATTTTTTTTGCTGATGTGTTTATGAGAAAGAATATCCATTTTATTCATAAACTAAATACAAACAATAGTTTTAATACTGAATGTACATGTCATTAGATTTTAAATTTTAGTATCCTTGAGATAAATTTTGAAAAGCAACAAAACGTTTAAAAACTGACAAATTTGTTTCTTTAGCACATAGGAATTAGGAGTGTAGGTTTCAAGAAAAATAATTTGTAAGATAACTAAAAAGTAAAAGGTTTCTTAATTTTTTATATTTACATGGCCAGACAAATCAGTTGTTAGTAATAGTTGAGATTTACAGTCTATAAATAATAATCTATTGTAAGTAAAAATACTCATTAACAATAAATGAAAAGCTTGATCCTAAGATATCATGAATATGCAATTAACCTCTATGCTCTTATTCATTATTAAACTCATATTAATAATTTTACTATAACAAGTTAAAATATTTCTTGTAACTCTTTTAAGATACAGAAAAAGCCTATTACTACTTATACCTAACATATTGACTTAGATCATTTCTACTTGAAAAGAGTTTTATTTTCATTGTCTAAATCAAATTCTCATCCTTTGATTCAGGTTTAGAAATAACCGAATAATGCAACTTTGCTAAAGAATCCATTATCGGCGCAGTAAATATCTTACTTTTTGCAGCTGGTGGATTTGGAACACTGCATTCTTCATACAGTTTGTGATAACGTGAACTACCATCAGGTTTCATTCCAGTATGTCTGAATGGAGTAATGAATGCTGATTTGTAGCAAGAAATTTTATATGAGTTAGTACCTCGTATTTTATAAACAATCAATACCAGCAAGTTACAGACTGCCAGTAATACTGACAGTCCACATAATATAAACAAAACCATTGGCCAAAAATTTGTAGGTTCTTGTTTTACAAGTTCATCTATTTCAATGTTTTCAAATGTATCTATTCTGTCTGGTATATAAATGGTTTTGCTCTTATCATTGCCATCCTTCTTTGAATTTTCTTCATATTTCTCTGTCTTTGATGGAGTGTAAGGATGATCGCAAACTTCCTCCCACAAAACTTGCCACTGAGTATCTTTCCAATCTGATTCTAATCCTAAGCTCTCAGATTTTCCAATATAATTTGCTGACTTGACATTTTGTGAAATTAACCACTCAATGAATGATGCAAACAGTGATGTACAGTGAAGTGGGTTATTAAAAATATCCAATGTCTTAAGGTTTACAAAGATTTCAAAATTACTTCTGTGAACTGATTTTAACTGATTCCCATTCAAGTTGAGATACTCAACCTTGGAAAGAATAGCATTTTCTGTAATATATTTTGAATTGTTTAAATGCCAAAGGTAAGATATGGAATTGTTACTTAAATCCAAGGAGCTTAGCAAGGGTAATGGTTTAAAGAGTGTCACAGGAACATGGTGAATTTTGTTTGAAGACAGATTTAACTTACGAAGGTGTGCATTATTAGAGAACAAATCAGTGTCTAATCTTGTTAAATTGTTGTGAGAAAGATCTAAATCATTAAGTCGTGCAAGTTTTGCAAAAGTGTTTTGATGCAAACTATTCAAAGAATTTCTACTCATGTTTAAGATTGCTATAAATGGCATGGTTTTGAGGCTGTCATTGTTCACAATTTCAAGACCACAGTTTGATAAATCAAGTTTATACAATGCTCTAAATTCTCCATTAAAACCTTCAAATTTTTTGAGGTTTGTGTTTCCAGCTAAAGATAAAGTCTCTAAATCTTTATTTTGCTCCAAGAGATATTTTGGTAAAGGTGCTTTTAAGTGATTATAGGACAAGTCAAGGTATCGTAACTCTGAAAGATTGAGAAATGTATCTTCAGTAACATACTCAATGGCATTATTTCTAATATTCAGTTGTGTTAGGTCTGGTACTCCTTCAAAAGTATTTGCTGAGAGTTCAGTTAAGAAATTATTGCTAATATCCAAATGTTTTAAGTCATCAATATCAAGCAAATTAAGACTACGCAAAGAATTTGTGCTAAGATTAAGTATAGTCAAGTCTTCAATATTGTAAAATAACTCTGTAGTCAAAATGCTGATGTTATTATTTGAGAGATCAATTTCATCAAGAAATTTTACACTATTAAATGTATATGGATCAAGTTCTTTCAAGTTATTAGAAGCTAAGTTGATATACTCCAAGTTAGGAAGATTTGAAAGTGTGTTTGGTTTCAATTCAGTAAGTTGACAACGAGATAAATCTAAATTTCTAAGAGAAGATGAGCTGAGGAAATAATCTTGTTCAGATTCTAAGACTTGGGTGAGTTGCAATGGATTTCCACTGAGAGTTAGTGATCTCAAATTTGTGTTACTCTTAAATGTGTCGGGATGTATCAGGATGATGCCATTATCTGATAAATCTACATCTGTGAGTTTCTCTAGACCTGCAAAAGCATTTGCATGTACAGAATTCAAAGACGTGTTTACAGCTTCAATAGAATACAGTTGCTCTAACCCTACTTTTAAGAATATTTTGTCTTCCAGTGTTATTTTTCCCCGATTAGACTTCAGTACAAGATGAACTATGTCATCAGGAAACTGTTGTGAAGAGGCATTCAGCTGTGTGCATGTGGCTATGACACCTCCATGTGGTCTAATACATGTACAGTGTTCAGGACAGTTGTCTGCAGCAGCCACTGCCACTATAATGAGTAGAAGCAGCAAGAGATTCATCACCACTGATAATGCATTCTGGAATAAAAAAAAAATACTTTACTTAATAATAAGAAACAGTTTTTTCACAAACAAATTTTTGTTTAAACAGAAGGTAATATTGTTAGAGTTGAATCTTTCTTATTTTTCATATTCATGGATTTTAACATATTTATAGCGATCATACTTTTTTCTGTTTTCCAAAAGTATTAAAAAAGATTGATATTTAAAAGCTTACAATTTTAATACATTAACTAAAAGTATCACTAGTCCATTTAACCAATATTTAAACTTCACTGGGAAAGGTAACTAAGCTGAAGAGATCTTGAATCAGTATATTTATATAGATCTTAGTGGAAATATAGGATATTTTAACTGTAAGTAATCATGAATTAATTGAAAAGTAAAAATATATTAAAAGCAATGCATACAAACTGAACATATGTAGAAAATAAATGACGGAAAAACTTTTTTTTAGTTCTCAAAAATTTTTGAGATGGAATTTTATAAAATATACACATTTGGTAAATCTTATTAAAGAACCATTAAAGCTTAGACTGGGAATAAGGGTATCAATATAATGTACCAAACCTATCGAATTTGAAACTGGCTTTTACTAATACCATATACAAAGTTAAATTTGAAAGGAAAATTAGGAAACCATTTAGAAACAAGTCAGGATTGGAACAAAGAGACATAAAAAAAACTAGGAACACCTTCTAGAAGGAAAATAACTAAACCTTTAATAATAATAGTAACTCAATAATAACCTTCAAGCCAAATACTGATGATTTAAATCTGTCAGGCCCCTGAGCAAACATGTTAAAACCAACCATTCCTACTGAATCTTATCTGTTTGTTTAAACTAACGTACGTTTATAGCAACTAAGACATTGCATTTTGTGTGAATAGAACATTTCATTTAATGAGTAGGCCTTGCTTTGCCATTAAAAGCTTGAACAATTGCACACTGTACCTTTTATACTTTATTGATATGTGTTTATCTCTTTTATGGATCTGGCCACACAAGTAATTAGTTCTGCATTAAAAAAAAAACATTAACCCTGGCGGGCCTCTGGCCATTTGGCCCCTCTCTGGGCGGTCCTGAGATCTGTCATCAGAAACTGAAGAAGAGGTTGTTACCAAAACCTTTGGTGCTAATGGAAATCGTACCCAGAATCTTTAGTTTTGTAGCCAATTGCTCTATCCACTACCTAATATTAAAATCGTGTGTCCTTACAATCTACTGTTCTAGTTGGTCATAGACAATATTTTAAGCCAGACTTTTGACTTTGATTAGATAAAATTCCTTCAATCAAGTCAGATATTACAGGTTAAAACTGAAGATTGCATAAAAATTTTAACAGGTAATTTAAAAACACAAATGATAAAATATTTAAGAGACACCTGACCGTATTTATATGTGGTCATTGCCACTTATAAACACTTTGGGCCCCATCATTTTACAATTCCAATTATTTACTTGAATTGTCAAACACTGATTGAATACCACAGGATCCTTTGAAATATGTTTAGATGTTTCTCTTCCGTGAATTACATAAAACTTTAAAAAATACAAAAAAATAATTTGTAATGAAAAAGTAAATTTTAAATATTGTAAAACAAAATGAAAAAAGTAAAACATCACATATTTATCCTTCAAAATAAATGTTTCTTGGCTTAATAAATTTATGAAATTTTATATTAGAACGTTTTAAGCTTTAAACAAAAGGTATTTCATAATTTTATACTTCAACGCATTTTCAGTGGTTTGAATGGTAAACTTTTAAACTCATGTATAAAAAATTCTGGAAACGGAAGATATTTAGCAAGTTAAAAAAATCGGACATTTTAGTCTTATAGGAGATATCCAGATCTTCTATTTCAACGTTTACAATATCTTATCGGCCATATTCTAAAATTAAATATCCATATGACAGATGAACCCTTTTTTTAGTTTATTAAAATACAGCTACGTCTATATTTTTAATAAAATTGTGAAATCAGTTTTATATTTTAAAAACTGTCATAAAAGTTCTTATGACATTTTAATTTGAAATGAAAAATAGAACCTATAGGTATACTCTAATTAAAATTGTAATCAATGGGAATTCAATTTTAAACATAAAACACTTTTTATCACAATACATTTTTTCTTTAACATAATTTTAATGTGAAAAAATATAAGTAATAGGCTATTATATTACTTATATTTGTTGAACAGTGGTATTTCAAGGTATTTAATCACATAAATCAATAATGATATGATTAAATTTGAAATAATATGCTCCAATTTTGGGCTCCCCTATCATAAAATCATATGAGTATGTTTATAAATGTGGTTAGATTTAGGATAATAGTAGTTTAATTACAAAGCTTGTTGATATAGCCAATGATTAAGCCAAAAAAGGTGTGGTGCCATACATTAAATTATTTATAAATCTCTATCAAGGTTTGAAATATTTAAACCTAATACATATAATTATTATCAAACAAAATTTAAACCAAGCTAGAATGTATCATATTTTCAATACTGTATTTAAATATTTTCAATAATGGATAATTGAGGAGCTCTATGTAAAAAAAGGCCAGTCAGAAAAACTTGTTTTGAGAGTTATATGTAAATAGGGCCAGTCAGAAAACCTTGTTTTGAGAGTTGTATGTAAAAAAGGGCCAGTCAGAAAAACTTGTTTTGAGAGCTATATGTAAATAGGGCCAGTCAGAAAAACTTGTTTTGAGAGTTATATGTAAATCGGCCAAGTCAGAAAAACTTGTTTTGAGAGTTATATGTAAATAGGCCAAGTCAGAAAAACTTGTTTTGAGAGTTATATGTAAATAGGCCAAGTCAGAAAAACTTGTTTTGAGAGTTATATGTAAAAAAGGGCCAGTCAGAAAAACTTGTTTTGAGAGCTATATCTAAAAAAGGGCCAGTTAGAAAAGCTTGTTTTGAGAGCTATATGTAAATAGGGCCAGTCAGAAAAACTTGTTTTGAGAGTTGTATGTAAAAAGGGCCAGTCAGAAAAACTTGTTTTGAGAGTTATATGTAAATAGGCCAAGTCAGAAAAACTTGTTTTGAGAGTTATATGTAAATAGGCCAAGTCAGAAAAACTTGTTTTGAGAGTTATATCTAAAAAAGGGCCAGTTAGAAAAACTTGTTTTGAGAGCTATATGTAAATAGGGCCAGTCAGAAAAACTTGTTTTGAGAGTTGTATGTAAAAAAGGCCAGTCAGAAAAACTTGTTTTGAGAGCTATATGTAAATTAGGCCAGTCAGAAAAACTTGTTTTGAGAGTTATATGTAAATAGGGCCAGTCAGAAAAACTTGTTTTGAGAGTTGTATGTATAAAGGGCCAGTCAGAAAAACTTGTTTTGAGAGCTATATGTAAATAGGACCAGTCAGAAAAACTTGTTTTGGAAAATAGCTTTCAAACTTTTAACATGATCACTTCTAAATAACTACTTATTACTATCCATAAACGGTTGTAATAAATTATAGTGTATTATTTTTTATTTTATTTTTATGATTTGAACAGATTTTTCAGTCCAATATAAGTGGAATTTAATGAATATTACTAAATGTATACATAGACTGTTCAAGGCACTTTTTGCTCACTATCTTCAGTTAGTTACATAAGAAATCATATTGGCAATGAAATATGTCGCTTAATTTGACAATTTAATAATTGGATCAATATATTGTCATTTAAAAAATAACATGTCTCTTAAGAAAATTATTAAATATCTGAAAAGTTCTCCCGCCTATACCATAGAATCTCTTTTTTCATTAATTTAAATAAACTTTGTAGTCTACATCTGCCTTCTTTGGTGAATCGATTTTGCTCAGCAACTGATTACAGGCGTTCATCCAAGTAAATTGTCAGATCATATTTTTAAAGCGTAGAAAATTACTGCTTCAGGTCAAGTAGAAATGAACGGACTGTGTACGAATTTAGTCTGCTACAAAACTTCTTGGGCCTACAAAAAGTAGTAAAAAATACTGCTATCGTCATTATGAGAATGATTGTAAACGAGTGTAGTTGTTCATAGAATTTCGATGTTTCATTGGTTTTGGAAAGTAGAAAATATTTGTTCTGTGTCAAGGCGCTGAGACCACACTACGCTGCAGTGAACAGATTGGAAGCTACAGGGAACCTGCGCTACCTACGGACAAAGCATGAGTCTGTAAGGCTGCGGGTCTAGACTTAAAACCTCAGCCCCATTGCACGTTAAACCTTACTTGACCTAATAAATTTCTCGATCATCGTGGAAATTTACGCAAATGATGATAATGATTTATTTGCCCATTTGTTCCGTTTACACGTTTATGTATGTTATGTAAATTGTTAGAAGCTGGATGGCCTTTTACCGTGGAAAATAAACGTAGCAGTTTAGCGCAATCACCCGGATTTTTTATAAGGCTTTATATTGGAGACGTTCTGAGACAATACAAACGGGGGATGATCGAAAGTCGTAAGGCAAACACCCGAACAGTAGCCACGGCAACCGTATGGGGACTATGGTTACATGCACGTGATTAAATGCATGATTTCATTTTATTCGGTTTTCAACCATTCATGTTCGGAAGTCCAGTTTGATTTTATGACGCACGTGCTAAGCCTTACTGAGGTTTCACTGTTTTAACTTGATTAAATTATGTGATAACGTATGATTTCATACAACAGCTGTTAATATTACTCATAGGTCATGTTACTCTCTGGATTGCAGATTATGTTAATTAAGTTAAAATATTAAAAGCTTTATAGGGTTATATGTTTATGTGCTAGTGAAATGTATTTTAAAAACCTTTTTCCCCAAAACATTTCGGTATTTGCTATGAAGTGTCAATTTTATATTTTGTAAATCTTAGTACCGAGATTATTTTAATTAAATTTAAAATTATCTGTACTTAAAACTGAGCTGGATAAACTATATAGGTAATACATAAAACTTCTATAATTAAGCAACGATGAAGCCTAATTTTATAAGACTTTATTATTTTTATTTATAAAAACGAATGTGAATCTGAGGTGATATGGCTGAGAAAGCAAGGAAAGCTGATAGAAGCTAAGGGTTTTTACGGGTACGTGGATTATTCACTGGCCTACAAAACATATTTAATGGTTGCGACGGACGATCGTAAAAATCAAAGCCAAATCTAACGTATCAAACCCAAAAATCGACAAAATTTTCTTCCATAACTAAAATTCGTTCTTAGCGCGATGTTTAGGCCGATATATTTAATAAAGCCTAATTTTATGTTAGTCTTCAGGCGCGTATCCAGCGACTTGTTTTGGGGGGGGGGCGATCGATGCATTGTATATATATATATATATATATATATATATATATATATATATATATATATATATATATATAATAAAAAATGTGTGTGTGTATGTGTGTGCGCGCGTGCGTGTATATAAAAACATAGAACAGAAAACGTTCTTTCTACGCTTGCGTTAGAAATCGGTAGCGTGAAAGATTCGTACCAAATTAGACTTTTTAATAAATAATTATTCCAGTTTCGATAACACTTATGGCTAGAGAATATTATTAATTTCATAATAAGCTATTATTATAAAAATGGTGTATTAATTAATATAAGTAGTTATTCTTCCAACACGATCAATTCCGGAGTCAACTGCGAATATTAGGCTTGCAAAATTACGTATTGTAAATCATATGTTCGAGACTAAGCTTCACTAGCGCTATCTGTTGTTAAAACGTTTAGACGTTTACGAGGGTATGCCGAGGGAACGCGTCACATTTTCAAATTAAAAATTAAAATTTTATTTTTTATTTACAATAAAAGACGAATTAACTTAAGTGAAAGTCTAATTTAATAGAAAGTCCTAATTTAATAATATATTGTCGATTTTTAACCCAAAGTTCTTGAGGGTTGGGGGCGATCGCCCCATCGCCCCCCCCTTTGGATACGCGCCTGGTCTTTCCCTAAATTGTTTAAGTAAATTATAATCACTATTACTTTGAAGGTTAATTTTATTGAACGTGAGTAAGAAGAAGTAGGCTAATAATATATTGAAGTTAGTTTTTAAATGTATAAGGGAACAGACGATAAGTTATGAAACACGAGTAAGTGGCAAGGCAATGTCTGAAGTTAATATCACTTTTGTCAGTTCAGATTAGTCTATGGCTTGAGTAGTTAGCCACTCTTGAGAATAAACATTGCACAATATAAAATCTTGAATAGCATTCGCAATCATTTTAAAGATTTAGATAACGTTTTACTTATGGAGTATTTCCAACATTACAGTACGAGTATAAATTAATTAGTTTTATAGTTTTAATGGGACAGACACAATAGACTACTAACGTATGTGTGGCATTTTTTAAAGAAAAACGTAGTTTAATTTCGTTTAATTATTGTTGGTATGGAGGGATCCAATACGTAAAAATATCTTAAAATGCAAAGAAATACAATTGTTTTTAAAAGGTAGAATTTTACATTGAAAAATAAATTGTTTTATTTGTTTAAAAAACCTTACATTAATCTAACAGACTGGTACTACATTGTTTTTAATTCGATCCAAGCAAAACCTTACATTAATCTAACAGACTGGTACTACATTGTTTTTAATTCGATCCAAGCAAAACCTTACATTAATCTAACAGACTGGTACTACATTGTTTTTAATTCGATCCAAGCAAAACCTTACATTAATCTAACAGACTGGTACTACATTGTTTTTAATTCGATCCAAGCAAAACCTTACATTAATCTAACAGACTGGTACTACATTGTTTTTAATTCGATCCAAGCAAAACCTTACATTAATCTAACAGACTGGTACTACATTGTTTTTAATTCGATCCAAGCAAAACCTTACATTAATCTAACAGACTGGTACTACATTGTTTTTAATTCGATCCAAGCAAAATCTTACATTAATCTAACAGACTGGTACTACATTGTTTTTAATTCGATCCAAGCAATATCTTTTGCAACAAGGCAGATATTTTTATTTTATAAAACCTGTTACATAATAATATCTTTTTAAAATAATAACAAATGTAAGCAGTCATTCTGTGTGGTCTCAACGGATAAATCATTATATATATATATATATATATATATATATATATATATATATATATATATATATATTTATATATATATATATATATATATATATATATATATATATATATATATATATATGATGAATAGTTATAATCTGGAGTACATCCGTTCATTCTGCAGTGCATAAAATTGCAGTTCCGACGTTTCGCTAAAATCTCATCCAACATTGACGAGGTGAACCCAACAACAGTTGTCTCGCTCTTCAACTGTTGTTGGGTTCATCTCGTCAATGCTAGAGGAGATTCTAGCGAAACGTCGGAACTGTGATTTTATGCACTGCAGAATGAACGGATGTACTCCAGATTATAACTATTCATCATATTTTTCCATTCGTGAAGGAATACATATCAGCATATATATATATATATATATATATATATATATATATATATATATATATATATATTTGTAGCTTTGCAACACTGTTTTCTTGTATTCACTTATCACTTTCACTATGTATACTTAAACAAGAATCTTACTTGGTATTTATGTGAGTTAACTTTCAAAGATTGGTCGTATCTCCATCATCGGGCATCACTGAACGGGGGTTGTAGTAGACAGTCTACTACAACCCCCGGCCAGTGATGCCCGATGATGGAGATACGACCAATCTTTGAAAGTTAACTCGCATAAATACCAAGTAAGATTCTTGTTTAAGTACATATAGTGAAGTGATATATATATATATATATATATATATATATATATATATATATATATATATATATATAGAATACCAAGTATGTTTTCCTCTTAGAATATTTTTAAGGTTAAATAATATACACTAATACAGGAATATTTAATTTATTGAATAATATACTCCAAGCTTTTCGTTGGTTTACATTACCAACATCCTCAGGAGTTACAATACTAAGAATGATAAAAGATAGTATTGTTTTGTATTGTAAGATAGTATTGTTTTGTATTGTAAGATAGTATTGTTTTTATCATTCTTAGTATTGTAACTCCTGAGGATGTTGGTAATGTAAACCAACGAAAAGCTTTGAGTATATTATTCAATAAATTAAATATTCCTGTATTAGTGTATATTATTTAATCTTATAAATAAATAAATAAAAAAAAAATATATATATATATATATATATATATATATATATATATTGTAATGTTTTTATATAAAAACACAAAAGTAATAAATAACAATAATTCAGAATATAATAGAAGTAAATTAAAAAATGGATGAAAAAAGAAAAAGCAAATGTAAACAATTGAGCCATAACCTAAAAAAAATTATCATAAAATATTAAAACCAAGATGGCAGGTAGTAATAATTATGAAACAGCTGATGTTTTCCAAATGTAGAAATGAACAAAACCTAAAAATTATTGCATAGAGGATAAAACTTGACTGTCCAGGTAAGGACAGGAAGATCAAATAATCAGTGGGTTAAATAACAGATGTTTCAACAATTGACAAAGTTTTTTTTCTCTAGAAATTTCAATAGAAAAATTCATTGTTAGAGAAGGTTGCTTTGGAACTGGAAGCAAAAACTTAGTTGCCCAAAATTTTATTTAAAGGAAGAATTCAAGCATAAAAAACATAGTGGTGAAAGATTTGTTTATAGAAATAAATTTAAAAGGCTAGAAATTTGGACAAAAACATTAAACTTCAGATAAGTAATTAAATTTAAGAAAAGATTGTAAATTATTATGATTTTGTAAATTCAAAATTAATAACTTTAAGCCTAGGCGTTTCTTTTATAAAATTTATTACAACATTAATTGCATAAAGCAAATATTAATTTGTCATAACACCCACCGAATAACCTGAAAGAAGGAGTTTTGTGATATTTGACTAAATTAGGAAATAGAGAAAGTGTATTAAAAAAAATATTGTAACTAGAATAAGATTTTTTAAAAACTAAATTAAACAAAAAATAATCGAATTATAAGAAAGTGTTTTATTTATTACTATAAATATTAAGTAATAAAAAATAATAGGAATCTAAATTTTACTGTTAGGGTTACAATTATTTTGTAATTCTAACTTGCGCCCAGCAATTTATTATTTTCTAAGGATTATTATTATTAAATTTTGTTTTATTATAATGAAATTATTCAAAATTAAAAATAATAAATTATAAAAAATATTAAATATATATATATATATATATATATATATATATATATATATACACATACAGGCTTATACATATACATAACTGTGGTGTGTGTGTGTGTGAATATTTTGTGTTGTGAATAACTTAAATGTTTGTTTATTTTGTACTGTTCAGTGATGAAGAGGCAACTATTTTCAGTTAGTTTGTGGAGAGTTTGTAGGTTTGATGTATGTTAGTGTAGATGAGGTTTTGTATTTGAGGCGTGCAGCAAAGTTTGATAACTCTAAATATCTTCCCACTTTCTCTGGATTGTTGTTATCACATAAACATGCTATTGAATAGTCATCGAACTGTCGTGTATAGAATTACGTGCACTGTATCTACTAAGTAGATACGGTACTGGCTGTAAACAAACCTACCAAAACTCAATTGCCTACCAAACAAACTAAAATAATGAACTAAAGTAACCTATCATTTTCGATTAATTATTGTTATTTTTCAAAAACTAGCATGGGGAAAGAAAAAGTACACTGGGGAAGCACACATTTATTTCGCTGCATCAAGACGGTTAAGATGTTTAAATGGAGCGGTTTGGGTAGTAAGGAAGGACTTTTGCATTTTACCTGGGCGTTGGTCAGCCAATAGAGAATATGTCTTACTGTTTGCGAAGACAAATTTTATTTTAGAGAAATGGTATAAGTAAGTTAGAGGAAGCATGATCCAAAGAGATATCAGAAATTTGTTAAAATAACAGATTTTATTACACAGCTGTTTCACATAACTAATACAATATACATTTCTGTCTTTAAGTTTCTATACGATATATATTTTTGTTCACTAACGGACGAATATATTCCTTGTTGAAAAATTGCAATCTTCCATAAGTATCGAAAGGTCATTAAGGATAAGGTTTACAATTTACATCTTTAAGGTCATTAATAAAATTCCAAATTACAAAAATTTGAGCAACACATTAAAAAAGGTATTTATTCTCAATTTTGCATTTTAATTTTAAACCCAATTTAAGACTTCAGTAATGTGCTTAATAAATCATTGTACTTTGAAAGTAGTGAACAATTTTGGAGAATCAGCAAAAAATCTAAACGCAATGAAATATTAATTTCTGAAGGCCATGTTACCAAGATGTAAAGAACTTTACAAACCGCTGACTTGGCTACAATTTTGTCACAATCAACTGCAAACACAAGGCAGGCTTTGTTTCTAACAGTTGACACACACATGACTCACGAAAAATAATATAGCCTGGAATAGAAAACGTTCTACTGTGCAAATTACTTTATATTACGCGCCAGTACACAGAAACACTAGGAATAAAATAAATTATTGCTAACGAACTGTCTTCCTGCCTTGAGTCTGGTAATGTAACTTATTTAGAATTTTCTTTTGAAAATTTTTAATGACGTCGGTTTTAATTACTACTGTAGGAAAAATATTGTGTCTATTATATTTTCTACTTATAAAGTGAATTTTTCTTATATATTTTTATAAGGTATATTCAATAATACTAAATAATTTTCGAACTACATAGGCCTTAAATATATAGACCTAATAATGGATATTAATTGTTTCCATCTTCCACTAAAGCTATGAGTGTACACTTACACACATTAACAAATATAGGGATATGTTGTAGCACTTACATTGGCTTTAAATCACGTCGGCGGTTCAGAAAGGGGTCTCGTGAACCGAATTGGCACATTTCCAAAAAATAGTAGAGCTCACTTAGAACCAAACTGAATGCTGTTATAGGCGAGTTTTGCATATTTCTATGTATATTTATGTGTATACTACTATAAATTACACTGTTAATGTTTAATTGGTCAGCTTTAAAAATAGTAATTCCATAAGTAAATGGATAAGTAAACATGCGTTGTCAAGCTGGCATACTTTATAAAACACTCCATTTATACTCGTCTTATCCTTAAACAATACTTTTACGAGGCCTTTCAGTCTACTTTATCTTTTATTTGTGCTTGTTTTCATATTGTCTTCCTACAAACACTTTAAGTGTTTTTACCACATTTTCGCTATAATTTAACTTAATAGGCTATGACATTAAAAGTTCAATCTTCTAAATTTAACAAAACCAAGATCTTGGAGTCAGTCAATTCTCCTCCCAGGAAGATTTTAAAGTTTATTAAAAAAATATATGTTCTTAGTGCGACCGTCTATTATCGCCAGTGCGAAGTCGGAACAGAGCGGTACGGACAGGCCTACGTGTCTTCCAGTAGGAATAGTGAAATTTATATTTCAAGGATATTTTCAACTTTGTAAAAACCGTAACAGTCACAACACTGTCACGTCGCGCTTATTGGGAAACAAAATTATTTAACTGCGAGTTTTACTTGAACGAAGCTGCTCGTCTTTCCAGTAGATGCCTCTGTAGATTGTTATTTATAGACTATTCTTTCACGAAATTTGTTAAAATAACTATATTTTTAAGTAAACCTTTATCATACGATTAAAAAAAAAATTCATTATGTATTTAAAATCATGTTGTTTTTGTGTGGAGAATTTTTATAAATCTTGGTTGATTTCTGCAACATAAAATAACAACTCACTTGATAAATAAAAAAAACCATCTGTTAATAACATGAATTGCGTTATATATTTCGATACTTCTAAGGTCTTAAATAATTTAAGTCTGGGGAATGGTTAATTGGTGTCTCGTACCATATGTATGGTTCCTGATGGCATTACTTTGTTACGCTACAAGCAGAGCGCCGTGCTATATGTGTGATTCCTGCTGGCATTACTTTGTTACGCTACAAGCAGAGCGCCGTGCTATATGTGTGATTCCTGCTAGCATTAATTTGTTACGCTACAAACAGAGCGCCGTGCTATATGTGTGATTCCTCCTGGCATTACTTTGTTACGCTACAAGCAGAGCGCCGTGCTATATGTCTGATTCCTCCTGGCATTACTTTGTTACGCTACAAACAGAGCGCCGTGCTATATGTGTGATTCCTCCTGGCATTACTTTGTTACGCTACAAGCAGAGCGCCGTGCTATATGTGTGATTCCTCCTGGCATTACTTTGTTACGCTACAAGTAGAGCGCCGTGCTATATGTCTGATTCCTGATGGCATTACTTTGTTACGCTACAAACAGAGCGCCGTGCTATATGTGTGATTCCTGCTGGCATTACTTTGTTACGCTACAAGCAGAGCGCCGTGCTATATGTGTGATTCCTGCTGGCATTACTTTGTTACGCTACAAACAGAGCGCCGTGCTATATGTGTGATTCCTGCTAGCATTACTTTGTTAGACTACAAACAGAGCGCCGTGCTATATGTCTGATTCCTGATGGCATTACTTTGTTACGCTACAAGCAGAGCGCCGTGCTATATGTCTGATTCCTGATGGCATTACTTTGTTACGCTACAAGCAGAGCGCCGTGCTATATGTATGATTCCTGATGGCATTACTTTGTTACGCTACAAACAGAGCGCCGTGCTATATGTCTGATTCCTGATGGCATTACTTTGTTACGCTACAAACAGAGCGCCGTGCTATATGTCTGATTCCTGATGGCATTACTTTGTTACGCTACAAACAGAGCGCCGTGCTATATGCGTGATTCCTGCTGGCATTACTTTGTTAGGCTACAAACAGAGCGCCGTGCTATATGTCTGATTCCTGCTGGCATTACTTTGTTACGCTACAAACAGAGCGCCGTGCTATATGTCTGATTCCTGCTGGCATTACTTTGTTACGCTACAAACAGAGCGCCGTGCTATATGTGTGATTCCTGCTAGCATTACTTTGTTAGGCTACAAACAGAGCGCCGTGCTATATGTCTGATTCCTGCTAGCATTACTTTGTTAGGCTACAAACAGAGCGCCGTGCTATATGTCTGATTCCTGATGGCATTACTTTGTTACGCTACAAGCAGAGCGCCGTGCTATATGTCTGATTCCTGCTGGCATTACTTTGTTACGCTACAAACAGAGCGCCGTGCTATATGTGTGATTCCTGCTAGCATTACTTTGTTAGGCTACAAACAGAGCGCCGTGCTATATGTCTGATTCCTGATGGCATTACTTTGTTACGCTACAAGCAGAGCGCCGTGCTATATGTGTGATTCTTGCTGGCATTACTTTGTTACGCTACAAACAGAGTTACGTACTATATGTATGATTCCTGCTGGCATTACTTTGTTACGCTACAAGCAGAGCGCCGTGCTATATGTGTGATTCCTGCTGGCATTACTTTGTTAGGCTACAAGCAGAGCGCCGTACTATATGTGTGATTCCTGATGGCATTACTTTGTTACGCTACAAGCAGAGCGCCATACTATATGTCTGATTCCTGATGGTATTACTTTGTTACGCTACAAGCAGAGCGCCGTGCTATATGTGTGATTCCTGCTGGCATTACTTTGTTACGCTACAAGCAGAGCGCCGTGCTATATGTGTGATTCCTGCTGGCATTACTTTGTTACGCTACAAGCAGAGCGGTGTGCTATATGTGTGATTCCTGCTGGCATTACTTTGTTACGCTACAAGCAGAGCGCCGTGCTATATGTGTGATTCCTGCTGGCATTACTTTGTTACGCTACAAACAGAGCGCCGTGCTATATGTCTGATTCCTGCTGGCATTACTTTGTTACGCTACAAACAGAGCGCCGTGCTATATGTCTGATTCCTGCTAGCATTAATTTGTTACGCTACAAACAGAGCGCCGTGCTATATGTGTGATTCCTGCTGGCATTACTTTGTTACGCTACAAACAGAGCGCCGTGCTATATGTCTGATTCCTGCTGGCATTACTTTGTTACGCTACAAGCAGAGCGCCGTGCTATATGTGTGATTCCTGCTGGCATTACTTTGTTACGCTACAAGCAGAGCGCCGTGCTATATGTGTGATTCCTGCTGGCATTACTTTGTTACGCTACAAGCAGAGCGCCGTGCTATATGTCTGATTCCTGCTGGCATTACTTTGTTACGCTACAAACAGAGCGCCGTGCTATATGTGTGATTCCTGCTGGCATTAATTTGTTACGCTACAAACAGAGCGCCGTGCTATATGTGTGATTCCTGCTAGCATTAATTTGTTACGCTACAAACAGAGCGCCGTGCTATATGTCTGATTCTTGCTAGCATTAATTTGTTACGCTACAAACAGAGCGCCGTGCTATATGTGTGATTCCTGCTGGCATTACTTTGTTACGCTACAAGCAGAGCGCCGTGCTATATGTCTGATTCCTGCTGGCATTACTTTGTTACGCTACAAACAGAGCGCCGTGCTATATGTCTGATTCCTGCTAGCATTAATTTGTTACGCTACAAACAGAGCTACGTACTATATATCTGATTCCTGCTGGTATAACTTTATTACGCTACAAACAGAGCGCCGTGCTATATGTGTGATTCCTGCTGGCATTACTTTGTTACGCTACAAGCAGAGCGCCGTGCTATATGTCTGATTCCTGCTGGCATTACTTTGTTACGATACAAACAGAGCGCCGTGCTATATGTGTGATTCCTGCTGGCATTACTTTGTTACGCTACAAACAGAGCGCCGTGCTATATGTGTGATTCCTGA
This sequence comes from Prosapia bicincta, assembly GCA_036971475.1. NCBI lineage: Eukaryota > Metazoa > Arthropoda > Insecta > Hemiptera > Cercopidae > Prosapia > Prosapia bicincta. The sequence continues at coordinate 225,446 of JBAIZL010000053.1, read as the reverse complement.
TGGCATTACTTTGTTACGATACAAACAGAGCGCCGTGCTATATGTGTGATTCCTGCTGGCATTACTTTGTTACGCTACAAGCAGAGCGCCGTGCTATATGTGTGATTCCTGCTAGCATTACTTTGTTAGGCTACAAACAGAGCGCCGTGCTATATGTGTGATTCCTGCTGGCATTACTTTGTTACGCTACAAGCAGAGCGCCGTGCTATATGTCTGATTCCTGCTGGCATTACTTTGTTACGCTACAAACAGAGCGCCGTGCTATATGTGTGATTCCTGCTGGCATTACTTTGTTACGCTACAAACAGAGCGCCGTGCTATATGTGTGATTCCTGCTGGCATTACTATGTTACGCTACAAACAGAGCGCCGTGCTATATGTGTGATTCCTGCTGGCATTACTTTGTTAGGCTACAAACAGAGCGCCGTGCTATATGTGTGATTCCTGCTGGCATTACTTTGTTACGCTACAAGCAGAGCGCCGTGCTATATGTGTGATTCCTGCTGGCATTACTTTGTTACGCTACAAACAGAGCGCCGTGCTATATGTGTGATTCCTGCTAGCATTAATTTGTTACGCTACAAACAGAGCGCCGTGCTATATGTCTGATTCCTGCTAGCATTAATTTGTTACGCTACAAACAGAGCGCCGTGCTATATGTGTGATTCCTGCTGGCATTACTTTGTTACGCTACAAACAGAGCGCCGTGCTATATGTCTGATTCCTGCTGGCATTACTTTGTTACGCTACAAACAGAGCGCCGTGCTATATGTCTGATTCCTGCTAGCATTAATTTGTTACGCTACAAACAGAGCGCCGTGCTATATGTATGAATCCTGCTGGCATTACTTTGTTACGCTACAAACAGAGCGCCGTGCTATATGTCTGATTCCTGCTGGCATTACTTTGTTACGCTACAAGCAGAGCGCCGTGCTATATGTGTGATTCCTGCTGGCATTACTTTGTTACGCTACAAGCAGAGCGCCGTGCTATATGTCTGATTCCTGCTGGCATTACTTTGTTACGCTACAAACAGAGCGCCGTGCTATATGTCTGATTCCTGCTAGCATTAATTTGTTACGCTACAAACAGAGCGCCGTGCTATATGTGTGATTCCTGCTGGCATTACTTTGTTACGCTACAAACAGAGCGCCGTGCTATATGTGTGATTCCTGCTAGCATTAATTTGTTACGCTACAAACAGAGCGCCGTGCTATATGTCTGATTCCTGCTAGCATTAATTTGTTACGCTACAAACAGAGCGCCGTGCTATATGTGTGATTCCTGCTGGCATTACTTTGTTACGCTACAAACAGAGCGCCGTGCTATATGTCTGATTCCTGCTGGCATTACTTTGTTACGCTACAAACAGAGCGCCGTGCTATATGTCTGATTCCTGCTAGCATTAATTTGTTACGCTACAAACAGAGCGCCGTGCTATATGTGTGATTCCTGCTGGCATTACTTTGTTACGCTACAAACAGAGCGCCGTGCTATATGTCTGATTCCTGCTAGCATTAATTTGTTACGCTACAAACAGAGCGCCGTGCTATATGTGTGATTCCTGCTGGCATTACTTTGTTACGCTACAAGCAGAGCGCCGTGCTATATGTGTGATTCCTGCTGGCATTACTTTGTTACGCTACAAACAGAGCTACGTACTATATGTCTGATTCCTGCTGGCATTACTTTGTTACGCTACAAACAGAGCGCCGTGCTATATGTGTGATTCCTGCTGGCATTACTTTGTTACGCTACAAGCAGAGCGCCGTGCTATATGTGTGATTCCTGCTGGCATTACTTTGTTACGCTACAAGCAGAGCGCCGTGCTATATGTGTGATTCCTGCTGGCATTACTTTGTTACGCTACAAACAGAGCGCCGTGCTATATGTGTGATTCCTGCTGGCATTACTTTGTTACGCTACAAACAGAGCGCCGTGCTATATGTCTGATTCCTGCTAGCATTAATTTGTTACGCTACAAACAGAGCGCCGTGCTATATGTGTGATTCCTGCTGGCATTACTTTGTTACGCTACAAACAGAGCGCCGTGCTATATGTCTGATTCCTGCTAGCATTAATTTGTTACGCTACAAACAGAGCGCCGTGCTATATGTGTGATTCCTGCTGGCATTACTTTGTTACGCTACAAGCAGAGCGCCGTGCTATATGTGTGATTCCTGCTGGCATTACTTTGTTACGCTACAAACAGAGCTACGTACTATATGTCTGATTCCTGCTGGCATTACTTTGTTACGCTACAAACAGAGCGCCGTGCTATATGTGTGATTCCTGCTGGCATTACTTTGTTACGCTACAAGCAGAGCGCCGTGCTATATGTGTGATTCCTGCTGGCATTACTTTGTTACGCTACAAGCAGAGCGCCGTGCTATATGTCTGATTCCTGATGGCATTACTTTGTTACGCTGCAAACAAAGCGCCGTGCTATATGTGTGATTCCTGCTGGCATTGCTTTGTTACGCTACAAACAGAGCGCCGTGCTATATGTCTGATTCCTGATGGCATTACGTTGTTACGCTACAAACAGAGCGCCGTGCTATATGTCTGATTCCTGCTAGCATTACTTTGTTAGGCTACAAACAGAGCGCCGTGCTATATGTGTGATTCCTCCTGGCATTACTTTGTTACGCTACAAGCAGAGCGCCGTGCTATATGTGTGATTCCTGCTGGCATTACTTTGTTACGCTACAAACAGAGCTACGTACTATATATCTGATTCGTGCTGGCATTACTTTGTTACGCTACAAACAGAGCGCCGTGCTATATGTGTGATTCCTGCTGTCATTACTTTGTTACGCTACAAACAGAGCGCCGTGCTATATGTGTGATTCCTGATGGCATTACTTTGTTACGCTACAAACAGAGCGCCGTGCTATATGTGTGATTCCTGCTGGCATTACTTTGTTAGGCTACAAACAGAGCGCCGTGCTATATGTGTGATTCCTGCTGGCATTACTTTGTTACGCTACAAACAGAGCGCCGTCCTATATGTGTGATTCCTGCTGGCATTACTTTGTTACGCTACAAACAGAGCGCCGTGCTATATGTGTGATTCCTGCTGGTATTACTTTGTTACGCTACAAACAGAGCGCCGTGCTATATGTGTGATTCCTGCTAGCATATGTGTGATTCCTGCTAGCATTAATTTGTTAGGCTACAAACAGAGCGCCGTGCTATATGTGTGATTCCTGCTGGCATTACTTTGTTACGCTACAAGCAGAGCGCCGTGCTATATGTGTGATTCCTGCTGGCATTACTTTGTTACGCTACAAACAGAGCTACGTACTATATATCTGATTCCTGCTGGCATTACTTTGTTACGCTACAAACAGAGCGCCGTGCTATATGTGTGATTCCTGCTGGCATTACTTTGTTACGCTACAAGCAGAGCGCCGTGCTATATGTCTGATTCCTGCTGGCATTACTTTGTTACGCTACAAACAGAGCGCCGTGCTATATGTGTGATTCCTGCTGGCATTACTTTGTTACGCTACAAACAGAGCGCCGTGCTATATGTGTGATTCCTGCTGGCATTACTTTGTTACGCTACAAACAGAGCGCCGTGCTATATGTGTGATTCCTGCTGGCATTACTTTGTTACGCTACAAACAGAGCGCCGTACTATATGTGTGATTCCTGATGCCATTACTTTGTTACGCTGCAAACAGAGCGCCGTGCTATATGTGTGATTCCTGCTGGCATTACTTTGTTACGCTACAAACAGAGCGCCGTACTATATGTGTGATTCCTGATGGAATTACTTTGTTACGCTACAAACAGAGCGCCGTACTATATGTCTGATTCCTGCTGGCATTACTTTGTTACGCTACAAGCACAGCGCCGTACTATATGTCTGATTCCTGCTGGCATTACTTTGTTGCGCTACAAACAGAGCGCCGTACTATATGTATGATTCCTGCTGGCATTAATTTGTTACGCTACAAACAGAGTGCCGTACTATATGTCTGATTCCTGCTGGCATTACTTTGTTACGCTACAAACAGAGTGACGTGCTATATGTCTGATTCCTGCTGGCATTGCTTTGTTACGCTACAAGCAGAGCGCTGTACTATATGTCTGATTCCTGCTGGAATTATTTTGTTACGCTACAAACAGAGCGCCGTACCATATGTCTGATTCCTGATGGCATTACTTTGTTACGCTACAAACAGAGCGCCGTACTATATGTCTGATTCCTGCTGGCATTGCTTTGTTACGCTACAAGCATAGCGCCGTACTATATGTCTGATTCCTGATGGCATTACTTTGTTACGCTACAAACAGAGCGCCGTACTATATGTCTGATTCCTGCTGGCATTGCTTTGTTACGCTACAAGCAGAGCGCCGTACTATATGTCTGATTCCTGATGGCATTACTTTGTTACTCTACAAACAGAGCGCCGTGATATATGTCTGATTCCTGATGGCATTACTTTGTTACGCTACAAACAGAGCGCCGTGCTATATGTGTGATTCCTGCTGGCATTACTTTGTTACGCTACAAACAGAGCGCCGTGCTATATGTGTGATTCCTGCTGGCATTACTATGTTACGCTACAAACAGAGCGCCGTGCTATATGTGTGATTCCTGCTAGCATTAATTTGTTACGCTACAAACAGAGCGCCGTGCTATATGTCTGATTCCTGCTAGCATTAATTTGTTACGCTACAAACAGAGCGCCGTGCTATATGTGTGATTCCTGCTGGCATTACTTTGTTACGCTACAAACAGAGCGCCGTGCTATATGTCTGATTCCTGCTGGCATTACTTTGTTACGCTACAAACAGAGCGCCGTGCTATATGTCTGATTCCTGCTAGCATTAATTTGTTACGCTACAAACAGAGCGCCGTGCTATATGTGTGATTCCTGCTGGCATTACTTTGTTACGCTACAAACAGAGCGCCGTGCTATATGTCTGATTCCTGCTGGCATTACTTTGTTACGCTACAAGCAGAGCGCCGTGCTATATGTGTGATTCCTGCTGGCATTACTTTGTTACGCTACAAGCAGAGCGCCGTGCTATATGTCTGATTCCTGCTAGCATTAATTTGTTACGCTACAAACAGAGCGCCGTGCTATATGTGTGATTCCTGCTGGCATTACTTTGTTACGCTACAAACAGAGCGCCGTGCTATATGTGTGATTCCTGCTAGCATTAATTTGTTACGCTACAAACAGAGCGCCGTGCTATATGTCTGATTCCTGCTAGCATTAATTTGTTACGCTACAAATAGAGCGCCGTGCTATATGTGTGATTCCTGCTGGCATTACTTTGTTACGCTACAAACAGAGCGCCGTGCTATATGTCTGATTCCTGCTGGCATTACTTTGTTACGCTACAAACAGAGCGCCGTGCTATATGTCTGATTCCTGCTAGCATTAATTTGTTACGCTACAAACAGAGCGCCGTGCTATATGTGTGATTCCTGCTGGCATTACTTTGTTACGCTACAAACAGAGCGCCGTGCTATATGTCTGATTCCTGCTAGCATTAATTTGTTACGCTACAAACAGAGCGCCGTGCTATATGTGTGATTCCTGCTGGCATTACTTTGTTACGCTACAAGCAGAGCGCCGTGCTATATGTGTGATTCCTGCTGGCATTACTTTGTTACGCTACAAACAGAGCTACGTACTATATGTCTGATTCCTGCTGGCATTACTTTGTTACGCTACAAACAGAGCGCCGTGCTATATGTGTGATTCCTGCTGGCATTACTTTGTTACGCTACAAGCAGAGCGCCGTGCTATATGTGTAATTCCTGCTGGCATTACTTTGTTACGCTACAAGCAGAGCGCCGTGCTATATGTCTGATTCCTGATGGCATTACTTTGTTACGCTGCAAACAAAGCGCCGTGCTATATGTGTGATTCCTGCTGGCATTGCTTTGTTACGCTACAAACAGAGCGCCGTGCTATATGTCTGATTCCTGATGGCATTACGTTGTTACGCTACAAACAGAGCGCCGTGCTATATGTCTGATTCCTGCTAGCATTACTTTGTTAGGCTACAAACAGAGCGCCGTGCTATATGTGTGATTCCTCCTGGCATTACTTTGTTACGCTACAAGCAGAGCGCCGTGCTATATGTGTGATTCCTGCTGGCATTACTTTGTTACGCTACAAACAGAGCTACGTACTATATATCTGATTCGTGCTGGCATTACTTTGTTACGCTACAAACAGAGCGCCGTGCTATATGTGTGATTCCTGATGGCATTACTTTGTTACGCTACAAACAGAGCGCCGTGCTATATGTGTGATTCCTGATGGCATTACTTTGTTACGCTACAAACAGAGCGCCGTGCTATATGTGTGATTCCTGCTGGCATTACTTTGTTACGCTACAAGCAGAGCGCCGTGCTATATGTGTGATTCCTGCTAGCATTACTTTGTTAGGCTACAAACAGAGCGCCGTGCTATATGTGTGATTCCTGCTGGCATTACTTTGTTACGCTACAAGCAGAGCGCCGTGCTATATGTCTGATTCCTGCTGGCATTACTTTGTTACGCTACAAACAGAGCGCCGTCCTATATGTGTGATTCCTGCTGGCATTACTTTGTTACGCTACAAACAGAGCGCCGTGCTATATGTGTGATTCCTGCTGGCATTACTTTGTTACGCTACAAACAGAGCGCCGTGCTATATGTGTGATTCCTGCTAGCATATGTGTGATTCCTGCTAGCATATGTGTGATTCCTGCTAGCATTACTTTGTTAGGCTACAAACAGAGCGCCGTGCTATATGTGTGATTCCTGCTGGCATTACTTTGTTACGCTACAAGCAGAGCGCCGTGCTATATGTGTGATTCCTGCTGGCATTACTTTGTTACGCTACAAACAGAGCTACGTACTATATATCTGATTCCTGCTGGCATTACTTTGTTACGCTACAAACAGAGCGCCGTGCTATATGTGTGATTCCTGCTGGCATTACTTTGTTACGCTACAAGCAGAGCGCCGTGCTATATGTCTGATTCCTGCTGGCATTACTTTGTTACGCTACAAACAGAGCGCCGTGCTATATGTGTGATTCCTGCTGGCATTACTTTGTTACGCTACAAACAGAGCGCCGTGCTATATGTGTGATTCCTGCTGGCATTACTTTGTTACGCTACAAACAGAGCGCCGTGCTATATGTGTGATTCCTGCTGGCATTACTTTGTTACGCTACAAACAGAGCGCCGTACTATATGTGTGATTCCTGATGCCATTACTTTGTTACGCTGCAAACAGAGCGCCGTGCTATATGTGTGATTCCTGCTGGCATTACTTTGTTACGCTACAAACAGAGCGCCGTACTATATGTGTGATTCCTGATGGAATTACTTTGTTACGCTACAAACAGAGCGCCGTACTATATGTCTGATTCCTGCTGGCATTACTTTGTTACGCTACAAGCACAGCGCCGTACTATATGTCTGATTCCTGCTGGCATTGCTTTGTTACGCTACAAGCAGAGCGCTGTACTATATGTCTGATTCCTGCTGGAATTATTTTGTTACGCTACAAACAGAGCGCCGTACTATATGTCTGATTCCTGATGGCATTACTTTGTTACGCTACAAACAGAGCGCCGTACTATATGTCTGATTCCTGCTGGCATTGCTTTGTTACGCTACAAGCATAGCGCCGTACTATATGTCTGATTCCTGCTGGAATTACTTTGTTACGCTACAAACAGAGCGCCGTACTATATGTCTGATTCCTGATGGCATTACTTTGTTACGCTACAAACAGAGCGCCGTACTATATGTCTGATTCCTGCTGGCATTGCTTTGTTACGCTACAAGCAGAGCGCCGTACTATATGTCTGATTCCTGATGGCATTACTTTGTTACTCTACAAACAGAGCGCCGTGATATATGTCTGATTCCTGATGGCATTACTTTGTTACGCTACAAGCAGAGCGCCGTACTATATGTCTGATTCCTGATGGCATTACTTTGTTACGCTACAAACAGAGCGCCGTGATATATGTCTGATTCCTGATGGCATTACTTTGTTACGCTACAAACTGAGCGCCGTGATATATGTCTGATTCCTGATGGCATTACTTTGTTACGCTACAAACAGAGCGCCGTACTATATGTCTGATTCCTGATGGCATTACTTTGTTACGCTACAAGCAGAGCGCCGTACTATATGTGTGATTCCTGCTGGCATTACTTTGTTACGCTACAAACAGAGCGCCGTACTATATGTCTGATTCCTGCAGGCATTACTTTGTTACGCTACAAACAGAGCGCCGTACTATATGTCTGATTCCTGCTGGAATTGCTTTGTTACGCTACAAGCAGAGGGCCGTACAATATGTATGATTCCTGCTGGCATTACTTTGTTACGCTACAAACAGAGCGCCGTGATATATATCTGATTCCTGCTGGAATTGGTTTGTTACGCTACAAGCAGAGCGCCGTACTATATGTTTGATTTCTGCTGGCATTGCTTTGTTACGCTACAAGCAGAGCGCCGTACTATATGTATGATTCCTGCTGGCATTGCTTTGTTACGCTACAAGCAGTTCGCCGTACTATATGTCTGATTCCTGCTGGCATTGCTTTGTTACGCTACAAGCAGAGCGCCGTACTATATGTCTGATTCCTGCTGGAATTACTTTGTTACGCTACAAACAGAGCGCCGTACTATATGTCTGATTCCTGCTGCCATTAATTTGTTACGCTACAAACAGAGCGCCGTACTATATGTCTGATTCCTGCAGGCATTACTTTGTTACGCTACAAACAGAGTGCCGTGCTATATGTCTGATTCCTGTTGGCATTGCTTTGTTACGCTACAAGCAGAGCGCCGTACTATATGTCTGATTCCTGCTGGAATTACTTTGTTACGCTACAAACAGAGCGCCGTACTATATGTCTGATTCCTGATGGCATTACTTTGTTACGCTACAAACAGAGCGCCGTACTATATGTTTGATTTCTGCTGGCATTGCTTTGTTACGCTACAAGCAGAGCGCCGTACTATATGTATGATTCCTGCTGGCATTACTTTGTTACGCTACAAGCAGTTCGCCGTACTATATGTCTGATTCCTGCTGGCATTGCTTTGTTACGCTACAAACAGAGCGCCGTACTATATGTGTGATTCCTGCTGGCATTACTTTGTTACGCTACAAACAGAGCGCCGTACTATATGTCTGATTCCTGCTGACATTGCTTTGTTACGCTACAAGCAGAGCGCCGTACTATATGTCTGATTCCTGCTGGCATTACTTTGTTACGCTACAAACAGAGCGCTGTGCTAAATGTCTGATTCCTGCTGGCATTGCTTTGTTACGCTACAAGCAGAGCGCTGTACTATATGTCTGATTCCTGCTGGCGTTACTTTGTTACGCTACAAGCAGATCGCCGTACTATATGTATGATTCCTGCTGGCATTGCTTTGTTACGCTACAAACAGAGCGCCGTACTATATGTGTGATTCCTGCTGGCATTACTTTGTTGCGCTACAAGCAGAGCGCCGTGCTATATGTCTGATTCCTGCTGGCATTATTTTGTTACGCTACAAACAGAGCGCCGTGCTTTATGTCTGATTCCTGCTGGCATTACTTTGTTACGCTACAAGCAGAGCGCCGTACTATATGTATAATTCCTGCTGGCATTGCTTTGTTACGCTACAAACAGAGCGCCGTACTATATGTCTGATTCCTGATGGCATTACTTTGTTACGCTACAAACAGAGCGCCGTGCTATATGTGTGATTCCTGATGGCATTACTTTGTTACGCTACAAACAGAGCGCCGTGCTATATGTGTGATTCCTGCTGGCATTACTTTGTTACGCTACAAGCAGAGCGCCATACTATATGTCTGATTCCTGCTGGAATTGGTTTGTTACGCTACAAACAGAGCGCCGTACTATATGTCTGATTCCTGATGGCATTACTTTGTTACGCTACAAACAGAGCGCCGTGCTATATGTGTGATTCCTGATGGCATTACTTTGTTACGCTACAAACAGAGCGCCGTGCTATATGTGTGATTCCTGCTGGCATTACTTTGTTACGCTACAAACAGAGCGCCGTACTATATGTCTGATTCCTGATGGCATTACTTTGTTACGCTACAAACAGAGCGCCGTGATATATGTCTGATTCCTGCTGGCATTGCTTTGTTATGCTACAAGCAGAGCGCCGTACTATATGTCTGATTTCTGCTGGCATTGCTTTGTTACGCTACAAGCAGAGCGCCGTACTATATGTATGATTCCTGCTGGCATTGCTTTGTTACGCTACAAGCAGAGCGCCGTACTATATGTATGATTCCTGCTGGCTTTACTTTGTTACGCTACAAACAGAGCGCCGTATTATATGTCTGATTCCTGATGGCATTACTTTGTTACGCTACAAACAGAGCGCCGTGATATATGTCTGATTTCTGCTGGCATTGCTTTGTTAAGCTACAAGCAGAACGCCGTACTATATGTATGATTCCTGCTGGCATTGCTTTGTTACGCTACAAGCAGAGCGCCGTACTATATGTCTGATTCCTGATGGCATTACTTTGTTACGCTACAAACAGAGCGCCGTGCTATATGTATGATTCCTGCTGGCATTACTTTGTTACGCTACAAACAGAGCGCCGTACTATATGTCTGATTCCTGCTGGCATTGCTTTGTTACGCTACAAGCAGAGCGCCGTGCTATATGTATGATTCCTGCTGGCATTACTTTGTTACGCTACAAACAGAGCGCCGTGCTATATGTATGATTCCTGCTGGCATTACTTTGTTACGCTACAAACAGAGCGCCGTGCTATATGTATGATTCCTGCTGGCATTACTTTGTTACGCTACAAACAGAGCGCCGTACTATATGTCTGATTCCTGCTGGCATTGTTTGTTACGCTACAAGCAGAGCGCCGTGCTATATGTATGATTCCTGCTGGCATTACTTTGTTACGCTACAAACAGAGCGCCGTGCTACATGTATGATTCCTGCTGGCATTACTTTGTTACGCTACAAACAGAGCGCCGTGCTATATGTATGATTCCTGCTGGCATTACTTTGTTACGCTACAAACAGAGCGCCGTACTATATGTCTGATTCCTGATGGCATTACTTTGTTACGCTACAAACAGAGCGCCGTGCTATATGTATGATTCCTGCTGGCATTACTTTGTTACGCTACAAGCAGAGCGCCATACTATATGTCTGATTCCTGCTGGCATTGTTTTGTTACGCTACAAGCAGAGCGCCGTGCTATATGTATGATTCCTGCTGGCATTACTTTGTTACGCTACAAACAGAGCGCCGTGCTATATGTATGATTCCTGCTGGCATTACTTTGTTATGCTACAAGCAGAGCGCCGTACTATATGTCTGATTTCTGCTGGCATTGCTTTGTTAAGCTACAAGCAGAACGCCGTACTATATGTATGATTCCTGCTGGCATTGCTTTGTTACGCTACAAGCAGAGCGCCGTACTATATGTCTGATTCCTGATGGAATTACTTTGTTACGCTACAAACAGAGCGCCGTGCTATATGTATGATTCCTGCTGGCATTACTTTGTTACGCTACAAACAGAGCGCCGTACTATATGTCTGATTCCTGCTGGCATTGCTTTGTTACGCTACAAGCAGAGTGCCGTGCTATATGTATGATTCCTGCTGGCATTACTTTGTTACGCTACAAACAGAGCGCCGTGCTATATGTATGATTCCTGCTGGCATTACTTTGTTACGCTACAAACAGAGCGCCGTGCTATATGTATGATTCCTGCTGGTATTACTTTGTTACGCTACAAACAGAGCGCCGTACTATATGTCTGATTCCTGCTGGCATTGCTTTGTTACGCTACAAGCAGAGCGCCGTGCTATATGTATGATTCCTGCTGGCATTACTTTGTTACGCTACAAACAGAGCGCCGTACTATATGTCTGATTCCTGATGGCATTACTTTGTTACGCTACAAACAGAGCGCCGTGATATATGTCTGATTCCTGCTGGCATTGCTTTGTTATGCTACAAGCAGAGCGCCGTACTATATGTCTGATTTCTGTTGGCATTGCTTTGTTACGCTACAAGCAGAGCGCCGTACTATATGTATGATTCCTGTTGGCATTGCTTTGTTACGCTACAAGCAGAGCGCCGTACTATATGTCTGATTCCTGATGGCATTACTTTGTTACGCTACAAACAGAGCGCCGTGATATATGTCTGATTCCTGCTGGCATTGCTTTGTTATGCTACAAGCAGAGCGCCGTACTATATGTCTGATTTCTGCTGGCATTGCTTTGTTAAGCTACAAGCAGAGCGCCGCACTATATGTATGATTCCTGCTGGCATTGCTTTGTTACGCTACAAGCCGAGCGCCGTACTATATGTCTGATTCCTGATGGCATTACTTTGTTACGCTACAAACAGAGCGCCGTGCTATATGTATGATTCCTGCTGGCATTACTTTGTTACGCTACAAACAGAGCGCCGTACTATATGTCTGATTCCTGCTGGCATTGCTTTGTTACGCTACAAGCAGAGCGCCGTGCTATATGTATGATTCCTGCTGGCATTACTTTGTTACGCTACAAACAGAGCGCCGTGCTATATGTATGATTCCTGCTGGCATTACTTTGTTACGCTACAAACAGAGCGCCGTGCTATATGTATGATTCCTGCTGGCATTACTTTGTTACGCTACAAACAGAGCGCCGTGCTATATGTGTGATTCCTGCTGGCATTACTTTGTTACGCTACAAACAGAGCGCACGTACTATATGTCTGATTCCTGATGGCATTACTTTGTTACGCTACAAGCAGAGCGCCGTACTATATGTCTGATTCCTGCTGGCATTGCTTTGTTACGCTACAAGCAGAGCACCGTGCTATATGTATGATTCCTCCTGGCATTACTTTGTTACGCTACAAGCAGAGCGCCATACTATATGTCTGATTCCTGCTGGCATTGCTTTGTTACGCTACAAGAAGAGCGCCGTACTATATGTATGATTCCTGCTGGCATTACTTTGTTGCGCTAGAAGAAGAGCGCCGTACTAAATGTCTGATTCCTGCTGGCATTGCTTTGTTACGCTACAAGCAGAGCGCCATACTATATGTCTGATTCCTGCTGGCATTGCTTTGTTACGCTACAAGAAGAGCGCCGTGCTATATGTCTGATTCCTGCTGGCATTACTTTGTTGCGCTACAAGAAGAGCGCCGTACTATATGTATGATTCCTGCTGGCATTACTTTGTTACGCTACAAGCAGAGCGCCATACTATATGTCTGATTCCTGCTGGCATTGCTTTGTTACGCTACAAACAGAGCGCCGTACTATATGTCTGATTCCTGCTGGCATTGCTTTGTTACGCTACAAGCAGAGCGCCGTAATATATGTCTGATTCCTGCTGGCATTATTTTGTTACGCTACAAGCAGAGCGCCGTACTATATGTCTGATTCCTGCTGGCATTGCTTTGTTACGCTACAAGCAGAGCGCCGTACTATATGTCTGATTCCTGCTGGCATTGCTTTGTTACGCTACAAGCAGAGCGCCGTGCTATATGTATGATTCCTCCTGGCATTACTTTGTTACGCTACAAGCAGAGCGCCATACTATATGTCTGATTCCTGCTGGCATTGCTTTGTTACGCTACAAACAGAGTGCCGTGCTATATGTCTGATTCCTGCTGGCATTACTTTGTTGCGCTACAAGAAGAGCGCCGTACTATATGTCTGATTCCTGCTGGCATTGCTTTGTTACGCTACAAACAGAGCGCCGTGCTATATGTATGATTCCTGCTGGCATTACTTTGTTACGCTACAAGCAGAGCGCCGTACTATATGTCTGATTCCTGCTGGCATTACTTTGTTACGCTACAAGCAGAGCGCCATACTATATGTCTGATTCCTGCTGGCATTGCTTTGTTACGCTACAAACAGAGCGCCGTACTATATGTCTGATTCCTGCTGGCATTGCTTTGTTACGCTACAAGCAGAGCGCCGTACTATATGTCTGATTCCTGCTGGCATTATTTTGTTACGCTACAAGCAGAGCGCCGTACTATATGTCTGATTCCTGCTGGCATTACTTTGTTACGCTACAAGCAGAGCGCCATACTATATGTCTGATTCCTGCTGGCATTGCTTTGTTACGCTACAAGCAGAGCGCCGTACTATATGTCTGATTCCTGCTGACATTGCTTTGTTACGCTACAAGCAGAGCGCCGTACTATATGTCTGATTCCTGCTGGCTTTGCTTTGTTACGCTACAAGCAGAGCGCCGTACAAACCAGAGGGACACTGTCAGCTATGCCGTAACAACTGCAAGGGCTACGGGAAACTACCCCGAGACCTAGATCCTGAAAGGCATCATACAAACCTGAGGGACACTGTCAGCTATTACGTAACAACTGCAGGGACTACGGGATACTACCCTGAGGACCGATCTTGAAGGGCACCTTACAAACCTGATTGACACTGTCAGCTATGCCGTTACAACTGTAGGGGCTACAGGACGCTACCCCAAAGCCCCGATCCTGAAGGGCACCATACAAAACCTGAGGGACGCCGTCAGCTAAGCCGTAACAACTGTAGGGGCTACATGACGCAACCCCGAGACCCTGATCCTGATGGGCACTATATAAACCTGAGGGACACTGTCAGCTATGCCATAACAACTGCAGGGGCTATGGGAAACTACCCCGAGACCTAGATCCTAAAAGGCATCATACAAACCTGAGGGACAATTTCAGCTATGCCGTAACAACTGCAGGGGCTACAGGACGCAACACCGAGGCCAAGAACCTGAAGGGCACCTTACACACCTGAGGGACACTGTCAGCTATGCCGTAACAACTGCAGGGGCTATGGGACAGTACCTTGAGGCCCCGATCCTGAAGGGCACCATAGAAACCTGAGGTACACTGACCACTATGCCGTAACAACTGCAGGGACTACAAGACATTACCCCGAGGCATCGATCCTGAAGGGCACCATACAAACCTGATTGACACTGTCAGCTATGCCGTTACAACTGTAGGGGCTACAGGACGCTACCCCAAAGCCCCGATCCTGAAGGGCACCATACAAAACCTGAGGGACACCGTCAGCTAAGCCGTAACAACTGTAGGGGCTACATGACGCAACCCCGAGACCCTGATCCTGATGGGCACTATATAAACCTGAGGGACACTGTCAGCTATGCCGTAACAACTGCAGAGGCTACGGGACATTACCCCGAGGCATCGATCCTGAAGGGCACCATAGAAACCTGAGGGACACCGTCAGCTATGCCATTACATTGGCAGGGCTATGGGACACTACCCTAAAGCATCGGTCCTGAAGGGCACCGTACAAATCTGCGGGACACCGTCAGCTATGCCATAATAACTGCAGGCTCTACAGGACGCTACCCCGAGGCCCCGATCCTGAAGGGCACCATACAAACCTGTGGGACACCGTCA
>JBAIZL010000053.1:185000-205000 GCA_036971475.1 Prosapia bicincta | reverse complement strand
CAACAATATCAGAGATAAAAAGTAAAAAATCTGAAATCCTTAAATTTGCCTCCAAACTGGACAGCGAAGCTGGATCTAGAAAAAGGAAATCGATGAAAAGACCTCAAGATGAAAAATTAGAAGAGGCGATGTATCTATGGTTCATTCAAAGGCGAACAAAGGGGGAACCAATATCAGGCCCTTTGCTTTGTGAAAAAGCCATCCAAATCAATAAAAAACTTGGTGGGTCAGCCGACTTCAAGGCTAGTACAGGGTGGTTGAAGAATATTAAATCACGCCATGGTGTACGTGAGCTTGACATACAAGGTGAAATATTATCTGGAGATTCTGCAGCTGCAGAACAATATAAAGAGACATTTTCCAAACTGTTAAAAGATGAAGGATATTCATTGGATTTGGTATACAATGCTGATGAAACAGGCCTTAATTGGAAGGCACTGAGGCGTAAATCATTGGCATCAAAAAAGAAAAGGCGGCGCCAGGATTTAAGGTTAGCAAGGAGCGTGTAACAATCATGGTTGCAGCAAACGCTACTGGTACGCATGCATTGCCTCTCCTAATGATAAGCAAATCTAAAAAGCCTAGGTGTTTTAAAAATGTGACTTGTTTACCTCTTACCTACAAATCACAAAAGAATGCGTGGATGAATTGTGAAATTTTTTTTAGACGGGTTTACTAATGAATTTATCCCTGATGTCAAAAAGTACAAAAAAGATAACAATAAGCTGGGGAAAGTACTTCTCGTTATAGACAATGCCCCAACCCACCCGGATGTTGAAATATTGAACTCAATCGACGAGGACTTTAAAGTGACCTATTTACCACCTAACGTGACAGCGTTACTTCAGCCCATGGACCAGGGCGTTATAGAAAAGCTTAAAAGGATGTACAAAAAGCAAGTTCTTCGTCGCTTGTTACTTGCTGATGCCAATGAAGAAAGTGTTGTGCAATTTGCCAAAAAACTCAATGTCAAAGATTGTTCTTACATGATAGCAGACTCTTGAAGCACCATGAAAGAAAGCAACTTAAAAAATGCTTGGAACAAAATTTTAGAAAAGACTCGTGAAAACATAGAGCCTGAAGTTACAGACCAGGAAGATGTTGATGAATTTTTGGAGTTGTATGGAGAAATTCCTGGATTTTCAGAATGTGACATACAAGATACTGAAGATTGGCTAACAATGGACAATGACCCAGGCTTCCAGATCATTGATGATGAGGAAATTGTTCCTCTGATGCTGGCTGAAGATACCACCCAGCATGACAGCGATGAAGACTGTAACACAGATACTGCAGAAAGCACCAAGAATCGTCCAAGTCATGAAGAAGCTTTTTCGGCATTTAATACTGCGATGTCTTGGCTTGAAAAGCAAGAGGAGAGCTGCCCAACTCAGCTTTTACTGCTAAAGAGGCTTAGGGACTTAGCAGCTAAAAACGGTCCTCAAGTTTAAAGCAAAAGACAATAAAAGACTATTTTACAAAGTAATTCCAATGCAATACATTACAGTATTAAAAATGTTACTTTATCATATTTTTATGTTTCTATTTTTTTTTTTAATTTGACATTACTCTTTATAAAATGTGTGAATATTATATTAACTTCAGTACAAAATTACATAAAAGAGTTGATAATATAATAAAAGTATTATGTATACGTAAATATGTTGTGTTTTTAATTTCCACATGCTTAATCAATAATTTACCTATCAGTAAGCGCCTCAAATGGCATTATTAAAACTATGTTTGATTATCCGAACATTTGATTATCCGAACACCCTCAGGTCCCAATTAGTTCGCATAACCGACGTTCTACTGTAATTAGAAGCCATACAAGTTTATTAATATAAATTGACATTGGTCAGTGTTTTTATTTTATTTTCTATAATTTTATTAATTTTTAAGTAATGATATTTACCTTATAAACTCATTTTAAATGCATAATTGAAATTTGGGGATTTAATTATATTTTTCATGTTAAATTATTCCGAAATTATGCTAACAGTTAGTGGAACGTAGACTATTGTATTATTAACCCAATTCCAATCAGGCAAAATAAATTAAGTAAACTTAAATCAGCTAATTTATGGTTTACAAAACAATAAATTCTCCATACTGTGGATGGTTTGTTTCAAACGCCCCTAAATTAGGTTCTTAATATCTTCACTTAATTTCTCCAAGCAGTCATATGACTTTAGTTTAGCTCCAACAGAGAACAAAACAAAAACTCAGTTGTTCTCTATACTTCACAAACAAATTTTAAATAAATAATTTACAAGGAATAAAATTCCATATTTAAATACCTATTATAGTTCTCCCCAAATATATAAGGACAAGTTCATTTTAACTTTTGGGTGTAGCATGTGTTAGAGAGTAGGGCACAAAGTGTAGCAGTGATGGGAATAGATCAGCCACTCCCACCTTATTAAACATTCCAATATTCACTTTTGGGTGTAGCATGTGTTAGAGAGTAGGGCACAAAGTGTAGCAGTGATGGAAATAGATCAGCCACTCCCGCCTTATTAAACATTCCAATATTCACTTTTGGGTGTAGCATGTGTTAGAGAGTAGGGCACAAAGTGTAGCAGTGATGGGAATAGATCAGCCACTCCCACCTTATTAAACATTCCAATATTCACTTTTGGGTGTAGCATGTGTTAGAGAGTAGGGCACAAAGTGTAGCAGTGATGGGAATAGATCAGCCACTCCCACCTTATTAAACATTCCAATATTCACTTTTGGGTGTAGCATGTGTTAGAGAGTAGGGCACAAAGTGTAGCAGTGATGGGAATAGATCAGCCACTCCCACCTTATTAATCATTCCAATATTCACTTTTGGGTGTAGCATGTGTTAGAGAGTAGGGCACAAAGTGTAGCAGTGATGGGAATAGATCAGCCACTCCCACCTTATTAATCATTCCAATATTCACTTTTGGGTGTAGCATGTGTTAGAGAGTAGGGCACAAAGTGTAGCAGTGATGGGAATAGATCAGCCACTCCCACCTTATTAAACATTCCAATATTCACTTTTGGGTGTAGCATGTGTTAGAGAGTAGGGCACAAAGTGTAGCAGTGATGGGAATAGATCAGCCACTCCCACCTTATTAAACATTCCAATATTCACTTTTGGGTGTAGCATGTGTTAGAGAGTAGGGCACAAAGTGTAGCAGTGATGGGAATAGATCAGCCACTCCCACCTTATTAAACATTCCAATATTCACTTTTGGGTGTAGCATGTGTTAGAGAGTAGGGCACAAAGTGTAGCAGTGATGGGAATAGATCAGCCACTCCCACCTTATTAAACATTCCAATATTCACTTTTGGGTGTAGCATGTGTTAGAGAGTAGGGCACAAAGTGTAGCAGTGATGGGAATAGATCAGCCACTCCCACCTTATTAATCATTCCAATATTCACTTTTGGGTGTAGCATGTGTTAGAGAGTAGGGCACAAAGTGTAGCAGTGATGGGAATAGATCAGCCACTCCCACCTTATTAAACATTCCAATATTCACTTTTGGGTGTAGCATGTGTTAGAGAGTAGGGCACAAAGTGTAGCAGTGATGGGAATAGATCAGCCACTCCCACCTTATTAAACATTCCAATATTCACTTTTGGGTGTAGCATGTGTTAGAGAGTAGGGCACAAAGTGTAGCAGTGATGGGAATAGATCAGCCACTCCCACCTTATTAAACATTCCAATATTCACTTTTGGGTGTAGCATGTGTTAGAGAGTAGGGCACAAAGTGTAGCAGTGATGGGAATAGATCAGCCACTCCCACCTTATTAAACATTCCAATATTCACTTTTGGGTGTAGCATGTGTTAGAGAGTAGGGCACAAAGTGTAGCAGTGATGGGAATAGATCAGCCACTCCCACCTTATTAAACATTCCAATATTCACTTTTGGGTGTAGCATGTGTTAGAGAGTAGGGCACAAAGTGTAGCAGTGATGGGAATAGATCAGCCACTCCCACCTTATTAAACATTCCAATATTCACTTTTGGGTGTAGCATGTGTTAGAGAGTAGGGCACAAAGTGTAGCAGTGATGGGAATAGATCAGCCACTCCCACCTTATTAAACATTCCAATATTCACTTTTGGGTGTAGCATGTGTTAGAGAGTAGGGCACAAAGTGTAGCAGTGATGGGAATAGATCAGCCACTCCCACCTTATTAAACATTCCAATATTCACTTTTGGGTGTAGCATGTGTTAGAGAGTAGGGCACAAAGTGTAGCAGTGATGGGAATAGATCAGCCACTCCCACCTTATTAAACATTCCAATATTCACTTTTGGGTGTAGCATGTGTTAGAGAGTAGGGCACAAAGTGTAGCAGTGATGGGAATAGATCAGCCACTCCCACCTTATTAAACATTCCAATATTCACTTTTGGGTGTAGCATGTGTTAGAGAGTAGGGCACAAAGTGTAGCAGTGATGGGAATAGATCAGCCACTCCCACCTTATTAAACATTCCAATATTCACTTTTGGGTGTAGCATGTGTTAGAGAGTAGGGCACAAAGTGTAGCAGTGATGGGAATAGATCAGCCACTCCCACCTTATTAAACATTCCAATATTCACTTTTGGGTGTAGCATGTGTTAGAGAGTAGGGCACAAAGTGTAGCAGTGATGGGAATAGATCAGCCACTCCCACCTTATTAAACATTCCAATATTCACTTTTGGGTGTAGCATGTGTTAGAGAGTAGGGCACAAAGTGTAGCAGTGATGGGAATAGATCAGCCACTCCCACCTTATTAAACATTCCAATATTCACTTTTGGGTGTAGCATGTGTTAGAGAGTAGGGCACAAAGTGTAGCAGTGATGGGAATAGATCAGCCACTCCCACCTTATTAATCATTCCAATATTCACTTTTGGGTGTAGCATGTGTTAGAGAGTAGGGCACAAAGTGTAGCAGTGATGGGAATAGATCAGCCACTCCCACCTTATTAATCATTCCAATATTCACTTTTGGGTGTAGCATGTGTTAGAGAGTAGGGCACAAAGTGTAGCAGTGATGGGAATAGATCAGCCACTCCCACCTTATTAAACATTCCAATATTCACTTTTGGGTGTAGCATGTGTTAGAGAGTAGGGCACAAAGTGTAGCAGTGATGGGAATAGATCAGCCACTCCCACCTTATTAAACATTCCAATATTCACTTTTGGGTGTAGCATGTGTTAGAGAGTAGGGCACAAAGTGTAGCAGTGATGGGAATAGATCAGCCACTCCCACCTTATTAAACATTCCAATATTCACTTTTGGGTGTAGCATGTGTTAGAGAGTAGGGCACAAAGTGTAGCAGTGATGGGAATAGATCAGCCACTCCCACCTTATTAAACATTCCAATATTCACTTTTGGGTGTAGCATGTGTTAGAGAGTAGGGCACAAAGTGTAGCAGTGATGGGAATAGATCAGCCACTCCCACCTTATTAAACATTCCAATATTCACTTTTGGGTGTAGCATGTGTTAGAGAGTAGGGCACAAAGTGTAGCAGTGATGGGAATAGATCAGCCACTCCCACCTTATTAATCATTCCAATATTCACTTTTGGGTGTAGCATGTGTTAGAGAGTAGGGCACAAAGTGTAGCAGTGATGGGAATAGATCAGCCACTCCCACCTTATTAAACATTCCAATATTCACTTTTGGGTGTAGCATGTGTTAGAGAGTAGGGCACAAAGTGTAGCAGTGATGGGAATAGATCAGCCACTCCCACCTTATTAATCATTCCAATATTCACTTTTGGGTGTAGCATGTGTTAGAGAGTAGGGCACAAAGTGTAGCAGTGATGGGAATAGATCAGCCACTCCCACCTTATTAAACATTCCAATATTCACTTTTGGGTGTAGCATGTGTTAGAGAGTAGGGCACAAAGTGTAGCAGTGATGGGAATAGATCAGCCACTCCCACCTTATTAAACATTCCAATATTCACTTTTGGGTGTAGCATGTGTTAGAGAGTAGGGCACAAAGTGTAGCAGTGATGGGAATAGATCAGCCACTCCCACCTTATTAAACATTCCAATATTCACTTTTGGGTGTAGCATGTGTTAGAGAGTAGGGCACAAAGTGTAGCAGTGATGGGAATAGATCAGCCACTCCCACCTTATTAAACATTCCAATATTCACTTTTGGGTGTAGCATGTGTTAGAGAGTAGGGCACAAAGTGTAGCAGTGATGGGAATAGATCAGCCACTCCCACCTTATTAAACATTCCAATATTCACTTTTGGGTGTAGCATGTGTTAGAGAGTAGGGCACAAAGTGTAGCAGTGATGGGAATAGATCAGCCACTCCCACCTTATTAAACATTCCAATATTCACTTTTGGGTGTAGCATGTGTTAGAGAGTAGGGCACAAAGTGTAGCAGTGATGGGAATAGATCAGCCACTCCCACCTTATTAAACATTCCAATATTCACTTTTGGGTGTAGCATGTGTTAGAGAGTAGGGCACAAAGTGTAGCAGTGATGGGAATAGATCAGCCACTCCCACCTTATTAAACATTCCAATATTCACTTTTGGGTGTAGCATGTGTTAGAGAGTAGGGCACAAAGTGTAGCAGTGATGGGAATAGATCAGCCACTCCCACCTTATTAAACATTCCAATATTCACTTTTGGGTGTAGCATGTGTTAGAGAGTAGGGCACAAAGTGTAGCAGTGATGGGAATAGATCAGCCACTCCCACCTTATTAAACATTCCAATATTCACTTTTGGGTGTAGCATGTGTTAGAGAGTAGGGCACAAAGTGTAGCAGTGATGGGAATAGATCAGCCACTCCCACCTTATTAAACATTCCAATATTCACTTTTGGGTGTAGCATGTGTTAGAGAGTAGGGCACAAAGTGTAGCAGTGATGGGAATAGATCAGCCACTCCCACCTTATTAATCATTCCAATATTCACTTTTATTCCTTATACTTCGTGAGATAATTGTTACATTGGCCGATCTGTGCAAAAAAATATAGAATTTTTAGTTTGATGCAGATAATTGTGCACTAGATCAGTTGGATAGAAACAGAATTATACAATAAAGGAGGCAAGAAACCCTTTCTTGGCCAAAAAAATCTTGAATTCAGTAAAACCTGTCCAGAACCGACCTTGGAAGCCCGATTAGACCTACCTTGGAAGCGTAGATTGTCTCTGTAAGTTTATAAAGGAGTGATTGCCAGCAAGTCCACGAACTTTAATTACCCTGGGCCAATTTTTCGTAAATACGTTTTAAAAAAATAATAAAATGTTGCCAATACAGGCTTCACCTGTAAATCTTAATAAAAAGCCTTGGATTTTGCTCGCTATGAAATCAACAACTTTTGCGCTTGAACTTTCAGTATTAATTCATGGAAACTGCCAAGACAAATTGTATCCGATTGCACTAGTTACTCAATAGGTCCTCCACAAAAATATATTAAGTTTAAGTTCGGCAGGTGATTGATTTATTAAGTTCAAACTTTAAAAAGGCAATAAAATAAAATTGTTGTTAGTTTATTAACAAACAATATAATGCCAGGTATTTGAATAATTCCACCATCATTGGCGAACATAATCTTCCTTTGCCCAAATTCCGCGCCAGTTCAAATATTAAAAGAACTATTAAACACTGTTGGTTTTCGCAAAATGCATATATTTTTAAACTCTTGAAGTTTGTAGTCCATTAAGTTCGGTGAAACAATTAAACACTTTTATATTTAATTTATAACTATCCGAACTTTATATTTTGTAAATTTGTAAAAACATACTGAGACAGAACGTTTTCGATCACTCTGTGGCGATCACCAGACAGACACACTGACCAGTGTCACCAGATAAACACACTGACCAGTGTCACCAGACAGACACACTGACCAGTGTCACCAAATAGACACACTGACCACTGTCACCAGACAAACACACTGACCAGTGTCACCAGACGGACACACTGACCAATGTCACCAAACAGACACACTGACCAGTGTCACCAGACAAACACACTGACCAGTGTCACCAGATAGACACACTGACCAGTGTCACCAAACAGACACACTGACCAGTGTCACCAGACAAACACACTGACCAGTGTCACCAAACAAACACACTGACCAGTGTCACCAGACAGACACACTGACCAGTGTCACCAGACAAACCACTGACCAGTGTCACCAAACAGACACACTGACCAGTGTCACCAGACAAACACACTGACCAGTGTCACCAAACAGACACACTGACCAGTGTAACCAGACAAACATACTGACCAATGTCACCAAACAGACACACTGACCAGTGTCACCAAAGAGATACACTGACCAGTGTCACCAGACAGACACACTGACCCGTGTCACCAGACAGACACACTGGCCAGTGTCACCAGACAAACACACCGACCAGTGTCACCAAACAGATACACTGACCAGTGTCACCAGACAGACACACTGACCCGTGTCACCAGACAGACACACTGACCAGTGTCACCAGACAAACACACTGACCAGTGTCACCAGACAGACACACTGACCAGTGTCACCAAACAGACACACTGACCAGTGTCACCAGACAGACACACTGACCAGTGTCGCCTGACAAACACACTGACCAGTGTCACCAAACAGACACACTGACCAGTGTCAACAGACAAACACACTGACCAATGTCACCAAACAGACACACTGACCAGTGTCACCAGACAAACACACCGACCAGTGTCACCAAACAGACACACTGACCAGTGTCACCAGACAAACTCACTCACCAGTGTCACCAGACAGACACACTGACCAGTGTCACCAAACAGACACACTGACCAGTGTCACCAGACAAACACACTGACCAGTGTCACCAGACAAACACACTGACCAATGTCACCAAACAGACACACTGACCAGTGTCACCAGAAAAAACACACTGACCAGTGCCACCAGACAAACACACTGACCAATGTCACCAAACAGACACACTGACCAGTGTCACCAGACAAACACACTGACCAGTGTCACCAAACATACACACTGACCAGTGTCACTAGACAAACACACTGACCAATGTCACTAAACAGACACACTGACCAGTGTCACCAGACAAACACACTGACCAGTGTCACCAGACAGACACACTGACCAGTGTCACCAAACAGACACACTGACCAGTGTCACCAGACAAACACACTGACCAGTGTCACCAAACAAACACTCTGACCAAATTCACCAGACAGACACACTAACCAGTGTCTCCAGACAGACACACTGACCAGTGTCACCAGACAAACACACTGACCAGTGTCACCAGACAGACACACTGACCAGTGTCACCAGACAAACACACTGACCAGTGTCACCAGACAGACACACTGACAAGTGTCACCAGACAGACACACTGACCAGTGTCACCAGACAAACACACTGACCAAATTCACCAGACAGACACACTGACCAGTGTTACCAAACAGACACACTGACCAGTGTCACCAGACAAACACACTGACCAGTGTCACCAGACAGACACACTGACCAGTGTCACCAAATAGACACACTGACCACTGTCACCAGACAAACACACTGACCAGTGTCACCAGACGGACACACTGACCAATGTCACCAATCAGACACACTGACCAGTGTCACCAGACAAAGACACTGACCAGTGTCACCAGACAGACACACTGACCAGTGTCACCAAACAGACACACTGACCAGTGTCACCAGACAAACACACTGACCAGTGTCACCAAACAAACACACTGACCAGTGTCACCAGACAGACACACTGACCAGTGTCACCAGACAAACCACTGACCAGTGTCACCAAACAGACACACTGACCAGTGTCACCAGACAAACACACTGACCAGTGTCACCAAACAGACACACTGACCAGTGTCACCAAACAGACACACTGACCAGTGTCACCAGACAACCACACTTACCAATGTCACCAAACAGACACACTGACCAGTGTCACCAGACAGACACACTGACCAATGTCACCAAACAGACACACTGACCAGTGTCACCAGACAAACACACTGACCAGTGTCACCAAACAGACACACTGACCAGTGTCACTAGACAAACACACTGACCATTGTCACTAAACAGACACACTGACCAGTGTCACCAGACAAACACACTGACCAATGTCACCAAACAGACACACTGACCAGTGTCACCAGACAAACACACTGACCAGTGTCACCAAACAGACACACTGACCAGTGTCACTAGACAAACACACTGACCAATGTCACTAAACAGACACACTGACCAGTGTCACCAGACAAACACACTGACCAGTGTCACCAGACAGACACACTGACCAGTGTCACCAGACATACCACTGACCAGTGTCACCAAACAGACACACTGACCAGTGTCACCAGACAAACACATTGACCAGTGTCACCAATCAGACACACTGACCAGTGTCACCAGACAAACACACTGACCAATGTCACCAAACAGACACACTGACCAGTGTCACCAGACAGACACACTGGCCAGTGTCACCAGACAAACACACCGACCAGTGTCACCAAACAGATACACTGACTAGTGTCACCAGACAGACACACTGACCCGTGTCACCACACAGACACACTGACCAGTGTCATCAGACAAACACGCTGACAGACAGACACACTGACCAGTGTCACCAAACAAACCACTGACCAGTGTCACCAAACAGACACACTGACCAGTGTCACCAGACAAACTCACTGACCAGTGTCACCAGACAGACACACTGACCAGTGTCACCAAACAGACACACTGACCAGTGTCACCAGACAAACACTGACCAGTGTCACCAGACAAACACACTGACTAATGTCACCAAACAGACACACTGACCAGTGTCACCAGAAAAAACACACTGACCAGTGTCACCAGACAAACACACTGACCAATGTCACCAAACAGACACACTGACCAGTGTCACCAGACAAACACACTGACCAATGTCACCAAACAGACACACTGACCAGTGTCACCAGACAAACACACTGACCAGTGTCACCAAACAGACACACTGACCAGTGTCACTAGACAAACACACTGACCAATGTCACTAAACAGACACACTGGCCAGTGTCACCAGACAAACACACTGACCAGTGTCACCAGACAGACACACTGACCAGTGTCACCAGACAAACACACCGACCAGTGTCACCAAACAGACACACTGACCAGTGTCACCAGACAGACACATTGACCAGTGTCACCAGATATACCACTGACCAGTGTCACCAAACAGACACACTGACCAGTGTCACCAGACAGACACACTGACCAATGTCACCAGACTGACACACTGACCAGTGTCACCAAACAGACACACTGACCAGTGTCACCCGACAGACACACTGACCAGTGTCACCAGACAGACACACTGACCAGTGTCACCAAACAGACACACTGACCAGTGTCACCAGACAAACACACTGACCAGTGTCACCAAACAAACACACTGACCAGTGTCACCAAACAAACACACTGACCAGTGTCACCAGACAGACACACTGACCAGTGTCACCAGACAAACCACTGACCAGTGTCACCAAACAGACACACTGACCAGTGTCACCAGACAAACACACTGACCAGTGTCACCAAACAGACACACTGACCAGTGTCACCAGACAAACACACTGACCAATGTCACCAAACAGACACACTGACCAGTGTCACCAGACAAACACACTGACCAGTGTCACCAAACAGACACACTGACCAGTGTCACCAGACAAACACACTGACCAGTGTCACCAGACAAACACACTGACCAATGTCACCAAACAGACACACTGACCAGTGTCACCAGAAAAAACACACTGACCAGTGCCACCAGACAAACACACTGACCAATGTCACCAAACAGACACACTGACCAGTGTCACCAGACAAACACACTGACCAGTGTCACCAAACATACACACTGACCAGTGTCACTAGACAAACACACTGACCAATGTCACTAAACAGACACACTGACCAGTGTCACCAGACAAACACACTGACCAGTGTCACCAGACAGACACACTGACCAGTGTCACCAGACAAACACACCGACCAGTGTCACCAAACAGACACACTGACCAGTGTCACCAGACAGACACACTGACCAGTGTCACCAGACATACCACTGACCAGTGTCACCAAACAGACACACTGACCAGTGTCACCAGACAAACACACTGACCAGTGTCACCAGACAAACACACTGACCAGTGTCACCAGACAGACACACTGACCAGTGTCACCAGACAAACACACCGACCAGTGTCACCAAACAGACACACTGACCAGTGTCACCAGACAGACACACTGACCAGTGTCACCAGACATACCACTGACCAGTGTCACCAAACAGACACACTGACCAGTGTCACCAGACAAACACACTGTAAAGTGTCACCAGACTGACACACTGACCAGTGTCACCAAACAGACACACTGACCAGTGTCACCAGACAAACACACTGACCAGTGTCACCAGACAGACACACTGACCAGTGTCACCAAACAGACACACTGACCAGTGTCACCAGACAAACACACTGACCAGTGTCACCAAACAAACACACTGACCAGTGTCACCAAACAAACACACTGACCAGTGTCACCAGACAGACACACTGACCAGTGTCACCAGACAAACCACTGACCAGTGTCACCAAACAGACACACTGACCAGTGTCACCAGACAAACACACTGACCAGTGTCACCAAACAGACACACTGACCAGTGTCACCAGACAAACACACTGACCAATGTCACCAAACAGACACACTGACCAGTGTCACCAGACAAACACACTGACCAGTGTCACCAAACAGACACACTGACCAGTGTCACCAGACAAACACACTGACCAGTGTCACCAGACAAACACACTGACCAATGTTACCAAACAGACACACTGACCAGTGTCACCAGAAAAAACACACTGACCAGTGTCACCAGACAAACACACTGACCAATGTCACCAAACAGACACACTGACCAGTGTCACCAGACATACACACTGACCAGTGTCACCAAACAGACACACTGACCAGTGTCACCAGACAAACACACTGACCAGTGTCACCAAACAGACACACTGACCAGTGTCACCAGACAAACACACTGACCAGTGTCACCAGAAAGACACACTGACCAGCGTCACCAAACAGACACACTGACCAGTGTCACCAGACAAACACACTGACCAGTGTCACCAGACAGACACACTGACCAGTGTCACCAAACAGACACACTGACCAGTGTCACCAGACAAACACACTGACCAGTGTCACCAAACAAACACACAGACCAGTGTCACCAGACAGACACACTGACCAGTGTCACCAGACAAACCACTGACCAGTGTCACCAAACAGACACACTGACCAGTGTCACCAGACAAACACACTGACCAGTGTCACCAAACAGACACACTGACCAGTGTCACCAGACAACCACACTTACCAATGTCACCAAACAGACACACTGACCAGTGTGACCAGACAGACACACTGACCAATGTCACCAAACAGACACACTGACCAGTGTCACCAGACAAACACACTGACCAGTGTCACCAAACAGACACACTGACCAGTGTCACTAGACAAACACACTGACCATTGTCACTAAACAGACACACTGACCAGTGTCACCAGACAAACACACTGACCAATGTCACCAAACAGACACACTGACCAGTGTCACCAGACAGACACACTGGCCAGTGTCACCAGACAAACACACCGACCAGTGTCACCAAACAGATACACTGACTAGTGTCACCAGACAGACACACTGACCCGTGTCACCACACAGACACACTGACCAGTGTCATCAGACAAACACGCTGACAGACAGACACACTGACCAGTGTCACCAAACAAACCACTGACCAGTGTCACCAAACAGACACACTGACCAGTGTCACCAGACAAACTCACTGACCAGTGTCACCAGACAGACACACTGACCAGTGTCACCAAACAGACACACTGACCAGTGTCACCAGACAAACACTGACCAGTGTCACCAGACAAACACACTGACTAATGTCACCAAACAGACACACTGACCAGTGTCACCAGAAAAAACACACTGACCAGTGTCACCAGACAAACACACTGACCAATGTCACCAAACAGACACACTGACCAGTGTCACCAGACAAACACACTGACCAATGTCACCAAACAGACACACTGACCAGTGTCACCAGACAAACACACTGACCAGTGTCACCAAACAGACACACTGACCAGTGTCACTAGACAAACACACTGACCAATGTCACTAAACAGACACACTGGCCAGTGTCACCAGACAAACACACTGACCAGTGTCACCAGACAGACACACTGACCAGTGTCACCAGACAAACACACCGACCAGTGTCACCAAACAGACACACTGACCAGTGTCACCAGACAGACACATTGACCAGTGTCACCAGATATACCACTGACCAGTGTCACCAAACAGACACACTGACCAGTGTCACCAGACAGACACACTGACCAATGTCACCAGACTGACACACTGACCAGTGTCACCAAACAGACACACTGACCAGTGTCACCCGACAGACACACTGACCAGTGTCACCAGACAGACACACTGACCAGTGTCACCAAACAGACACACTGACCAGTGTCACCAGACAAACACACTGACCAGTGTCACCAAACAAACACACTGACCAGTGTCACCAAACAAACACACTGACCAGTGTCACCAGACAGACACACTGACCAGTGTCACCAGACAAACCACTGACCAGTGTCACCAAACAGACACACTGACCAGTGTCACCAGACAAACACACTGACCAGTGTCACCAAACAGACACACTGACCAGTGTCACCAGACAAACACACTGACCAATGTCACCAAACAGACACACTGACCAGTGTCACCAGACAAACACACTGACCAGTGTCACCAAACAGACACACTGACCAGTGTCACCAGACAAACACACTGACCAGTGTCACCAGACAAACACACTGACCAATGTCACCAAACAGACACACTGACCAGTGTCACCAGAAAAAACACACTGACCAGTGCCACCAGACAAACACACTGACCAATGTCACCAAACAGACACACTGACCAGTGTCACCAGACAAACACACTGACCAGTGTCACCAAACATACACACTGACCAGTGTCACTAGACAAACACACTGACCAATGTCACTAAACAGACACACTGACCAGTGTCACCAGACAAACACACTGACCAGTGTCACCAGACAGACACACTGACCAGTGTCACCAGACAAACACACCGACCAGTGTCACCAAACAGACACACTGACCAGTGTCACCAGACAGACACACTGACCAGTGTCACCAGACATACCACTGACCAGTGTCACCAAACAGACACACTGACCAGTGTCACCAGACAAACACACTGACCAGTGTCACCAGACAAACACACTGACCAGTGTCACCAGACAGACACACTGACCAGTGTCACCAGACAAACACACCGACCAGTGTCACCAAACAGACACACTGACCAGTGTCACCAGACAGACACACTGACCAGTGTCACCAGACATACCACTGACCAGTGTCACCAAACAGACACACTGACCAGTGTCACCAGACAAACACACTGTAAAGTGTCACCAGACTGACACACTGACCAGTGTCACCAAACAGACACACTGACCAGTGTCACCAGACAAACACACTGACCAGTGTCACCAGACAGACACACTGACCAGTGTCACCAAACAGACACACTGACCAGTGTCACCAGACAAACACACTGACCAGTGTCACCAAACAAACACACTGACCAGTGTCACCAAACAAACACACTGACCAGTGTCACCAGACAGACACACTGACCAGTGTCACCAGACAAACCACTGACCAGTGTCACCAAACAGACACACTGACCAGTGTCACCAGACAAACACACTGACCAGTGTCACCAAACAGACACACTGACCAGTGTCACCAGACAAACACACTGACCAATGTCACCAAACAGACACACTGACCAGTGTCACCAGACAAACACACTGACCAGTGTCACCAAACAGACACACTGACCAGTGTCACCAGACAAACACACTGACCAGTGTCACCAGACAAACACACTGACCAATGTTACCAAACAGACACACTGACCAGTGTCACCAGAAAAAACACACTGACCAGTGTCACCAGACAAACACACTGACCAATGTCACCAAACAGACACACTGACCAGTGTCACCAGACATACACACTGACCAGTGTCACCAAACAGACACACTGACCAGTGTCACCAGACAAACACACTGACCAGTGTCACCAAACAGACACACTGACCAGTGTCACCAGACAAACACACTGACCAGTGTCACCAGAAAGACACACTGACCAGCGTCACCAAACAGACACACTGACCAGTGTCACCAGACAAACACACTGACCAGTGTCACCAGACAGACACACTGACCAGTGTCACCAAACAGACACACTGACCAGTGTCACCAGACAAACACACTGACCAGTGTCACCAAACAAACACACAGACCAGTGTCACCAGACAGACACACTGACCAGTGTCACCAGACAAACCACTGACCAGTGTCACCAAACAGACACACTGACCAGTGTCACCAGACAAACACACTGACCAGTGTCACCAAACAGACACACTGACCAGTGTCACCAGACAACCACACTTACCAATGTCACCAAACAGACACACTGACCAGTGTGACCAGACAGACACACTGACCAATGTCACCAAACAGACACACTGACCAGTGTCACCAGACAAACACACTGACCAGTGTCACCAAACAGACACACTGACCAGTGTCACTAGACAAACACACTGACCATTGTCACTAAACAGACACACTGACCAGTGTCACCAGACAAACACACTGACCAATGTCACCAAACAGACACACTGACCAGTGTCACCAGACAAACACACTGACCAGTGTCACCAAACAGACACACTGACCAGTATCACTAGACAAACACACTGACCAATGTCACTAAACAGACACACTGACCAGTGTCACCAGACAAACACACTGACCAGTGTCACCAGACAGACACACTGACCAGTGTCACCAGACATACCACTGACCAGTGTCACCAAACAGACACACTGACCAGTGTCACCAGACAAACACATTGACCAGTGTCACCAGACAAACACACTGACCCGTGTCACCAGACAGACACATTGACCAGTGTCACCAAACAGACACACTGACCAGTGTCACCAGACAAACACACTGACCAGTGTCACCAAACAAACACACTGACCAGTGTCACCAGACAAACACACTGACCAATGTCACCAAACAGACACACTGACCAGTGTTACCAGACAAACCACTGACCAGTGTCACCAAACAGACACACTGACCAGTGTCACCAGACAAACACTCTGACCAGTGTCACCAAACAGACACACTGACCAGTGTCACCAGACAAACACACTTACCAATGTCACCAAACAGACACACTGACCAGTGTCACCAGACAAACACACTGACCAGTGTCACCAAACAGACACACTGACCAGTGTCACCAGACAAACACACTGACCAGTGTCACCAGACAAACACACTGACCTATGTCACCAAACAGACACACTGACCAGTGTCACCAGACAAACACACTGACCAGTGTCACCAGACAAACACACTGACCAGTGTCACTAGACAAACACACTGACCAATGTCACTAAACAGACACACTGACCAGTGTCACCAGACAAACACACTGACCAGTATCACCAGACAGACACACTGACCAGTGTCACCAGACATACCACTGACCAGTGTCACCAAACAGACACACTGACCAGTGTCACCAGACAAACACACTGACCAATGTCACTAAACAGACACACTGACCAGTGTCACCAGACAAACACACTGACCAGTGTCACCAGACAGACACACTGATCAGTGTCACCAGACAAACACACCGACCAGTGTCACCAAACAGACACACTGACCAGTGTCACCAGACAAACACACTGACCAGTGTCACCAAACAGATACACTGACCAGTGTCACCAGACAGACACACTGACCCGTGTCACCAGACAGGCACACTGACCAGTGTCACCGGACAAACACACCGACCAGTGTCACCAAACAGATACATTGACCAGTGTCACCAGACAGACACACTGACCCGTGTCACCAGACAGACACACTGACCAGTGTCACCAGACAAACACACTGACGAGTGTCACCAGACAGACACACTGACCAGTGTCACCAAACAGACACACTGACCAGTGTCACCAGACAGATACACTGACCAGTGTCACCAGACAAACACACTGACCAGTGTCACCAAACAGATACACTGACCAGTGTCACCAGACAGATACACTGACCAGTGTCACCAGACAAACACACTGACCAGTGTCACCAAACAGATACACTGACCAGTGTCACCAGACAGACACACTGACCCGTGTCACCAGACAGACACACTGACCAGTGTCACCAGACAAACACACCGACCAGTGTCACCAAACAGATACACTGACCAGTGTCACCAGACAGATACACTGACCAGTGTCATCAGACAAACACACTGACCAGTGTCACCAAACAGATACACTGACCAGTGTCACCAGACAGACACACTGACCCGTGTCACCAGACAGACACACTGACCAGTGTCACCAGACAAACACACCGACCAGTGTCACCAAACAGATACACTGACCAGTGTCACCAGACAGACACACTGACCCGTGTCACCAGACAGACACACTGACCAGTGTCACCAGACAAACACACTGACGAGTGTCACCAGACAGACACACTGACCCGTGTCACCAGACAGACACACTGACCAGTGTCACCAGACAAACACACTGACGAGTGTCACCAGACAGACACACTGACCAGTGTCACCAAACAGACACACTGACCAGTGTCACCAGACAGACACACTGACCCGTGTCACCAGACAGACACACTGACCAGTGTCACCAGACAAACACACCGACCAGTGTCACCAAACAGATACACTGACCAGTGTCACCAGACAGATACACTGACCAGTGTCACCAGACAAACACACCGACCAGTGTCACCAAACAGATACACTGACCAGTGTCACCAGACAGACACACTGACCCGTGTCACCAGACAGATACACTGACCAGTGTCACCAGACAAACACACTGACCAGTGTCACCAAACAGATACACTGACCAGTGTCACCAGACAGACACACTGACCCGTGTCACCAGACAGACACACTGACCAGTGTCACCAGACAATCACACCGACCAGTGTCACCAAACAGATACACTGACCAGTGTCACCAGACAGACACACTGACCCGTGTCACCAGACAGACACACTGACCAGTGTCACCAGACAAACACACTGACGAGTGTCACCAGACAGACACACTGACCCGTGTCACCAGACAGACACACTGACCAGTGTCACCAGACAAACACACTGACGAGTGTCACCAGACAGACACACTGACCAGTGTCACCAAACAGACACACTGACCAGTGTCACCAGACAGACACACTGACCCGTGTCACCAGACAGACACACTGACCAGTGTCACCAGACAAACACACTGACGAGTGTCACCAGACAGACACACTGACCCGTGTCACCAGACAGACACACTGACCAGTGTCACCAGACAAACACACTGACGAGTGTCACCAGACAGACACACTGACCAGTGTCACCAAACAGACACACTGACCAGTGTCACTAGACAAACACACTGTCCAATGTCACTAAACAGACACACTGACCAGTGTCACCAGACAAACACACTGACCAGTGTCACCAGACAGACACACTGACCAGTGTCACCAGACAGACACACTGACCAGTGTCACCAGACAAACACACTGACGAGTGTCACCAGACAGACACACTGACCAGTGTCACCAAACAGACACACTGACCAGTGTCACCAGACAGACACTCTGACAGTAAAAGTGATTAATATATTTCTAGTTATAACTAATAAAAGTTGGAAGAGG